>JPKZ01001539.1:121119-137938 GCA_000803305.1 Toxocara canis
GGGAGCAAACACGTCACAATTTCGTGACACTGCTTCCTCTCTGCCCGCTTCGCCCAAGTCCCACCTTCATTCGCTCTGTCCTTCCTCCGGATAGAGGGATCTCATCAAGCGTAGAGCGCCATCTGCATCCGCTTGGAGGTTTTTTGTTTGAACGAATTGGCTATCCGGTTAATAATTGCTCATGGCATGTAACAACTTCGTAAAAGAGCCTCATGAATTCGAAGGTGAATGCATATTTCTGGGTTGAACATCGCTTTCTAGGGATAATTTTTAACGCTTCCTCTCTGCACTCTTGAATCGTTTCACTTCTGACTTGCCGACGCCTTTCCCTATTTTCTTGTTTCATTCGCTTTACACTGGCCTCTCATTTAGCGCATTCGAATAACCGTTATCGCTGTGTTTCGTGATGATCGCAGCGAGCAGTTCGAATGTTGTTCGTCGAGCCGTAATGGAAGGCTGTTACAGTATTCGTATTTGAGAATAAAACTGACATTATCCTCTCGTTTTTGAACGATATTTGAAAATCTTTTTAAAATTTTAATTGATCTGAGGTTTTTCTGGTGTACATTTTAGCAGAAAACTTGTTCTATTTTTGTTGATTTGACAATTGGTGAATCAGCCATCGTGCCATATTTTGGTTGAATTAGAGCAGCTTAAGTAGTAATTGGAATGTGTGAGGTTGTTAGTATAGAAGCGTTGCTTGTATGTAATTCTGTTGAAAATAGTAGGATGTTATCGATCACATAAGGCATAGCAGGCAATATTACCTGTTCCAGTCGCATGCATTGCTTTAAGGAGACCATTTCATAGTTGTCTTCATAAGCATGTGATGATCGTGTTTAGAGTTTTATAATAAGCGGAGGTGGCAAACAAGGTGCCAAAAAAAAAAACACCTAAAAAGATTTTGCACATTTTTGTTTAGGAGAAGTACACATGATTATTGTTCATCGGAGGATTTGATTCTGGTCTTATCGAAGCACTTTTTTTTTCTGAACAGGGTGCTCATATTTTGTCGATTTGATGACGTCCTCTCGTTTTCTTTGACCGCCGTCCGCGGTTCTGGGCGTAGGAAGATGAGCTTCAGGTTATGGCGTCCTCAGAGAAAATTCACATAAGTACAAAAGGGTGCTAAAGATTTTGTATGTGAAATATATTCCCAAAATTATCTTATGTTCCACTTTTTTTGAGTCGTTAAAAATTCGTTTTAACGTTATCGGAAGTCTTTGCAATCGAAACGAGAGCTTTCAACCCTTGTGTATTTTTCATTATCTGTCGTCCATCATCCCCTCCCGAAGTTCACATCTGTTATTGCCGTAATGTTCGGTTATGCTGAGAAGAAACCTGGTTGGATCAGATCATGCGTTTACATTTTTCGATAGAGTTTTGCGATTTCAGGTCAGTTAACGAGCTGCAAGTTTTGTGGGCGTTTCTTATTGCCTCCCAATGGATGGGTCCATGCACAGCCTGAATCGAAGGAACTTCTTTCGTTAGCGCTTAAGAAACTGAAACCGACTATGACGAAGGTTAGAATTATCTTTTTTTAAACGTTCTTCAAAGAAATCTTTTTTTATCCAAAGACACAACTTTTCTAAGTGTAAATCGTCATAGCCGAAGCTGCAGGTTTTAAGTAGTGTGCGTAGCCGATACCGCCTTTCTGTGTTAGTTGCGTAAGCGCTAGCACTCATTGGTATCCATATATATTTAGTGACGACATAAGAGCCTTTGTGAGGCCTTTATTAGTTTGGTCCTTTAAGGAGTAGTTGTTTAGAGATAATGTTAGATTTATGATAGCTTTTTCAGTTTGGTCCCCTAAGGGCGATTATTTTTATTGCTTAAATGCTTACAATGATTTGTATAAAAGGTTTAATACTTTGTATGTTTATATCTCCCTAGTTGTACAGGTTTATCGGAATCTTGTGATCTTTCATAGCGGTCCCATCAAGGTATTTCTATATATCGCTTACGGATCTTCGATAATCTCATCTAAATGTCGCCATCAGCACTAGAAGTCGATTTATATTATATTATGCCTTTCTTCACTTTATGTGCTAATTAGCGATATGAGGAGGTGGCAAACAAGGTGCCAAAAAAAACACCTAAAAAGATTTTGCACATTTTTGTTTAGGAGAAGTACACATGATTATTGTTCATCGGAGGATTTGATTCTGGTCTTATCGAAGCACTTTTTTTTTCTGAACAGGGTGCTCATATTTTGTCGATTTGATGACGTCCTCTCGTTTTCTTTGACCGCCGTCCGCGGTTCTGGGCGTAGGAAGATGAGCTTCAGGTTATGGCGTCCTCAGAGAAAATTCACATAAGTACAAAAGGGTGCTAAAGATTTTGTATGTGAAATATATTCCCAAAATTATCTTATGTTCCACTTTTTTTGAGTCGTTAAAAATTCGTTTTAACGTTATCGGAAGTCTTTGCAATCGAAACGAGAGCTTTCAACCCTTGTGTATTTTTCATTATCTGTCGTCCATCATCCCCTCCCGAAGTTCACATCTGTTATTGCCGTAATGTTCGGTTATGCTGAGAAGAAACCTGGTTGGATCAGATCATGCGTTTACATTTTTCGATAGAGTTTTGCGATTTCAGGTCAGTTAACGAGCTGCAAGTTTTGTGGGCGTTTCTTATTGCCTCCCAATGGATGGGTCCATGCACAGCCTGAATCGAAGGAACTTCTTTCGTTAGCGCTTAAGAAACTGAAATCGACTATGACGAAGGTTAGAATTATCTTTTTTTAAACGTTCTTCAAAGAAATCTTTTTTTATCCAAAGACACAACTTTTCTAAGTGTAAATCGTCATAGCCGAAGCTGCAGGTTTTAAGTAGTGTGCGTAGCCGATACCGCCTTTCTGTGTTAGTTGCGTAAGCGCTAGCACTCATTGGTATCCATATATATTTAGTGACGACATAAGAGCCTTTGTGAGGCCTTTATTAGTTTGGTCCTTTAAGGAGTAGTTGTTTAGAGATAATGTTAGATTTATGATAGCTTTTTCAGTTTGGTCCCCTAAGGGCGATTATTTTTATTGCTTAAATGCTTACAATGATTTGTATAAAAGGTTTAATACTTTGTATGTTTATATCTCCCTAGTTGTACAGGTTTATCGGAATCTTGTGATCTTTCATAGCGGTCCCATCAAGGTATTTCTATATATCGCTTACGGATCTTCGATAATCTCATCTAAATGTCGCCATCAGCACTAGAAGTCGATTTATATTATATTATGCCTTTCTTCACTTTATGTGCTAATTAGCGATATGAGCAATGCTAAAGATGTCCCATTTTACTTACAGTAAAGTTAGTCCCATTTTACTTACAGTAAAGTTACTGGGCCACGGAGTTGGCAGCTTTCTAGAAAGGTGGGAAGCGTGGGAGGTAGGTGGGGTGAATTATTCCAGCTATGCGAGTGGTACAGTGCTTTCTTAGTTCTTCTAGAGAAGGGTTAAATCAGGACAAGGGTACTTTTGTGGGTATAATCAGGGTGAAAGAGAGAGGATTCATTTAAGTGGGAGCTAAATCCAAGAGATGGAGCCATATCGATCGGCATGCGTTGTTTATCCGTTAAGAATATTTGAATCGGGTAATGGTGAGCGATTATTCTTAGAGAAAAGCTGCTGTGTAAAAAGCGAGTGATACGAGCTGAGTTGTAAGACGACGGCTAATATTCGCTTGGTGAATTGAATTGCTGTTATTATATACATACAAACATATTTACATATATGCATATATAAATGTATATAGTAACTGAAGCCAGTATGCTTCAGTTCTGTAATACCGTTTAACTTAATAAGTTTCATGCTTTACAAATTGTGAGTGATTTTCTTGTGGCAGGTTCGTTTGACGGATGCATCATTCATTTGGACAGAGCCACACTCGAAGAGAATTAAAGTCAAGCTGACCATCCAGAAAGAAGTCCTCTCGGGAGCCATCCTCCAGCAGACTTTCGTCGTTGAATTTGTTGTTCAAAATCAGGTATCTTTTTATAAAAATTTTCCGAATGTTAGTGTTCCATACAGAGTTTTTTTTAAGTGCTCTCATTAGGGTTATTATTGGCAGTATTCATGACCTCCGAATCGATAAAAGAGTTCCTAGCCCGGTGTATGGATTTACGGGGAAACTGGAAGTTTTGAAATAGCAAATGAATGCCTCTTGTGATCGTTAAAATGATAACGTTTTGCTGATTAAAGCAGATGAGGATGTATGCCCAAGGGCACTGTCCATGCTGTAGCAGTTCCAGCAAATGATAGGATATGCACAGTAATATATAGGTGTCGTAACGTAGTCAACCAGCAACATAAATTTTCTAAAGTTAGGTTTCTCATTCGTTCTGACGTTTAGTTTGCAGTGTGATCGACAGCAAAAATATGCAAATCTTTTTGTCTTTCTGAATATTTATTATCTTTAAGCACCTGTTGCTCTGTCTTCCTCCTGCCCCCTTTCCCCTCTCCCCGAGATCACTGAATCGTTTAGAAGTTGAACAAAAAAGATCACCTGAGGGTCACTTCTTAAGTAGCGGATTTTTTAACTCCTACCTTAGTGAAACTGCCCGACAAACGCAGGCGACACACTACGAAAAAACACTATGCCATAATGCACGTTACAGATGCAGTGCCCTAACCAACGAGCTTAAAATGGTGAACTTTAAAGAACAAACTATGAGTTGAAAGTTTTTCTTTGCGATTAGATACCAAAACGGGACCCATTCATACCCGTCATAAGGCTTTCGTCGCTCATATTCATGCGCTATGTGAATTCGCCGGTCTTTTCGAATAATGAGGATAATGCTTAGATATGTGACGATTGTCGTCGAGCAGAAGCGAAAGATTTTTGGCGTGCATGCGTGCAAGTACGTCAGAGGTGCGACTTCAAGAAGACACTGTTCTATTTGGAGCAGCTTGTGCTTAAGCATGGAGCACATATCAACACCACTGGCGTGAAGCCAGTTGCTACTGGTATCGATTTCTACTATGCAAAGCAACAGGATGCCAGGAAACTTGTTGACTTCATTCTCTCCGTACTACCATGCAAGTACCACTATGCACAGGTCAGCTGACGTATTTTTGAGGCAAACTCGTTGATCACCATTTTCATATAAAAGGAAATTATATCATTTAAGACTTGTGCAGCTTTTTAAATGCATATTTCTGAGCAGCCAACTGGATTTATGTTGACAAACGGGTGGGAGGGAGTGGCGAGCCGTACCATTAGGTGGAACAGCAGGTGTTCTCCTAGCTGAAAACCCACAAAAGCTTGGGTCAGCTTACTCGAAATTAAACGTTCGATAAATTTATCCGTCTTCATTTCTTGCTTAAATTTTAATTTCGTGCAGTTTTTTTTAGATCTCGGAAACTTAGTTTTCACTCATTTATACTATGGGTTGCGCATCGCTTATGCTTCTTGAAGTGAACCTGTATAAGGCGCAGTTACATGTAAAAGGAGTCGTGTTAGATGTGGTTTTTTTCAAATTCGATGTTAATGGAAATATAGTATCAGGCGGGGTTTGTTTTCCTGCCGAATTTGGAAGGGAAAGGGCTGCCACAAATGGAGGATGAGGAAATTGATGGGAAGTGTCACAGAAAGAGCTAACCGCAGAACCAAGGATAGCTCGTGGCCGATCCAGTCTGTTCTAAATGGCGGGCAATGGTTGAATTAGCAGGAAATGGTCGGTAACTAGTAATTGGCTGAAATTAATGCTGAAATGAGTGACACGAAAGGATGAAGCTGAGTTGTTGGAAGCGGAAAGACAATATGGGGTGCACATTTTGCTGTGTCACTGACTGTGACACAGTCAGTGACACAGCAAACTTTATCACAAACATAAATTCATTTTACCACAGTCAGTGATAAAGTGAAGCAAACATTGGTATATCGTGATCCATTAATATCTTCCTTTAAAAAATTGTTTTATTTTCGACTCGTTTTGTAAACGCGAATGAAAATTGGCTATTTGTTTGCAGGAACTCGTCACACATGACCCAAAGAACAACACTTATGACTATAAGCACACTTTTTGTGTGGACGTAGTTCCGATCTGTAAGGATAACGTTATTTGTTTGCCAAAAAGAATTGCTCAGTCGCTTGGCAATATGAGCCAACTAGTCGTTTGCCTACGCGTCTCTAATGTTGTCACACTAATCGATCCGTCGACACTTCAAATCGCCGATATAACGGCGTAAGTTAATTTGATGTTATGTTGATAAAGTAACCCTGATGTCATCTTATGAAACTCTTAATATCGTAACAAGTTTGATGTTATGTTAATAAATGGCTTCGCTATCACTATCACTATGGTCACTGACTTTAGCATTACTGTGATATTCTTATTACTACTGTGGTGAGCATACCAACAGTTGTGAACATCGCGAAGTACTAGACGTACACACTATTTAATCGCTCAGTGCTGTACTAGTCATCTGAAATCACGATAAATGGCTTTATGGTAATTAGTATGAAGTTCTATCATTTCTGTGTTCATTGTTTGTGATCTATATGTTGTAGAATTTAATAGTGATCTTATGGAATTTGCGCGGAAATTCTGCATTTTTAATTCTAATATCCTAGTGAAGTACGGTTTTAAGAAGGGAGGTTGTGAGGAATTAAGTAGGAACCTGTAAACCCTACCTTGCTAATCTCAATCCTGCACCCCCCCCCCCCCCCCCCCTCGCCCCCCCCCCTTCTGTCGACACTGTGCTGTAGTATGTAACTGCCATTTTAGGACACAGTATTGGCGTGACCCGTTCGAAGCGTTGTGCCAATCTAAGCAGCTGGTAGAATTCTATGTGCTTGATGTAGAGGAAGTGGACGATCTGAAGAGGTCTGTTGGTCACGGGCATGTTTCTACAAAGCATCGACTTGCTGATGCTTGGGTAGTTCGCAGTAATCAGGTTTGCGTTTTATTGCTTTGCTAGTCCTAATGGAGAGGAGGAGAGCGAGGGGGGAGGGGTGGAGTGCTGAGGAGAGGATGATGGTGGTGAACTTCTCTGCGCAATTCATTGCTTTTTTTTTTTCACTGGCACATTTCGGATGGGGCGGTGGTTTGAGTAATTGGATAAACTGACTTGGTTTTAAGTGTTTCCATCAAATCGCACTATCGCTTTAACTTCTTATTAGGTCAGACTGAGTGGAGTGTATTTGCTTCAATTTTTTTTTGAATATTCATGGCTAACAGTTCAGCGGAGCCAATGGCAGGGGCTGAGAAAAAAGGACGAGATGAGTGTGTACTCGGAAAAAAAAAGTTTGCAGGATTTTAAAAAGACGGCAGAAGTCTCATTCTTTGTTGTGGATGTCCTTCTAGGTTTTGGGCATTCTATGCCTTATAATTTGTTTCAGGGAGTGATGCATCAGAACCACCGCTTTTTCTTCTTGCACTAAGTAGAGCAGTGTTGTTTTTGTTCATGAATATAGCTGTTGTTTAGGTGGGTGAAAGCAGCGCACAAACGGTATGTTGTCGAACTCATCTCGGGCATCTTCTTAAGCCGGGGGATCTTGTTTTGGGTAAGCACAGATTTGCGTTTCCGTTTTGTTATAAACAAGAAAAGATAGGATGCGTTTTGAAATACTCACTGTTCAGCGATTCTTTGGTCGCAAACGCCAATTGTCAGCGTTAGCAGTAACGAGCAATAGCAGAGTGCGGGGAATAGAAGCGAATACCACGAAAAGTTGAATATGTGGGGATAAGTGCATAGGAACTAAGAGAAACAGCCGAAGATGGTAGGAGACGTCTGGTATGGAACGCACCAAAGATGCGGCGTTTCGCGGGCCACCGGGCCAGGCCCCTTTGTTCGTCTTTTTACAACGCCAATGCCCGAGTTAGGCTCGAGCTGCTCGGGCTGCATCTATTGAGCGGCCCCATTCCACTTTGGTCCCTTTGTGACACCATCCCTTTTTGTTTTCATTTCCTTCACGCAACATCTGCGATCTATGAATGAATCGCTGACTTACGGATTGAATCAGCGAATCGCAGCTGGCATCTTTTTACCGCTGAGTACAGTCAACGAATTGTTGCGATCGGTTTCGCGGATCGCAACATCTGAACTTCCGAACATTTTATTTCAATAGTTTTGTAGTTTCGTTTATGAAGTACACGGAAAGTGAGTTGGTTTAATTCTTTATCGCTGCGGCGAGGTGCATTGTGATAACTTACAATTCAATGTGTTCTATATTCTGCACTTAATGTGGCATATATCTGTAATAGTTACAATTTCCATCAAATCGCACTATCGCTTTAACTTCTTATTAGGTCAGACTGAGTGGAGTGTATTCGCTTCAATTTTTTTTTTTGAATATTCATGGCTAACAGTTCAGCGGAGCCAATGGCAGGGGCTGAGAAAAAAGGACGAGATGAGTGTGTACTCGGAAAAAAAAAGTTTGCAGGATTTTAAAAAGACGGCAGAAGTCTCATTCTTTGTTGTGGATGTCCTTCTAGGTTTTGGGCATTCTATGCCTTATAATTTGTTTCAGGGAGTGATGCATCAGAACCACCGCTTTTTCTTCTTGCACTAAGTAGAGCAGTGTTGTTTTTGTTCATGAATATAGCTGTTGTTTAGGTGGGTGAAAGCAGCGCACAAACGGTATGTTGTCGAACTCATCTCGGGCATCTTCTTAAGCCGGGGGATCTTGTTTTGGGTAAGCACAGATTTGCGTTTCCGTTTTGTTATAAACAAGAAAAGATAGGATGCGTTTTGAAATACTCACTGTTCAGCGATTCTTTGGTCGCAAACGCCAATTGTCAGCGTTAGCAGTAACGAGCAATAGCAGAGTGCGGGGAATAGAAGCGAATACCACGAAAAGTTGAATATGTGGGGATAAGTGCATAGGAACTAAGAGAAACAGCCGAAGATGGTAGGAGACGTCTGGTATGGAACGCACCAAAGATGCGGCGTTTCGCGGGCCACCGGGCCAGGCCCCTTTGTTCGTCTTTTTACAACGCCAATGCCCGAGTTAGGCTCGAGCTGCTCGGGCTGCATCTATTGAGCGGCCCCATTCCACTTTGGTCCCTTTGTGACACCATCCCTTTTTGTTTTCATTTCCTTCACGCAACATCTGCGATCTATGAATGAATCGCTGACTTACGGATTGAATCAGCGAATCGCAGCTGGCATCTTTTTACCGCTGAGTACAGTCAACGAATTGTTGCGATCGGTTTCGCGGATCGCAACATCTGAACTTCCGAACATTTTATTTCAATAGTTTTGTAGTTTCGTTTATGAAGTACACGGAAAGTGAGTTGGTTTAATTCTTTATCGCTGCGGCGAGGTGCATTGTGATAACTTACAATTCAATGTGTTCTATATTCTGCACTTAATGTGGCATATATCTGTAATAGTTACAATTAAAATTATTGAGAAGGGCATTTGGCTGAGCTGGTTAGTATACAAGTTGATTGGTGAGGGAGTCGTTGTTGATCGAGTTGCTTATTGAACGAGTAAAGAAGCGAAATAAGACATGCACATATGATCTAAAAATGAAATAGAGAGAGAGGATACACAGAAAGAGTGGTAGGATAGTCTGCAAGTTGGGAATTATGGCGCATGAAGATTTGAGACTCACAGAAATTCGTGCATGAATTTTTCTATTTTTTAGATGAGTGCGTTTGCGCATGTAGCACCATAACATTAGGTTATTTGTATGGGGTAACTTTGCGCTCGCATTGTTGAGTTCAGTGAAGCCATATTTCACCTTGCATTTCTTCCGCCTATAATGCGCTGACAGTCGAATGCTAAACGTTGTGCAACTTCAGACGAAAGCGTCAGAGCTCAGTGCGTTCATGGGTTTTTTGGAAAGTGCATGTAGGGGGAAGCGGCTTGTCGGTGTTGGTATTTTCCAGAAAATGTTTAGTTTGAGGTGTTATTTGCATTTTTCCGGAAGAAAGCTGTTGTTTTTCTTTGCGGGGGGAGAGGGTGAGAGTAGGCGGGAGAGAGCGAGCTTGTTCTCATGTGAGAGGGAATCTGTAAAATCTTAGCACCTTCGAAAAATGGGATAAGGATATCTATTCGAGGAGGCTCAAGTAAGATAGAATGGAATGTTTAGTTTCATCGTTTTACGGAAATTGAATTGGATTGTCCGCTCATCTTCATGTTTAGGTTTCGATATTGGGAACAGTAATGTGAATAGTCGTGTATTGGATGAGATGAAAGCAGATAAGGTGGCCGATGTTATTCTGGTGAGGAAGGTGTTTGATCGTACTCTTAGACAGAGACGGAGGGTTTGGAAGCTAAAACGGCTTGTTGCGAACGGTAATATTGTTAACGAAACCGCGTCGGTTGAGAATGAGTTCGAGGTAAGTGTTTGATAAGGATATTGTTACGCAGACGCATATTCGATAAATATTCGTAAAAGATATTGACGTTGAGACCATATAATGCGTCGAGGAAGATGGTATAATATATTTATGCTGACGTTTCGGCTCATAAAGCCATAATCATGGCACCACAAGCTGGAAAACAATAATCGTATTTTTCGAAAGAGATAATGAACAAACAACAGCAGCGATTTTATGTTGTTTCTCGTTTCCAATGTCTTGCACCACTTACCGTTACTCACCGTCCACCTACCTGATCGCTATCTCCAGTCAACCGAACCGAAGAGTATAGGGTGGGAGACAAAAGGATTGTTGTAATGACTTGCTTGGTATCGTTTGCAACAGCCATACAATGCAAAATGAGACCGCATAATTGGTTTTCCCATCCTCCTCTCTCCTTTCACACTTTTGAACGCAACTGAGTATGTCGACGCAGCATACACTGGTCGCCTGCTTGGCGACAACTGATATTTTCGGCAGTAGGGAAGCTTTCGTTCCGGTATTTTTAAAAAGTTGCTTGCCCCTAAATCTCTCTGCAAAACTTTTGCTGTTATTTAGAAAATTTATTTTCGAGGACTTTTTAGGGATTTTTGGGAGGTTTAAGCCTTCATTTCTAATAACATAATCAACAATTAAAGGGCTTCATGGAGGACCTGGAAGAAGATGAGCAGATGCGTGAGAAGATTAATATTTACAAGGATCGGGAGCGCATACCGCCGATCGATGAGGATGATACGGATGTTGATTTACCACCTGGTCCGTCACTTGCTGAGATGCTTGACGATCTGGATATTAATACGGATGTAGAAATGACTGGAATGGACGGGTGATAGAAAGACCAGTAAGATGTCGATTTCTTGTGATTTCTTGTAAAGTATGGGAGGGTCACCATCTTTTTTTTTGTTGAGGGTGGGGTGAAAGTAGAGTGGTCACACAATTGATGGGAAGGCGAAGGTTAGCCACAGTTTCTCCAGTAGGGTAGGGGTGAAAGAGTGAGGGGGGTGGGGAGGGAGGAGATAAGGGCTGCGATGAAATGCTGATTTATATTGTTGAGAGAAAAATGATTGACTGGTGCTATTTCCGGAGTCTTATTCAGTATTGTTCTTATGATTGTATTCTTAAACAGTAGTTGCTATTTTTTGAATTTGTCTTGTTATTTTATCAATCACAGTTTGCTTTTAATGTAGTTTAGTGAGCAGCGGCTCAATGGTTTTTTTTTTTTAAATGAGGGGTGATGGGCTGAAAGGGATCCTATCGTAGACTTATTGCTTAACGGCTCTCGCATGTCTCATTGTCTGCGTGTCGTTTTATTTTTCTCGAAATTGCTTTGAACGAGGTTAATTAAATATTTTGGCAATTCAAAGAGTGTGGTGATATTTTTTGACGTTTACGCGATTTCGCAATCACTTTGTAGTAGTGCGTAAACCGTTTTTCGTTTTGTTGAAAATACCAAATTTTTTTGTTGTTATTGTTGTATTTTTAAATGATTAATGCTGGAGGAAGTACTGCACGATGAGATAAAAGTATTGGAATTCGACTGTTGATTTTATTATGGTGCTAATAATGGTTGATAATCCCTGTCTTATGATACCACAAACGCTTACCTATTGTTTACGGATCATAAAGTTATATGAGCGAAAAAGAAACCGGAAATTGCGTAAAAATTGCAGACGAACTGAAAATTGCAAGAAAACGGAAATTGCAAAAAAACCGAAAGTTGCAAAAAGAACGAAAATTGCAGAAAAAAACAGTTATCGTCCATGCATCTGATTGCTTCTTTTCGCTCTTTTCCGTCTATGTTGCTGCTCGTGTTGGGCAATTTGTGAAATAAGCTCAGTTTATCAGTTTACATTTTTTTACCACTTTATTTTAAATTTTAATTCGTCTCTCTCGTACCCATATTGGCGTATGATTATGAAAGGCGAAATATTTATATTCAGTGATATCTGTCATAATTTCGTCGATGCGCTGTTCATTCATCGCTTTTCGCATTTCACCCTTTCCCATCCATTTCGCGCAAGTCATCCCGGATTATTGAGTAAACGAAGAGATCGGGCTATTTTTTTAAAAGTATAGTAAGGTAGTTTTGACTTAAGTGCCGTATGCGTGCGATCATGACAGTTGCTCTTTCCGTTTCATTTTCAATCATTTAATAAACGAACGATGAATTTTAAGAGAAAAAAGGAACAGCTAAAAAATTTTGTAATATGAGTAGTGATCTTCAAACTTGACATCTGATGATTTCTTGTCAAGTTTTGGATTGTAAGCATCTTGTGGAATAAGTCGAGCGTACTTACGGATTCGTTCCATTTTTTTGGACGAATTAATTAAACAATATATATATACATATATATATATATATATATATATATTAGTGACAAATAAAGAAAATGTTTCTTTTCTGAAGTGAGCCACTAAAGCCGGGGATCGGACCCAGGTCTTCCCGCATACGAAGCGGGAGCTCTACCAATGAGCTACAGCCCCCGTCGGGTCCTTCGAAACGAGTAGACATTTCATTATATACGGAACAATCTAAACGGAATTCAAATTTGTAAAAAGAAATAAATTACGGAATAGAATAGAACATTATTGTATGTATTCATTTATGTGCGGATGCGATTTACGAATATTGCTCAGTGGGAAGGGGAAAAAGCGAAAACGAGGAACACCCCTAATGCAATCGATATTCTTAAGAATAATCGTTGTTTTTTAAGTTTCAAAGTTGGTGCAATATTGCGCTTCAGTGATAGAGATTTTTGTGAAGTATTTCATATACCGATACAGCAAAGGATGCTGGTGGGTTTTAATTTGCGATTACGGTGCGCAGAGTGGAAGATGTTTTTTTTTCGCAAGTTATGGTTGTGTATTGCGGAAAATCTCTCATTATTGTCTTATTATGACATTCATTTTATAACAACTTTCAGTGTTATGCTTCTTAAATGAGTAGTGTAAGAATTTTAAGTGTTATGCTTTATGTATGCTTTTCAATAGGAGATGTTTTAGTGCATATTCCTTAGAAGTAGAAAATGAAGGACGATTGGTATTCACGGGAGGGTGCAAAATTTTAGTGAGCATTTCAGATGTTTGATGGTGATTTGGCGTCTGTGTCTGTGGAGAAAGAATTAGAGTTGCACGCTAGTCGAGCAAAAAGATGCGTAATGAATACCTAATGAAGCAACATAGAGAATTTCTTTATTGGTGTTCCAGTTGCTTCCGATGTCTGTTCTTTTTTGTCGGAGTGCTCTTGCTTAGCTCGCATTCTCACTGATCGCTCTTGTGCTTCGCTTACTTTTTGCGAGCTCTTCATTTTCATTAGCCATTAAAACTACGCAGATGGCTTGTGGTTTGTGGCTTGTGCTGGAGGCGAAAATTTCTATTTTAAAGCAGAAAAAAAATGCGGAATAACTAGCAGATGTTATTATCGTTATTTATGTTTGTGATTACTGCTGTGACTACTAGTGAGTTATCAGTTTATCATAATTTACTATTACAAGTTTTATAAATATACACATGTATATATATATATATATACATATATATACATATACATATATATATATACGTATATATATACTATATATATATGTACACATATATATATATATGTATACATATGTATTAGGTGCCTCTTAATTACTGCTCTGGACTAGTGTAGTTAGTGAAATATTTTTCTTTTTATTTTTACGTTTCCAAAATACAAGTGAGATTTAGGATGGAAAATATTCATGTTTTCGGCCGACCAGGTCGGACAGACCATTCGTAAAAATACGTACGTGAATATTAGTAGGATAATAGAACTACGCCAGGGATGTTATTAGGATGGGATGAGGGGTTTTTAATTTGAGGTTTTAAGGGGCCAAATTTCGGCGTTGTATCTTCAGAAGACAATGTTTTCGGAGTTCTTTTGGCTTTTTAATTAATCATCCGTTCGTTTCTAGTTCTTAAATGACGCTGGACAGTAGATTCTAGCAACATTTCGCTGTACTATCGCAGCTGTCTCTTTTCTTTTCCTTTTTTTAAAAGAAGCTTCCGAATTTGAAAAATGATGGACATCACCATTGCCGGTTAGATTTAAATTAGTGGAAGAAAGGATAAGACATTTAAGATTTTAAAAAAAAATTGGCATATTAGGCCGAGATATATCACCGCATCTAACGTCACCGGTACATCGGTATTCGAGCAGGGATGGTCTTTAACACAATTTTTTTTAAAGTAACATTCTTTAACACTTTTTTTTGTAATGAACATCTATTATGTCTGTCTCACTAAGTTTGTTCTTAACTGTAAAAGTTGTTAATCGCTATACAAATGAACACAGATCGTTGCTATATTGTTCCTGTGGATGTTGTTTATGGAAAATGGGAATTCCACATTCCAGTGCGAGATGAACGATATGTTTACGTTCGATAGATTGCCCCTATATTATTTTGAAGATCTTCACTTATTTTCTAATTAATATTTGTTTTTTTGTTTCTTTAGATTCCCTAATTAATTTACGAAAGGAATTCACCTCTTCATCTCAACGCTTTCGTGTTTATATTGGACGTCATCATTGATTTTTTACATTTCCTAAATGACTCATACGGATTACCATCTGATTCGTTTTTTCTCGTTTTCAAGTTTGGGATTTCACGAAAGAAAAAAAAACTTTTCGCATGAGATTTCATTTTTGAATAATAGCCATTTAGCATTTCCATTTTCATTTCATTCTTTCCTTTTATCTGCTTTGACCTCGTTTTTCTTCATTCTTTTTCCAAAGAAATTGCCTCGCATATACGATCCGAAAAGATATCGTTTGCGTCTTTACGTTTTGCCTTTTTAGCCGTTAATTAATTAAAACATAAAAATTCTTTATCATTAAACGTCGATGTATGAGTTCAGCAAAAATTGTATTCGGAAATTCCATTAGTTTTATCACTCATTAATTGAGGATTTTTTGCTTCATAAAAAATTCGAATTTTTGAGCTATTATTCAGTGCGAAGATCGATAAGGGGATAAATGGAAATGGGTGGGGAAAAGTGCTTAGTTCAGGAGGACGGGGGGAAGGGGAGGGGTTCGATAATGGAGGTCAGGGGGAGGGGGGTTGTGGATAGTCGAGATGGCATTATAATTTCGAAGAGAAGCGAGCTTCCGAGGACCGGCAATCATTTCCTTTCGTCGTTGCAAAATTTCCCGGACAAAGTTATTGTTGCTCGACTGTCGTTTCCGTTAAATGGCGAAACAATTTTAGTTGAAAAGAAATAAAATCTTTAAAATTTTGTGAAACGAAAATCTAATTTTATTTTCTTGTGATTGGTGCCGAACATCTTTTTTGAGTGAAGGACAAACTATATAGGAACTAAGGAACGATCGCAAATTTAGGGACATTTTTGAAAAGAAAAAATCGGGTATTGATCGACACTTCAGAGCACTTTTGAGAGCAGCGTCGCTATTGGACACAAAAAAAAGAAATGCAGCATACTAGTCGACATCAAAGCTTGCTTGTAGCGTCTATGTGATTTTCAAAATTTGAACGATAATTGGCAAACAGTTGTGGCGGAAATTTTGCATATTGTATTTCACCATAAAAAGTGGACGTGATAGAACGAGGTGAGGGGGGTTGTATTTTTTAATTTTTTTTTAGCGTCGTATCCGAAAAATTTCCATTTAATACTTTACCACTCGCACATTGTTATATTCGTCTCTCACTCGTCTTCTCCATCCCCCTCACCTCTTCCCCCCATCTGAAATATGTGTGAATCAACATTGAGTAGTATTCACAGTTTCTTTTTTAATAACTGCATTATCATTGCTGGTCCATGCAATCGTATTGCCTTACGGTTCTGTGTAAAACCCATCGAGGGTCTATAATTGATGAGTTGATCGTGTTTTCTAAAATTTTTCACACAGTTTTAGTACCAGTATACTTTTTCAGTATGGGTCGTGACGAAATGAGTGCAAAAAAATAGTGAACGATGTTGGTTTAATATAATTTAACATGGGCGGGCAGTAGCTCAGTGGTAGAGCTCTCGCTTCATATCGGGCAGACCTGGGTTCGATTCCCGGCTGGTTACCCGAAGGATCGCCAGCAGGCTGATCACCAGGCGTTCAGAAATTGATCAGAACAATCATGCGTGGGGGTGGTTGTCAGCTGCATCGATACGGGAATCCATGAGATTACAGCTGCCTTTGCATCCCTTTTTTCTAATTTAACATACAGAAATTGGTTTTATGTTAGGTTCTTGTCAGATGTATAACTACGCCATTTTTCATAGCACGGTTCATGCACGTATAACGGAAGAGCACGATTATGCATATCGCGTTTTCTTTACTAATCTTTTTAATTAGAATTTTAATTGACACCGATAGTTCATAGCTGGAAATGGGTATCTCGTTCAGGTTTCGCGTATTGTTGTTTAGTAGTGAAAAAATTTGTTTGGTTCACTTGCGATTAATTAGCGTCTTCGGGGAAAGTGGCATTTTTTTAATCAATGTTGTGGTCCGATATAAGGCCATAGGGTGGTGTGCACCAA
>JPKZ01001540.1:12157-34466 GCA_000803305.1 Toxocara canis
AATGGAGTGTGGGAGGATTTGGATAACGCTGGACTATTTGAGCGGCTAATGAGCGAGAAAAATACAAAAATTATTGCGTTAACCGATTTTAACAGAATTACAAAAAGGTTTAATGTAACGCTGTGAGGAAGTTCCTTTCCTTTGGAGCATCGTTATCGGGTATTTATAAATGCTCGTTCCCTTGCACGTTTTGCCTTTTGCAGCTGCTTTTTTATGCCTGTATGTTGCTACTGTTTCCCGTTTTAATCGTGTGTTCATTTCTGATCATTTTTTAAAGCATTTCGCTGCATATTAGTGTTCTAGTTATCACTTTGCATCTATTTTTATTTGTTATTTATCGTTTATTTTTATGATCGACGTAAACCGCAAAATCTACATTGCATCAACAATGTGATTTCCCCTTTCTGGTTCAATTTTACATAAGGCTTGATTCAAATTAATCTTTCTTACTTACTAATTTAATGGCAATTTGACCCTTGTAAGATTTCGTAACAATTTTCTTCTATTATGACGATGGCCCATCTACTTGGCAGTTTTGCCGTTCATTTAAGAACTTTGCGCTTGTGTACTCATTAAGCAATTCACTGGATCGCTTTTTTTTAATCGCAAATGACTCTTACACCTATAGCTATGATTGCAGTCTTTTAGTGACAAATTTCTTGACGTTCTTTTTTGGCCGAGTGAAAATTTGCTGTCGTTGTTATGTTGGCGATGAGTTGTCGTCGAATGCGCGTTAAGTGCAACCTCGATCGGGAACGACTTCAATGTCAACGAGCCGAAATAATCGAAATTTTCACGCAAAAAAAGCACATGCACCTCTTGTAAATATGTTGCTTCCATACACATGCATATAGTCGATAGGCTACATGCATGTGCACGGATAGATTGTTTATTCAGTGCGTCTCATTGTCGCCACAAATTCATCGCAAATCCTCGTACGCTAATTTCGCTTTGTTATCTTGTAACTCTATACTTTGTAGTACATCGTATGATGGCTTCGAATTCACTCTCTTCTTCGACATATCACTCGTCCCCTCCTCCCACCTCCCGCACCCTGCACCCCTCTTCTACTCCCAAAAATGTTATGGGACACTGCCGACCTTCATACAAAGAAAAGTCACTCAATAGAGGCTGAAAAAATTACTCCGGTCTAATTGGTATAAATCACTTCTTGAAAATCCCACCCTCCTCCAGAAGCATGGCAGCATCATATCCTCGAGGCTTCATTCGATGAAACGTTGCGAGCTCAAAAAGTGATTGAGGAATTATAAATCATATTAACGGTTGTGCTGCATAGACTAATCTTTCAGCGTATGTGCACATCAAAACTGCTCGCAGTATGGCAGTTTACCTAATCATTAATCACCGTTGAACATTCGGCATTATTGCCATTTCGGATGCATTACGTGCAGCGAGAAGGTTTTCGTGACCCTGAACAGTCGCCTTTTCTCTCAGATACAATATGCAGTTATTTTAAAAGCTTTTTCTATACGAATCGAAACGATTTATGCATAAAACGAAGAAAAAAAGTATGCCGAAAAAGTTTATTTGCTAGTGTTTAAAATAAGTTACTGAAAATCGCCACTTATCTTACCAGCTGTTTCCCCAGCAAATTGTGTTTTGAGTATAAGTGCATTCAGATGGTCTCCTAAGAACCCCTCTTTACTTCCGTTTTCGCTCTTGCTAATTTTCAATCATCACTAATAACCCGGTATCACCTTCAACGCAAAAAATTCTTGAAATAGTGGGCACCTTGTAAATGCAAGAGCGCAATTGCTTAGTAACTTTCGTTAAATGTGAACTGTTGAATAGTTGCTATCTAGGAATATCGGTTGGAGAAACGCGAAAACGTTTGATAACAAAACATCGGATATGTGGAACACTTTAAGCTTAACTTCCTTTCCATACACCTAACGAATTAATTAGTAGAACATATCCGTAATATTAGTCTCAAAAAACTAATTCTACAGATCAGAGCTACAATGTTTCACTGCTTTATCCTCCAACGAATGTCAATCTCTTTACTTGAATAAGGATACATCTTAAACGCAGAATCCTCAGAAAGCGTTCGCCAAGTACTGCCTGTAGAGAATAGTATGACCAGACATGTTCTTTTTGGCTTCTCAAGTTGCAATTAAGCGGCCGAGTTGAATGTTCTGATAAGGAGAGTTAAATAATCTACGATTCGAGGAACGCCTCGACGCTTGGCCTCATTTTTTGTGATCTGGCTGCGACAATTGTGCGATGCAATTAGATTCTCGAGTAGTTCATTTTTTTTTTGTTCGCTGATGCACAAGTTCAGGGTTGATGAACTTTAGGGGTTGTTGTGTACGATAACGTTGCATTTTTGAGGAATTTACCGTGCACTCAATAAATCGCAACGCGCGTAGCGAGTATATCACTTGTTCTTCTTTATTTTTTCCAACTAAGGTTCGACGCACAAAAATATAAAAAGACGTTGTTTGACAACAAAGAAAGCAGATCAAAACGTGGAAATCAAATAATACAGCCGTATTTGCGAAGTTAGAGTGGAGATGAGGTCATGCCACAGCTATACTGAGTAACTTGGCGATAGTGATATTTCTGCAGCTGTAGACGACGTAACAAATTGTTTTGTGTGGCTTCCTATTTTTTGGTTTTCATTATTCATTTTTAAACAAAACGGGATGACCTAGCAGATTGCCATTGTGTTTCAGCTTAATTGTAGAATTGTTGTCCCTGCACGACAATATGACGCCTCTCTGGAGGGCCATATATATGTATACAACTTATATATATTATACATATATATATGTATATAAATTTCTAGAACTTCCACGACAAACTTGCGAAAAGAAAGACGTGTCAACCCTGATTTTTTAACAACTGAAATAGAGCTGCAATAAAGCGCGTCTTGCGTATACATGTGTATGAACCAATTTAGACGGCATTACAACATTGCGTCTATGAACGCGATTCTCTGCGTAGTGTAGTCGGTGGGAAACTCGAAGATAGCAATTTGTGATGGGTGTAGTAATTGTAAAATGTTAAACATCGAGTTTGTTTAGGCGAGTGCAATACCGTTTTAATGCGAGCTAAAAGGAACGCAGCAATGAGAGATACGAAGAGCATAAAGTAAGTTTGAAGGACAGCAGGAAGCATCGAACACGTGTAAAAGAAAAAAGTGCAAAAAGTGGCTAACAGTGTTCTGTGTTGCGCGTTCATTGTTACGACAGCTGTTATGAGAGATTTTCGAAGCATTTTTTATGCATGTGTAAACATGGAAATCTCGAATTTAATCTTTTAATGAGGCGGCTGGCTGCATTTCTCGCATCGACATTTAACAAAATATACTTCTATTTCTTTGCAGTACAACTGTCGTGTTATATGCTTGACGAGGCGCTGTTGAATTTTAAGCAGTATGCGAGAAAGGTTGCTTTTGTTCTATAGATGCTTCTAGAACGATTCTTTCTCAGTATCACTCTCACAATGTCTTACCAGCGACTGAGAGTTCTCACAGCTCACAACAGTTCTCGAAGTTCCACTTTTGATATTAGCATGCACAGGAGTTCAGCATACAATGAAAAGAGTTTAATTTATCCTAGCCATTCCCTACCTCCCCACCCCTCCCCCCTTTCCTCCCTACTGTCTTCTCTAAATGGGGAATTGATTTCTCCCGCCTCCTCCCTCCCCCTGTCCCTACTGTCTCCTCTAAGCAAAGAACTAATCCACTGTAGATTGTCAGGGAGGGATAGCAGGGTGGAAGTTGAAGGGGAGAGGAGGTAACAGTAAAGAGATTAAGAAAAGGATAAAGAAAACAATGTTAAGAAACCAAGATAAACGTAGGTTTGTACTCATAAGTTTGAAGTTTTTGAGCATGGCCCTCTTCCAGATACTCTTTCTTATTCTTTTTGATACTTCTTCTGTTCTCATTCACAGGGGAACATGAGAATTGCCGTAGCGATAGATATATGCGATAAACGATAATAAAAATGCTTTCTTGCATTGGTATGTAGGTAGCGTTCAAGGTGGAAGGTTGTGGGAGTGCCATTTTGAGGTTAGTGACATCGTTCCGCCCGGATAGTCGTCAAAATCAAGGGCTGACGTGAAACAATGACGGAGGGAACCGGGATCTCTCATTTGAAGCCGAAAGCTCAGCGAACGCTTCAGTTTGTTTCACTTGGTGTTGCAATGATATCTACAAAGATAATCATTCGCTCGTTTCCCTCAAATAAGGTCAATGTCAAATTCTTCACTTTTTGAGGCTTATTTGAACAAAATTAATTTGTCTATGATGAAAAATCTCCTTATTTAAGGTTTTGTGGAAATTTATTTGAGCTGAAAAGTGGGAAAACAAATCACAGCGTTCTAATACAAAATCACAGCTTCTTGTGGTGAGAGGCTGTAAGTTGTTTTGGTCTTACACCTATTTCTGTTTGGGTATAACTACTTCTTTATGGGTAACAGGTCATCAATTCGGATGCGATCACCATCTCGGAAAGTAACCGTCAACTTTACGATAGGAGTTTTCGAAGTGCTCAACTGTTCACGTATGTGGTGCATTTGCAAATGCTTGTGTTCGCAACAGCAATCAACAGATATCACATAAATAAATAAACGAAGAAAAAGAGAAGTAAGATCACTGAATAGCATCAAAGAGCTTGTTTTGCTTGAAATGAGAAGTTTTTAAGCAACGTGTCAAAAAAATCTGACGACCATATCAACGTTTTCAACGGTAAACAAACGATATTAGAGCGTTCTCAGCAAAACGTCGGGACACGCCAAAGTCAGTTTTCGAAGTGATCTGCGCATAGAGTGCGCTAATACTCCTCAATAATTTATAAGAGTATGCAAATGAACCATGAAAGGCGCAAAACGCATACTTGTAAGCCTTGGCAACCTCTACAACGCATCCGAGCTCCCCTCCTATTCGTTGATGTTACTTTGATTTTTAAACTTCTAACAATTATTCCAATTTTGCAGTGACAACAATGACAGCACACCTCTACTTTCCGTCTTAGGACCACTTATTGGTTGATATCGAAGAGGCTGTCTTAGCAATCTCCGCACCCCACTGTTATTCAGTGACCTTTTAGACACCTTAGAAAATTTGCAATTTACTGAGTGCGCTCTGACGAGGTCGTGGCCGTCGGCATGTACAAGTATGTGTGTGTGTGCTTGTGTGTCTGTGTATGTGTGCGTTCAGGTGTGTATGTGTGTTTATGAATGTGCCTATGTGTGCGCACATGTGTGAGTATGTGTATGTGTTTATGTGTGTGTATGTGTGTGTTTGTCTGTGTATGTGTGCGTATGCGTATTTGTGTATGTGTGTGTGTGTATGCGTGCGTATGCGTATGTGTATATGTGTGTGTATCTGTGTATATGTGCGTATTCGTATGTGTGTATCTGTGTGTGTGGCTGTGTATGTGTGCGTATGCGTATGTGTGTATGTGTATGCGAGTGTTTATGTCTGTATCTCTATGTGTGTTTGTGTGTGTGTGTTGTGTGTGATTATATGTGTGTGTTTCTGTGTACATGTGTGTGAGTGTGTGTGTGCGCGTGTGTGTATGTATTTGTGTGTGTGTGAGTGTGGGTGCATGTGTGTGCTCATGTATGTGTATGAGTTTGTGTGTATCTGTGTATCAGTGCACACGTGCGTGTGTGTATGTGTGCACTTGTGTGTATGCGTACATGAGTGTGTATGTGCTTGTTTATGTGTGTGCGTGCGTGTGTGTGCGCGTGTACATATGTGCAAATGTGTGTGCATGTGTCTGTATGTGTGTGTATGTGTGTTTATGTGTGTGTGCATGTCTGTGTATTTTTTTGTGTATGTCAGTGGGTTTGTTTGTGTGCATGTTGTGCGTGTGTGTGTCAACCTGTCTGAGAGGTAGTGTTATATAATTTGCCAAACGCAATATACATCCTACGACCACCTCCTATCTCAAGGGCATGCCTTAATGATGGGGGGAAAAATCAGTGCATTTTCCGCCGGGCGGATTGCGCATTTGGCCAAATATTTGCAAACGTTTTCGCTATTCGGATGACGCAGCGGATTGCTGGAGTCGTTTGTCTGACAGGCCAGATAGGGCAAAACTTGAACTTTTATTATTTGGCGGCAGTTTTATGAGATCGACCAGTTGAAACCGGATGAGCTGCCAAAGCTCATATTGCACTCGCTTCTCGTCTGTATTTCTACTTGCTAACTTTTCAATGAATCGTAGAATGTTTCTGTTAGTAGGATTGCGTTGAGAACTTGATCTTCGGCAAACAGTGCGAAGGGGATGTTATCGTGACGCGTTTCTTTGTTGTTCTCCACGCGAATTGGTGTGTGAAACAATACTACATTAGTATATAACATTTGATGCGCTTTCGTCTTTGGGAAGGTGCATCATGAGATCGTCATGGTTGTGCGTGTGTAAGTAGCAATGAACGTGTCAGTTGCTGAATGGGGGTTAATGAGTTAAAGAAGTGTTATTGTAAAGGCTAATATACTGAATTTGGATATGCGGATGTGCATAGCATTAGAGCGTGTAGCATTCATCCATGTGTCACGTCTAGCGGCAAATTAAAGGAGATGTGTGCAAGGGGACCAGCATTGTAAGCGGTTTGGCATCCGGCTGTCATCGAGACCGATTTTATAAAATATCCGCGGACGACGAATAGTCATGTTTAACTTACCCCACTGTCTATTCAGAAATTCCACCAGAGACTTTTTGTCTATGACCGGATCGGTAAGGGATATAGATCGACCGCTTCCCAACATTTTCAAAGCGCCTATTACTCCCTCTAGGGGTGAATGACTTGTTTCGAAATTGAGCCTAAGGCATGGATCGAATGATGCGGAAAATGACTAGGAAAATTCATATGGCGAACTTCAGTGGTTCACCAACTAACATTTCTAGACAGGTAGGAAAATGAATGCACTCGCAAACATATCAAATCGCACAGACACCACATCATCATAATGATTTAGCGTCATAATGCTTCAAAAAAGCAAAAAGGAAGCGTGCTCGAACCGCAATTCTCTTGCGGTTTAAAAACTTTAATTTTGTGTATATTGCAACATTCGGCCCTTTTATCATTCGGCCCGTTCCAAAATCGCATACAGGAGAATTCTTTCTTTAAACTCAGCAGAACTTTTTGTCAACAAGCCTAATTGGAAAACTGCCGAAATGCTGCTGTGTGAGAAATATTTTATTTTACACAATTGGCCAAACATGGATCGGATGATTTTAAGCCTTCATTACTGCACATATTTGGCTCCGAGAAAGTGAAAAAGTCGAATCATTACCTATACAATTGGCTCAACTTTTTGATGGAACCTGTTCTCATAAACCACAAAAATTAGAACAGGATTCCAACCATACGGGTATGTTTCAAAGTGTGACGTAAAACCAACGAAAAACTCGAAAAAGGAATATTTATTAAATTTGAGGTGCAATTGTTTGCGATAGTAATTGTGTTTATGTGAAAATTCATAACGGACTATATGCCTGCTTTGGCGGTAGACTCAATTCATTGCAAATAAAAGGCTACAAGTGTGGAAATTTAGATCTCACAATTCGCTCAGCAGTACAGCCTTTAAGCGAAAATTGAAAATTGTCCTCAAGTAGGTCTTAGAGATCGCTCGATCTCTTGCATTTTTTTTCGGCTAACTTTGGTCTTTAAAAAAATTGGAAAGTTTTGTTCATATTTGTCTCTCATGAAGTTTCTGAGAATACCAATGTTCGCATACACACAGTACTTTATGCTGTGAGCTCCATACAACGGCACCCGCACAAACTTAAGATGATCAAGATCGGAATCGGTAGCTGCCGTGCTACGAGAGCAATACTGGAGGCTGAACAACCGATTATCGCAATAGAATATACCCGTCCAAGTTAGAAGCGAACGATTTGAATTTCACCAGTTTTTTTGGGGGTTGCATTTATTAGGAACTGCAAAAAATAAACGTCAATACAGAAGCTGCGTGTTGCGCTTAACGTTTATTTTTTTTTACATATTTTGCTCTTGCAGAAGTGCTCTTCGAGTAATGACAAAGTCGATGTAGCTGACAGCAAAGTTAGCATAGCAAAAGTATTACTGCTAGACTGAAAATGGCGGAAGTTTTGGAAATTCTCGACAACTTCGATAAAAGTTCCTGTAAAACTTTTCAAAAAGATGTGTTGAGGTGAAAGCGCAATTGGCGGAGAAACTCGCCCTCCTAATCACCAAGTAATGGGATTTTTCTTGTATTAGAGCTAAATTGGACGTGAAATATGAGCATTATAACTTCTACACAAATCGCATTAAATTGACTACGTAACATGATGGTGTGATTTTCTGGACAACATAAACGATTTATTTTTTTAAATTTTTGGTGACCAACATTGTCACTTCACCATGAGAGCTCTTCCTCGAATTTAAAAACCGTTCTTCCTATTTGTCAGTTCCATCACATTCATTTACACATTTCACTACATTCGCTAAGCGTCGCATGTGATCCGGAGGGGGGGGGGGGGGGGGGGGAAAAGGGTGGTTTCACGGCGAAATATTCGATCGATGTTGCTCAGATGATCGCTGCGTTGCCCGTTCATTCATTTATTACATCAGCTAAAAATGCTCTTGTTGAAAAAAGCACAACCAGTTTTGCTCAATGCGCATCAATTTTTGAGCGGCTACAAAAAAAGCTCAAATCAAAAGAACAAAGAGGAAGTAAACAAACAGTTGCAGTTAGTCAAAAGTAGCATCTTTTTTTGATGGACACATTTTGCAATTCATCTAATTTAATTGCAGATTCTTTAAATGATCGCCATATCTTAGGGCTCTAAGCGAAGAGCCTAATATGTCTCTTCTGTATGCATACCAATCGAAACACTGTTCTCTTAGATGAGAAACGAAAGTGTACCCAACATATTCTATTAGCTGAAAACTGTTGCAACTGGAAGCAATATCGAGTAACTGCTATCAATTCGTAGTGAAAATGATCGGCCGAACACTGTTGCAAAGCAATATCGAGTAACTGCTATCAATTCGTAGTGAAAATGATCGGCCGAACAGAAATCTTGTAATCGATTACAGTATTGAATTGAATACTGTGAGATTAGTGACCCTTTTGTTCAGATGGATTCGAGCACTTCTGTGCGTTCTCCAACTTCTTACGTAGAGAACTTCATGGGACCGGAAAACTTCGCAAGCGCTTCATCTTTTCATTTCCAGTGACACCTTTTCAAAGAGGATGGTGTCAAAGGCGAAGATTAACCATTGTAGTCCAAGTCCTTTGGAAGTTTTCTTAGCGTTCAACGGTATAACCCGGTCGCCCGGAAAAAAATGCTTGAGAGTGCGTCGATGTGCCACGAAGGAAATCAAATTGGACAAAATTAAGTAAATTAAGTAGACGACAGCGGGTAAGATGACTTTGCAAAACAACAGTACGCCAAGCTAATCGAGCGATAGTTTAACCATCTTAGCGTGCTCCCAGACCCATCCCAACCTTGTGCTTGTCTCATGCTTAGCCGTTGCTATTTAGCCTAACCCATCAACACTAATTGACAACAATTATCATACGCCCCGATAGAAGAAACAAAAGCCAAGATAAAAAAATTGATTATTCACATGATTTTGTATGATGGTTTGTCTTTACACGTTCCTTTAAGCTCGTAACATCAATGCGATTTACGCACAGCAGACAAAAACAGGGGCACCTTATTGCTGTCAATAGTATATTTGCTAGCACGCTTTTGAGGCAAACAATATTTCTGTAAATTTCGTTTTGGCCAAAATAAGCTGCTATTTCAACAAATTCAATTCATTAATCGGGAGTAAACAGAAGAACGTCATTTAGGATTGAATAAGGAATGAGAGAAATTCGGTTTAACGGGATAGAGCTAAAGCTTGATATGAAAATATGTGACATCGTTTTCTATGAGAGAAAAACATCCAAGCTTTCTGTAATACATAAAATTCAACAGCATATTTCGAAGTGTTGTTCAGATTAGTGTCTTGTGTTGTTGTTTTCCTGAGCATTTCATTATTTGCATTATGCAAAATATCAGCAAAAAGCAACAACTCTGATCTGTTATTTGTGCGATACATCGCACATCTCGCTTATCGAATAGTTCCAGCGGTTTGTGCATCTCTTTGTTAGGATCTGCATTTGCTATAGACAAACGACAATCACATGTATGATTTTGGAAACATCTGGAGACAGTCGAGCACGAAAAATTTTTTGCACCCATCTATTTATTATTACTTTAAACATTTCAGTCAAGCTATGTGTTTATTAGTTCATTGCTAACGGAAGGCATGAAGAGTTTTTTAAAGTGGAGGGGTAGGGATCAGCGACACCAATGTTTGGGCAATGTCGTGATAAGCTTACCAAAAATATGGTCGGATTCCGTTCGCGATTGTAAATCGGAGGCTGCGATAGAAAGAATATAAGTTTTTCTGTGGCAATAAGGATGAAAGCCTTTCGTAAACTAAATTTGCAGCATAATTTCGCGACAACTTGAAACTTCCGGATATGTTCGCAAGATTCGGAGTCGGCAAACGAATTCCACATCCGATATGAGGAGCTGTTCCGTCTTGACTGATGATTAGCAACTAAACTACTGAACTGTATCACATATTCAACATTTCTATGCACTCGCTGCCATCAATTATACGTTTTGTGATGAACACGGAAATATGATGATGACAATGAATTCGTGAAATGCACGTTGCTGATTTTTTAGCGGTATTCGCGTTGCGATCGTCGCATTTGTTTTTCCTCAATTGCCATACGTAAATTTTTGTCGTTGATAAAATTGTTGAAATGACACGTTAGCAACATTGAAAATTCTCCTCATCTCTCACACACCAAATATACCCGCCCTCTTTTTCATTTCCATACAAAAACAAATTGCTGCCGTTGCGTTTTCGCTACTGTAGTTTGTCGCACTTTTTGTAAACATCGTTGAAGTGCGCTCGTTTTTAAGGACTATATGTTTGGCGCAATTTTCATTCTTTACGGTTTCCACTATCGAATCAACCCTCTTAGTGGGCGCTATCTGTGTGATTTGCCCGCATAAAAACTATCATTGCGTTTGTTCATAGATGTTGAGAATGTAATATTACAGATTTGTTTTAAAAGAAGAAAATTAAAAGAGGTTTTTTTTTCTGCATTTGTACTCTATATTTTTCAATCTCTGTGTAAAACACTGTTGACATTTTTTCCACTAAAGTAGTGTCGGGAAGATTCTTTAAAATGTTTTCTTTTGATTTCCAGTCGCTTGTGAAAGATATAGTTGTTGATGAGAGCAATCTTGTTTTTCTGAGTGGTCATATGTATCGTTTGCAAACTAATTGAACGATCCATGAGTGAGACAAACGAGTCGATAGCAGGCGGAAAGGGGCACAAAAAATATTTGCTAAAAATGATCTGAAAGAGAGCAAATCGACGACCCAGAGTGCATTTCATCGTGCCATGACTCTCACCCCTTGTACTTCTCAAAACTAATTTCTGTTCGTCCACACCATTCAATTTCTTTTTTTGCAGTCGAATTTCCAAAATTGTAACTTGCATAAAAACAGACATTGCAACGAAGTGCCTTTGCACGTGTAAAAGCGAAGTTTAGATCGATGATCATCTAATTTCTACCTCGTTTGTGGGCATAATTTTCTGGCAAAATGGCCCTCGATCAACTTTTTGATTACACTTCGAACGATAACTGACCTAAGGGATTAATCGCGGACTAGTGACGAATGCGATACCGTTCATGAAGCAGGACAAACTATTTTATTGTCTGTACGAAGTCGAAGTTTAACCGGACTAGTTTATCCTTGTTTCAGTTTGCGTTTCTATAGTCACTTGACCTCAGATCATTTTACGAGCCATCGTTGTCGGTTTTTATTAAATGCTGCTACCGTCTAGCATGATTCGTGTTAAAAAACTTCTTTTTTTAATGAGCTATAAATGCTAATGGATTGCTGTTTTGTTATGCTTGAAATTGCTTATTGGATCTCTCACTAAGCATAAATGTTGCATGGATGCGCTCGTTGTTGTAGTGTGCAGTAGAATTGATTGAAGAGGATTTTATTGAAAATTTTTAAAAGATAATCACTATGAGATTTTGATCAAAGCTTCCGTCGGACGGTCTAGACAAATTGTGTTCATTTATTAAAGAACTTCTATAAACGTCCATTGATTACTGTACTCAATTCGGGTATTACAAGCAAAAAAATGCTTTCAGAAGACGTCATGGCCGAGATGTCTTCACAAGTAGTAGAATGTCAGCGTTATTTCGCAATCAGCAAGAAAATCCCCAAAGGTACGTGCATTGTTCATATAAACAAAACCTTTACAGGTAAATTTGTAATGAAATTAACTTTGAGCAGAACTCGTAATGTTCGGTTTATTTCAATAATATTCTCTGCTTGATTCACACACTACTGTTCACAATTGATCATCCTCTAGTACAACGGAAATCTTCTTTTCTAGCACCACTCGTAGGGCAGCCGAAAAAAGAAATGGCAATAAATTGAATATGAACTGTAAAAAAACACTAAACATGTTGGCCATTCTCACTGAGCTTTCGTTTCGGCAATTCTCCTCGACGTTTGACGTTGGTCGGATTCACTTACCGACCAATTAGACACCCGTTAACCACCAATAGACTACCAATTAGACCCTTAACTACCAATGCTTGATCAACTCATAACGTTGTTTATGTTTAGGCAATTCACGATGACCAAATTTTTAAAATAAATCCGGAGGGGGGGGGGGGAGGATGGAACAGGATAACAGCTCATTATCTTCAAAAGCTCTGTAGATGAAAGTTCGAACAAGGGTTTCACGGCGAAATATTCGATCGATGTTGCTCAGATGATCGCTGCGTTGCCCGTTCATTCATTTATTACATCAGCTAAAAATGCTCTTGTTGAAAAAAGCACAACCAGTTTTGCTCAATGCGCATCAATTTTTGAGCGGCTACAAAAAAAGCTCAAAAGAACAGTTGCAAGAGGAAGTAAACAAACAGTTGCAGTTAGTCAAAAGTAGCATCTTTTTTTGATGGACACATTTTGCAATTCATCTAATTTATTGGCAGATTCTTTAAATGATCGCCATATCTTAGGGCTCTAAGCGAAGAGCCTAATATGTCTCTTCTGTATGCATACCAATCGAAACACTGTTCTCTTAGATGAGAAACGAAAGTGTACCCAACATATTCTATTAGCTGAAAACTGTTGCAACTGGAAGCAATATCGAGTAACTGCTATCAATTCGTAGTGAAAATGATCGGCCGAACAGAAATCTTGTAATCGATTACAGTATTGAATAACCAACTGTGAGATTAGTGACCCTTTTGTTCAGATGGATTCGAGCACTTCTGTGCGTTCTCCAACTTCTTACGTAGAGAACTTCATGGGACCGGAAAACTTCGCAAGCGCTTCATCTTTTCATTTCCAGTGACACCTTTTCAAAGAGGATGGTGTCAAAGGCGAAGATTAACCATTGTAGTCCAAGTCCTTTGGAAGTTTTCTTAGCGTTCAACGGTATAACCCGGTCGCCCGGAAAAAAATGCTTGAGAGTGCGTCGATGTGCCACGAAGGAAATCAAATTGGACAAAATTAAGTAAATTAAGTAGACGACAGCGGGTAAGATGACTTTGCAAAACAACAGTACGCCAAGCTAATCGAGCGATAGTTTAACCATCTTAGCGTGCTCCCAGACCCATCCCAACCTTGTGCTTGTCTCATGCTTAGCCGTTGCTATTTAGCCTAACCCATCAACACTAATTGACAACAATTATCATACGCCCCGATAGAAGAAACAAAAGCCAAGATAAAAAAATTGATTATTCACATGATTTTGTATGATGGTTTGTCTTTACACGTTCCTTTAAGCTCGTAACATCAATGCGATTTACGCACAGCAGACAAAAACAGGGGCACCTTATTGCTGTCAATAGTATATTTGCTAGCACGCTTTTGAGGCAAACAATATTTCTGTAAATTTCGTTTTGGCCAAAATAAGCTGCTATTTCAACAAATTCAATTCATTAATCGGGAGTAAACAGAAGAACGTCATTTAGGATTGAATAAAGAATGAGAGAAATTCGGTTTAACGGGATAGAGCTAAAGCTTGATATGAAAATATGTGACATCGTTTTCTATGAGAGAAAAACATCCAAGCTTTCTGTAATACATAAAATTCAACAGCATATTTCGAAGTGTTGTTCAGATTAGTGTCTTGTGTTGTTGTTTTCCTGAGCATTTCATTATTTGCATTATGCAAAATATCAGCAAAAAGCAACAACTCTGATCTGTTATTTGTGCGATACATCGCACATCTCGCTTATCGAATAGTTCCAGCGGTTTGTGCATCTCTTTGTTAGGATCTGCATTTGCTATAGACAAACGACAATCACATGTATGATTTTGGAAACATCTGGAGACAGTCGAGCACGAAAAATTTTTTGCACCCATCTATTTATTATTACTTTGAACATTTCAGTGAAGCTATGTGTTTATTAGTTCATTGCTAACGGAAGGCATGAAGAGTTTTTTAAAGTGGAGGGGTAGGGATCAGCGACCCCAATGTTTGGGCAATGTCGTGATAAACTTACCAAAAATATGGTCGGATTCCGTTCGCGATTGTAAATCGGAGGCAGCGATAGAAAGAATATAAGTTTTTCTGTGGCAATAAGGATGAAAGCCTTTCGTAAACTAAATTTGCAGCATAATTTCGCGACAACTTGAAACTTCCGGATATGTTCGCAAGATTCGGAGTCGGCAAACGAATTCCACATCCGATATGAGGAGCTGTTCCGTCTTGACTGATGATTAGCAACTAAACTACTGAACTGTATCACATATTCAACATTTCTATGCACTCGCTGCCATCAATTATACGTTTTGTGATGAACACGGAAATATGATGATGACAATGAATTCGTGAAATGCACGTTGCTGATTTTTTAGCGGTATTCGCGTTGCGATCGTCGCATTTGTTTTTCCTCAATTGCCATACGTAAATTTTTGTCGTTGATAAAATTGTTGAAATGACACGTTAGCAACATTGAAAATTCTCCTCATCTCTCACACACCAAATATACCCGCCCTCTTTTTCATTTCCATACAAAAACAAATTGCTGCCGTTGCGTTTTCGCTACTGTAGTTTGTCGCACTTTTTGTAAACATCGTTGAAGTGCGCTCGTTTTTAAGGACTATATGTTTGGCGCAATTTTCATTCTTTACGGTTTCCACTATCGAATCAACCCTCTTAGTGGGCGCTATCTGTGTGATTTGCCCGCATAAAAACTATCATTGCGTTTGTTCATAGATGTTGAGAATGTAATATTACAGATTTGTTTTAAAAGAAGAAAATTAAAAGAGGAGGTTTTTTTTTTCTGCATTTGTACTCTATATTTTTCAATCTCTGTGTAAAACACTGTTGACATTTTTTCCACTAAAGTAGTGTCGGGAAGATTCTTTAAAATGTTTTCTTTTGATTTCCAGTCGCTTGTGAAAGATATAGTTGTTGATGAGAGCAATCTTGTTTTTCTGAGTGGTCATATGTATCGTTTGCAAACTAATTGAACGATCCATGAGTGAGACAAACGAGTCGATAGCAGGCGGAAAGGGGCACAAAAAATATTTGCTAAAAATGATCTGAAAGAGAGCAAATCGACGACCCAGAGTGCATTTCATCGTGCCATGACTCTCACCCCTTGTACTTCTCAAAACTAATTTCTGTTCGTCCACACCATTCAATTTCTTTTTTTGCAGTCGAATTTCCAAAATTGTAACTTGCATAAAAACAGACATTGCAACGAAGTGCCTTTGCACGTGTAAAAGCGAAGTTTAGATCGATGATCATCTAATTTCTACCTCGTTTGTGGGCATAATTTTCTGGCAAAATGGCCCTCGATCAACTTTTTGATTACACTTCGAACGATAACTGACCTAAGGGATTAATCGCGGACTAGTGACGAATGCGATACCGTTCATGAAGCAGGACAAACTATTTTATTGTCTGTACGAAGTCGAAGTTTAACCGGACTAGTTTATCCTTGTTTCAGTTTGCGTTTCTATAGTCACTTGACCTCAGATCATTTTACGAGCCATCGTTGTCGGTTTTTATTAAATGCTGCTACCGTCTAGCATGATTCGTGTTAAAAAACTTCTTTTTTTAATGAGCTATAAATGCTAATGGATTGCTGTTTTGTTATGCTTGAAATTGCTTATTGGATCTCTCACTAAGCATAAATGTTGCATGGATGCGCTCGTTGTTGTAGTGTGCAGTAGAATTGATTGAAGAGGATTTTATTGAAAATTTTTAAAAGATAATCACTATGAGATTTTGATCAAAGCTTCCGTCGGACGGTCTAGACAAATTGTGTTCATTTATTAAAGAACTTCTATAAACGTCCATTGATTACTGTACTCAATTCGGGTATTACAAGCAAAAAAATGCTTTCAGAAGACGTCATGGCCGAGATGTCTTCACAAGTAGTAGAATGTCAGCGTTATTTCGCAATCAGCAAGAAAATCCCCAAAGGTACGTGCATTGTTCATATAAACAAAACCTTTACAGGTAAATTTGTAATGAAATTAACTTTGAGCAGAACTCGTAATGTTCGGTTTATTTCAATAATATTCTCTGCTTGATTCACACACTACTGTTCACAATTGATCATCCTCTAGTACAACGGAAATCTTCTTTTCTAGCACCACTCGTAGGGCAGCCGAAAAAAGAAATGGCAATAAATTGAATATGAACTGTAAAAAAACACTAAACATGTTGGCCATTCTCACTGAGCTTTCGTTTCGGCAATTCTCCTCGACGTTTGACGTTGGTCGGATTCACTTACCGACCAATTAGACACCCGTTAACCACCAATAGACTACCAATTAGACCCTTAACTACCAATGCTTGATCAACTCATAACGTTGTTTATGTTTAGGCAATTCACGATGACCAAATTTTTAAAATAAAAATGCCCTATTCATAAACACTACTGACCTTTTGAAAACCCGTCTGATTGAATGCGTTTCTGTTATAAGCGTTTAGCGAGCGTTCTGGTTGTGTGAACGGTCATTCAATTGTTGAATCGATTTCTTTCTAGTATATCTTTTACAGACGTTAAGCGTTACTGTGGAATGTGCCGTCAGCATGGTGTGATGGTTGAAACGAGAGGACATAACTGCAGCTACAAAAGTTGTGAATGCCCGAGGGTTGGTTCTTTTGCCTATATGCATATAAATTTTTTGTCCAACGATGCGCACACAAAATGAAAGAGAAATTTTACACTCGGCTGTTCACTTTCATGGTATATGACTTGTTTAGCAGCCCTACCGACATTCAGCTTCAAGCCAGAGAGCTGACTGAGTCAAAGCAGTACACTTTAGCTATTTTGGCGACGCCTGTTTTTAGCCTCGCACATGCGAGAAACACGACTAGGAACATAGCATTTTGGATCATTGGATTTTGCGGGAGAGTATGCAAATTTCAAAAAACAATCAGAAAGATACTTCTAAAGAATATGTGTACATGTGCATATGCAAAGCATGGATTGTTTAAGAAGCGCTTTTTTGGTGTTTGAGCTGAATGGTCATTAAAGGGAAGTTGCGGCAAAGACTGATGAGGAGAGCATGCCAAGGAGGCCCGCAAAGATGTTTTTGTTGAGGAAATATTCTTCTTTTTAGTGATAACTAGATAACTATAAATTAAAACAGTAGTAACTAGAAAGCTTAAGCCAACTAACTCTATCACGGTTTTGTCCCCATACAACAGTCCTACTCATCGAGTGCTGATTTTTATGAAAAATGCCAGAAATATCTCGTTTAATTCCTTTTTTACGCATTTTTTTTCTATATTCGCTTACTACGATACACCTCAGTCGCATTGAGTTGCTAAAAGTGCAAAAAAAGTGAATTTTGTGACGTTGGGAAATATTTTAATTTTTATAAATGCTTGCATGCTTTTCGCAACCAAATGATCGTTATGAAGTTTTTGAATTGCTTATCGTTTATTCAATAAAACAATATGAAATGAAGTGATCGCAAATAATCAGAGATGAGGCCGGATTCCAACGAAAGAGGGTGATCCAAAGTGACGAAATCTGAGAGAATTTTAGTTTCTATTACAGTGCCTTTTGATACGGCAACGACGTCGAATAATGAGTACGCAAATAAGGTTGCGTAGAGCACAGGACAAAAAGTTCCAGCGTACCTCCGAGCCAACGGAAGCCGATGTCATTCCCAAAAATCGATGCGATAGCAGAGAAAAATCCTCTGTAAGCTTTTCGATATTTGCTATAATGGTTCACTATGAATCATCTTATAATTTCGAATGTACGATTGTTGGTTTCTGGTAAACATTTAGTATGATTTATTTGAACGATGATTCATCACATGGTTGCAGTAATTTATTCCCACTACATGCCCGATGAAATTTTAAACTGATTCGAGTACGGTAGTCTTAGACAATAGTAGCGAATAACAGTTGCCTAATACGATTGCCATCATCAAGAATTTAGGCTGAATGTGGACTGGTTAAGAAATAAAGTATTTTGCTATGCACATAAGAGACGTGATCGTTTCGGCTGAAAACTATCATAAAATTGCTTCGTTTTTCTTTCAGTGTTTATTAATAGTTACCTGACGGAAGTTAATCAGTGCCAAAAAAACGAAGAATTTCAAGCCTTCCAGCAAGTGGTAAATAAATTATTAGATTGGCAACCAATAGCAAAACCGATATAACACTCTAATGAATTGAAAGTGCATTGTTCTTCGAAAAGCGCGACTCGCTTAAAAAATTTCTGTAAAAAAAAAGTGATGATGCCCTCGTTTCAGATGAATTCGGAAAGGGGTTAAATTTGGCTTACAAAAACATTCGTGATGTTCGCTTCGTTTGCGCTCACCGATTTAAATAGAAATCGTTTAGACTGATATCCGGCATAGGTCATAAATGAACGCATTATCACTTGCTATAGAGTAAAGTGTATATGCGAAGTTTAGCTGGAAGGAGAAAAGTTATTAGCATATTTCCACTATTCTGGTTGTTCCTTGTTATCTAGCGTAATTTTAGCCGTGCTCTACCATTTTTGTTTTTAGCACCTTGTACTTTTACTCTTTTTGTTTTGTGCTTAATGTCAACATCACCGATGGTTGCCATCTGAACGTGAAGTTGTTTTTTAGGATCACTAGAAAGGTTTTCGACGTGACTTAAATCACTCTCAATTTGATCATGAAGAATTCAGTTAATGCAATTTTTTTCATGTTTCCTCATATATCATGAACTGTTGACGGTGAATCGCATATTTCAGAAAGAAAATTTTCACATCTGAGAACTGAAATGTACGTGCATATCAACAATTTCGCACGCAAGCAGACAGTATCAAGTTTAACATTTTACGTTGAGAAATTCTTAGTTAGGTTTATTTGCGCTTATTCGGATTTTTACGATTTTTCACTGTTTGATATTTCCTCAACTTTTAATTAATAGATCTTTTGTAATATCCTTTTATTTGTCATTGTTACTGCGATATCTGTTTGAGTAGTTTTCTGCACATCCGATAAACGCGTCCCAACTTAGAAACGACTTTAAAAACGGTCCTTCTTGGCACCTAACAAAAATCGTGCAAAAAGCACGAAAAGAAGCGAAGATACTTTTTAGCAGCTGTTTCGTTATTTTATGAATTCCTTCACACTTCTTAACTTCAGTCTCTCTCTTTCTCTCTAAGAGTTTTTCTCTTGCGATGTTTAAAGTCATCGATTTGCTATTTAGACGCAGAAAAAAAAGGGACACGCAGAAGGCGCAGTTGATAAAATGATGTAAGCAGAAGTGTCGACATATTGTAGTGACTTTCAAAAATCTTCATATTCATCGACGTCCCATCAATTAAATAATTTCAGGGTTCAGAAATAAATGCAGCAATTGAAGCGAAAAATATGTGCTACTTTTGTCAAAAGTGTAAAAACCATGGGATACTTATGTGGAAAAAGGTGAGCTTTTTGAATAGACACAGCTTCCGTTGTATGGAATGTCTCAACTGAATAAGGGAGTACCCTGAAAGATCGCCGTTTGTTAAACAATTTTATGCTCATTTGTTATACTGTAGTCGTAGTTTTGCTTATGTTTATTGTTCAGACGAAGTCCTCAGCCTCCATACTTTTCAACAGTTTTTGCTTCACGTGAAACGAGTAATGACGAGCAACGGAGAACGCTTTAACATCCGCAGTGGATGTCAGTAATATAAATATGAGCAACAAGAGAATGTCAGATGTGAACGGCGCTGTGATGCTGTGATTTTGGCGAAGTTGAGATTTTTAAAGATTTGATGCCTGTTGACGTGCCTGAGCGAGTACAATTATCGCAACTATAGCACATAGGAGCATATGAACATCTGCTATATAGCTCTGCCCTGTGACATTTTGCAGATGCTGTCTTCATCGATATTTATCCGTCTTTGCAGCTATCAAGTTTTTCCAGCTTTCTATAATCATCGTTTTTTTGCTTTTTCAGCTTTCAAAGTTTTTGATGACGTACGGTGAATGCTTATGAAATCGTTATCGTCTATGCAAATTTTTTGCTTTCTTTACGAACAAAGGCTTCTGAAGAGAGTGAAGTAATGAAAATTTTTAGGATCACAAACGGCATTGCCGGTTTGCCGATTGTACATGTGAACAATGTGAGCTCATCGAAACGCGAAGAAAACTCGATCAGCATCTGAAAGGATCGCGTATGAGTAAGACGACTGCTCCTAAGGGTGTCATCGAATACGGTACTCAACGTTCATTATTCAACGTTTTTTCCATGTTGAATTGGGCGGTTGACTGCTGTACACAACTACAAAATGGGAAATCTTGCCACATAGTACACACGGTAACTCTTACATTGAGTGTACTGTTCAAACTCCAGTAAAAGCTCTTCTTCCATTTAAATTCATATCGAAAAAAGGCTTTTCTTTCCTTCAAGCCTTCATCTCAGAGGGTTTGTTATTATATGAAAGGCGAACCTCATGACATAAAGTACTAATGAAACAACAGAAAGAAGAGGCGTAGAAGTGAAGGGATAAATAAGCAAACAATGTAGCCAATACATTTGTAAGCGAGACGCAAAAGTAGTAACAGAAGAGGGAAATCCAGTGGTACATAATACACCGTTCAATGTCAACACTTATGAGTTGTTTTCTAAGCATGTGCATAGCACTGCGAGTCGCAGCAGTTCCCGAAAAGAGCTGATTTCGAGCTTCAATCGCTCGTACATTGAGAACAAATTTTTTCTCCTGCAGTGCTTTTACGATCGAGTAACGTCAGTTTCGAGACCTATGTTTGCGTCTAATTGTCTAAGATAAACTCGGCAAATAAATAAAAAATTCATCATCGAAGAATCCCTTGGTAATTTTGTGAAGTTGTCCGAGATCAGCTTCAATTCGCGTAAGTTCTCCTGAGTCAGGTTTATGAGCATACCGCCCTATAACAATGCAAAATCTGCCTTAGACCGTGGAATCATCTACTGGTGAATTATTTCTAAACGGTTTCCGGGTTACTTTAGCTTGGGTTCAAATGGACTATATCCGAAAGCCTTCTGCAACAGTACGATAGTTCCATATGAGAGGTACGAATGTCCATTAAACATTAATGAAGAGTTCGCTTTTTCTTGAATCGAATGAACGGAAAAGCTCCACGGTTCATGAAAAGAGTCCGCGTTATCAAGCGAATCGAAAATAGCCTTTAACTTAGCTATGCGAGACAAATGAATCGAAAATAGCCTTTAACTTAGCTATGCGAGACAAATTAATAAGTATTTTGTACTTTCGCTCAAACAACTCACAAACCAGAACGCTTCACTGAAGGCTGTGTTTTATAGTAACATTGGCAATCTCGTAGCCTTTATACAGAGTCTCGTTTTGGTTAGTTAAAATGGCTCCGCGTTTCTTTACTACACGTTCATTTCAGCGTTTTCCGAAATGCTATACTTTTATATGCATTTCATAACGTCAAATTGACTGTAATTTAACGTCGACCAACCAGAAGTATAGCATTTTTTGGACCCATATGGATCCATTTTTCGCTTTTGGGAAGAACTTTAATCGTGCATGGAAATTGCTCTCTGATCAGTAAGATGTTGTTGCAATGCTCGTGCAAAATACCGCTAACGCTTAAGCTTATGTCCAACTGAGCATCATACTTGAACTTGCCTGAAGGGAGAGATTAACTTGAGGAGGAAAATGAATTTGGACATGGGGAAAGAGGTTTGTGAAGCGGCGTCGCCAAAGGTGGAAGAGAACCGAATTCAATGGAAACTGCATTAATTAACACTTCCAAAGGGAGGACTGGGCTTGAAAGGAGGACTGAGTTCGAC
>JPKZ01001540.1:35022-76887 GCA_000803305.1 Toxocara canis
GGGAGGGGGGGGGGAGATGAAGAACTTTACTGAAGGAATGTACTCAATTCAGAGCTCTACGGTAATATTGCTAGCGCTTTTATGAAACATCTATAGCCCAAATTTTGCCAACTGTGCAGAAATAAATTGAACCGATCCCATGGCTATCGTTTTCGAGAAGTTGGCAAGAAGCGATAAAAATGAACGAAGCAGAAAATAAACAAGACTACTTTCAATTAGCATTTGTTCGCCACAGGACGACTAGCATGATTGTTTAACTTTATTATGGCTCAACAAAATGATATACTCTTATAGGGAAACGATTTAAAACCTGTATAACTGGTTCCGGTTGATCCCACGGGGTGTTTTTTTAAATGTAAGAAATACATTTCTGTCAACGGAGACGAATCGGCGGACCCAAGATTAGAATGGCTGTTACATAGACACACTGCATGCACATACACAGAAGGAATTCAGTGGCACGAAAATTCCTTTTTCTGCTCGAAAGACACGTATAATAATTCACTTAAAAATTCAACTTTTAAAAATTTTTGCCCGATTTATCACTGTTTTCAGCCATGTGGATCTGTTGAGTTTTCTATTTACGATAAGGTTTTAGGCTTCCACGGAGTCAACAAAATGCTTCTTGTTTTTCAGTATGTTGATTTTTGTTCACAGGAATTGAATAATAAGCGCTTGACCTGCCTTTGACTGATTTAAGACCACTCTCACGAAAACTTCTGTTTCTTCTGTTTGGGAAAGAGCACTGTCGCTGCTCGAAGTGAACCCAGTGGGCGTCATAATAGGCCAATTAAAGCCAAGAGTGTGGGGTGTCCGTATCTGGCGAAATGATGTGGAACAGGAGGGGAGCTAGAGAAATTTCACCCCCTCCCACCCTTTCCAGCGAGTTCTTGGTTCCCACTGTTGAAAATTTTGAAAAGGAGGCGTTCGAAACGAATTCAGCGAGGTTTCAGTTGTTCAAACAGATCAACAAATGACGCCAGAATAGCCGTCGAATGCACACCCGCATGCCTCCCTCCGGTTCATAAAACTCAATTGTTTCGACGAGCCGCGCAACCCTATCTTGTCAAATGGTCAAAATGGTCGGACGATCAAAATTCAAATGGCCAAATCGATATTTGTAGCATGATTCTACAGAAATTTCCATGAGTTCATATAGTCAAAAACTGAAATATATAGCGTGGAGTGTAAGCTTGGATGTGTCTTCCCACATAAATTTTGGTGCTCATCGTTAGTTTGTAAAGCCACTTCTAAACATGAAAAGAGTTCTGCTTATGATGAAAAAAGCAATTTGTCATTTGCGGTTTTACGAGCGTAAAACGAGCGGAAAGAAGAAGAGTGAAAAAAGTTTTGGAAAGAGTTCGAGAATGTTGAGGGGGTGTCAACGATCAATTTACAATAGAAAAATCGTTGATCATCTGCCATTGATGTAAACTTTGGCTGTAATACGCTACTCATTGAATTTTTTTTTGCAACGAAAATGAAATGTTAAATTCGAGTTTGGCAACATCAGTGGATCTCTTTTCGTCGAAGTGCTGCTCTCTGCACTTGTTCGATGAGCAGTGAAGCAACGAGCATAGCTGAGTTGTTGCAAAAATCATCTCAAAACAACTTAGACATTGTGTCTGGTGGATGGAATGATGGTGTCTTTACCAGTCATTTCTCTCACAACGATAACGAATGTTCACCTGCCCGCAAACATTTTTGAACGACTCACGATCAAACAGCTGCTTCTTAACACACGTTTGGAAGTTGCGGTGCTAAAGCGGGATGTTCATGACATTTCAACTACCGTTGTCGTTGATGAGCGTTTTCCCGGAAGGTTCGCTATAGTTTTCCCAAAACTTTCCATCCTTAATCTTCGAAATCACACCTCGGGCTGTAGTTGGTGGGTAACGCAATTTGAAGCGTTCTGCATGATAGGTGCGAATTTAGGTCCTGGAAATTGACCTCAGAGGAGACCATTCCTTTGACGTCTCTTTCCGCGCATATGTTTTGCATGTGCCGTATCTCGTCTATGAATTGTCGACAGATTTTAATGCTATAGACGGTGGTTTCGAATGTTCGTCACGGTAACTCCCCTGATTCTCAGCTGAAACTATTGCACAGACAGACGCAACACACATAACTGTGTTGTAACACATACGGAAACACATCGATGACAAATTCGTAAATATTCTGTGCCACGTACCACAGCCTGAACTTATGCGATGAACCGTTTTTACACACTTGGCCACGTTGAGATTCGTGAAGGGCAATGTAGGACCATGGTATCGTTATGGGCTCTCACGTTTTTCCGCTCGTCTGCTTGCTCCTCGTCTTGCTTGCCTTTCTGCTCGCTCGCCTTTCTGCTTATTCGGCAGTTTTGCGAGGAACGCTAAAGCTGAAGCTATTGAAATCTGTTAAATGTTCACCTGTATACCTACTTTTAACCCCGTTTACCCTCCCTGCGGTATGTTGAAGGCACCTAAATGTATTTAAAATTACCACTAACTAATCTATGTTTGTACTGAATTTAAAATATCGAGAGGCATTTGCACGAGCAGTTTTTATCCAGGCTGAAAATTTTTGCCACTTAAATGCCACTTAAAAGCAAGAGACTCAAAAACTCTTCGGCCATCACAAACAAAAACGGCATATTCCAAGTCGTTGTGATGCGTATTCAGCCGAAGCACTTCCGGAACGATACAGCAGCTCCAATATTAATGGTATTCATGTTTTCAAAATCGTTTATTTCCTTTGGCGTTACGACATGCTGCTGCCAACCTCGTGTATCACTTCTTCTTATTTGCACAAACGATGGGGTCAGTGAGTTAATAAAGACCCGGAGATGACGACAGCCTAGAGTGTTATTCATTACATCACAGGTTGTTCGAAAAATTAGAGAAGGACCTCTGTCAGCTATTGATGGGCGGGCGGGCTCCTCATCCGTCCACTGAATAGTACCCACCACTGTTGCAACATGACTTATTTTTTAAACTGGTGACATAACGTTTGGTGGAGACCTTTCGTGGTGCGTTTATCTTATTTTGAGATGCTATCGATAAAGGTGAGGTTTTCAGCCTTGCCCAACCCTAATCCATCGACGACGAGTTGCAATTCATCACCAAACTTGAAACCGATCAACGAAGAGAAGCTGTCTTCGAGTCTCGCCGATATGAATTCTATCTATATGCCATTCATGCTTCCTATCAACGCCGGCAGCGAGGTTTGCCTCTATGCCATCCTTTTATTGAGGCCTGTTGTGTTACAGGAATAGGCCATAAAATAAGCCGTAACTATTGCTGTAAAGCTGGTGGACTGCAGTCATCGGAAATAAACAGACTACAGAAGGAGATTCCTGAACAGAAAGGAACTGAAAGACAAAAATGCGATTGTTTGAGGAAAAAAGTACAAGTGAAGTAACCCCTTTGGATGCCTGGTAAAGTGTCAGATATTTTGTTGTGGATTTGGTATATTAGAGTGAGGTTGACATGCTGCCGCACGCAGCGGTTTTAATATGCAATTAGTGCTGCGCATTGCTTGTCAAAGCGAATCTGTCGCAGTGGAGGAACACAGCTTTTTTTTCGATCTTGCTGTGTTGTTTTTTCCAAAAGAACTCAACTTGAGTTGCAGGCGAAAACTAGTCTTTTGTTCAAGTTTCGTTTGTTCCTTTTTCAAAATTGAACAGCAAAAATTGACAGCTTAAACTGAAATTGAAATGACTGCGTGCCAAATTTTTGAGAAGGAAGTGGGCAGTGTGTTCTGCTATGCGATGAAAACGTCGGCGAGTGTTTTTCTTTGGAACGTTGAAAACGCGAAACCAGTTTTGGTTGATATTTTCCTAAACGAAGCTGTCTTTGTATGATACGGCACCAATGAATACATGAAATTTTTGAAAGGTTTAAACTGGTTTTCATTTCAGTACAGCTTACGCTGATTTCTTGAAATGTTAGTTGAGAATCAATACGGTGTGCTGGAGTTATACCTTTGATGCGCTTTTTTTGCGTTGAACGTGGACGATGCTGTCATGTCTAAGTCGCTGAAACAACGAAGGGGAAGATGGTCTTAGGTATTCGCTCAGATTGCTCAAAGTAAGAATGGCATAAAAGTTTGGAGTCTTACAGGAAAAAAAGGATTGATTATCGCCGTTTTGTAATGCCAATGAGCCTAATTACCACAAACCAGAGAGGATTTCCGTTTATAATTAAAAAAATTTTTCATAACGAAATTAAAGTGGGACTCGTAGAATGGCATCATAGGACACTAATTGTGCATGCCATGATAAAAGTAATAATCGGCGACTGCAGCCACCGAGCACAACGAATGCCATGGAAGGAGTGGGCCATGGAGTCTTTATTAACTCGGTATTGGATATTAAAGAATCATTAAGAGCGTAAAGACCAAAAAATCGTCAACAATAGAATAATGAGATGATGGCAGACAAAAGCTTTTTTCTACTCATTGTGGAAGTGACATTCTTCCAAAGTTCTAGAAGTTTTTGATGTCACTGGGATATTGATAAATTAAAATGGTGATGTGTCCGTTCGAGTATCGATATGAGATACGCTTAGAAGATTATTAGAGAAATGCAGTTTCATTAGTCGAGCAAGAGTGCTACAGGTTTTGGTGGAAAGGTGAGCGCTATCACTAATATCCGTTTTGTGTTGACAAAGTTAGGTTGACCTCTTAACGTATTCGATGCCTCATAAATCTTCGGTGCAGTTCGGTTTAACAGCTACATACTTCAACTCGTTGCCGACTTTGGTCGAGATCTTTTTCGTTACCTGCTCGCTGCAATGTGTGCTTAGCGCATCATAGTTATGTGTGAATTTGATTGAGAATATAATATTAGTTTATAAGGGAGAAGATAGAAGAGATGAGGGGTGAGGGGAGACGAGGAGAAGGATGAGGCGTAAGAAATGAAGAAGCTCTCTGCTATGCGGCAAGTTCTGTGAGCATCGACTTCTATATTATGCTTTACATACTTCTTCCGTTCACGCTTCTTCCTTCATCGACAAAACTGTAGTAGTGAACGGTAAGAGCCAACTTTCTGCGAAAAAAAAAACCAAAAACAGGCAGAGGAATGAGAGAGTGGGTAGCGAAATGCGAAAAAAATTGGGCGAGTCGTATCAGGGAGTCCTGAGTTCCATGATTGCAGCCTATATGATGAAAAGAATCTCGTATCAGTGTTGAGCTCTGAACTCTTTATGATCGAATGGAACGCATCTGCTTGAAGGGGGCTGATAAAAGCCCAATTTGTGGTCTTCGGGGGGTGACATTTTTACGAAAAAGCTCCAGATACGTTACCGACCTACTCGAAACATTTCAGCTCATCTGCGTAACAGGTTGTTTTGAATGTTATGGAATGACTCGCGCAAAATATCACTTAGTGAATGGTTAGAATTTTTTCTTTTTTTTTACATGAAATGTGCTCGATTCTAAATTACTTCATTGTTGTCTGTAAAATTGATCCTTGAATGAATCAATAAATTCTCCAATTCGCTAATAGCAGAACTGTATGAACTTCTTAGTCTTATATCGGGTTCTTTTTTAGAATGCTCTGCTCACTTCATTGAATCTGAATACATCGACGGCGGTACCGTTCGGCGCGTTATCCATTGGACTTGGTTCTTTAACCGGATTCCAGGTCACACCACCATCTCCACTGTTTGCTTGCTCTCAAGCATTCACTTCTGCTATGCCAATCGCACCAACACCTTTTGATCATCCATCGCTGTCCGATGGCGGTCTTGCCTCAATACCAATCGAGCCGACAGTAGGTCAGATCCCCGAAGAGATGACTGCTTTCAATTCATTCCTCACTAGCGTTCGCCGTCTGGAGGCACTCTTCCACCAGCATAACTCAGCTCTGATTACAACGCTCAATCTGTGATAGTTTTATTAGGTTATCGGAAAAGTTCTGTCGTTTTCACATGTCTTTCTCACCATCGGTGACTTTTCATAGTAACTTTTTAAGTTTCTTTCGTGATTTCGTAATCTTCAGCTGTTAATCTGCGCCTGCATTCAAAATTTGACCTCCCTTGAAATTCTGATTCTCAGCTTTTTAAAGGGTTCAAAATAGAGCTTTAAAATATGGTCTTACTGCGATGTTTCTCAATAATTTATCGCACAATTATTTAATTAAGGAAGAGATCTTTCCAATGCATAAGAGCAGCATGTTTGTTAGGTAAAGAACTGCATTGATTTTTACAGACAAAATGTGTTTGGTGTTTGCATAGATGAGGTACATACGTTGTGTTTCGAAAAAATTTACCGTAGATATTCATTTGTTAATGCTTTTACCATTAAGTTATTGATATTTTTGCGCGTTTTTCTAATTTGCAACGTCAAACGAAGAGCGATCGAGCTAGAGCTTTTATTCGCCTGACGTATTAATCACGGATGCTAGCGGAATCAAAAGATCGCGTTGAAAGGGGTCTGAGATGTCATGCATCCAGCTCTATCTCGGTCTTCCTCCCTGTTCCTGTTCCCGTTCCTGTTCCTGTTCCTGTTCCTGTTCCTCTTCCTCTTCCTCTTCTCTCCCTCTCCCTCTTCCTCTTCCTCCCCCTCTCCCTCTCCCTTCCCTCCTCCTTCGCCCCTTCCCTCTCGCTCTTCCTCTACCTCTCCCTTCTCCTTTCCCTTTCCCTTTCCCTCGCTTTCCCCATCCCTCCCCCTCGTTCCTTTGGTTTCTTTTCTTCTTAAGATTTGACGGTGAAGTTTTCGATTTCCACTGTCTCGTTTAGTCTGTTTTATATTCATAACAATCAGCGTTCTGTAAAGGTTGCCTACAATCGTGCCTTTCAATTGGCTCTCATACAGGGTGAATTTTTGTTTCATTTTTTGTGTTTCATTCAACTGAACTAAGTCAGCCATTAATTCAACTCTTCTGCTTGAATTAGCGCACAGAGGTGAGGTGGCTGTGCATGGATGACCAATTTGCAACGAACCACATACATAGAATTATGTAAAATGCTCATACCTGTGGCTCGCCTGATTATTCGGCATTCACATAGACGCAATTCGCATGTTTTCAGACGCAGTTTTCTCGGCGATTCAAGCAGTGGGTCCGATTGATGGTTGCTAGTTTATATATGCTTATCAATGTGCCATTCTACTGTTTTTTTCCACTGAACTTAACTATTATAATTAGGGTGCAGAAAAGTCCACTTCTCGTTTGATTTGGGTTGTTGTTGTCTTACATGTGCAAAACTCAAATGCTTGAGATTGTTGAAGCTAGTCGTTGTTTCGAAGGCGTGTTCGGTGGATTATGCATAAAAACTTTTCGTGAAGTGCATAGAGAATCGCATTTCATAAACAATCCGTCTTCACCGGAGCGTGATCCATGGCGGAATCGATCACCAACGGTATCAGCATATCGGCAAAGCACTACAGTATGTAATAGAACCGTAAACGTTAAAGGTCGAATACTCTGCGAAGAGCATTGAAATGTGAAAGTTAATAATGTTGGGAGGAATCAGACGTTGCTAACATAATTAGATTTTGGTGGATGGAAGGGCACGATAAAGGGAAAGAAGCGCACTTATCTCACCCTCACTCCTGTATTCATATAATTTTGACGTTACGGGTGTTACGCAATATTTATATCGCAGTTACTTGCCGGATGACGTCAGCAAATGGGAGAAAAATAATGATAACCCAGGAACTCCTAGGCTAGTAAAGTGTGACGATTGATTAGTTAAATATAGGTGATACTTATGCTATGTTTTATGCGAGCCGAGGTAAGTTTTAAAGCGGTAATCGCGTTGTATACATCGTCCAGTTTTTAACGTTTGATATGCTATTGTGTGATGCAGTCCCGAATGTGAGACCGAACTTCGTGTAGTTTTGACAACGGTGAACCAGACAGCATGCAAAAGAATGGACATGAATGAAAACATAACCCGTGTAAATAAAGATATAATCACGGTCGTTTGTTGAATAAGTTTTTGATGCGTATGTGTAGATCTACACTCGATTTGGATGCACATGGCGGTGCTCCATGCTGATAGTGCCGTTGAAAGCGCATGCATTGTGTGCCGGCACAAGTTGCATTGAAAGCGCATGCATTGTGTGCGTAGGTGCATTGAAAGCGCATGCACTGTGTGCGGGCACAAGTTGCATTGAAAGCGCATGCATTGTGTGCGGAACAGGGTGCATTGAAAGCGCATGCATTGTGTGCGTAGGTGCATTGAAAGCACATGCATTGTGTGCTTAGGTGCATTAAAAGCGCATGCACTGTGTGCGGGCACAAGTTGCATTGAAAGCGCATGCATTGTGTGCGGGACAGGGTGCATTGAAAGCGCATGCATTGTGTGCGCAGGTGCATTGAAAGCACATGCATTGTGTGCTTAGGTGCTTTAAAAGCGCATGCATTGTGTGCGGGCACAAGTTGCATTGAAAGCGCAGTGATGAGCACAAAAATCATTTTGTTTGTTTGAAGTAATACAATTTTGCACAGAAGAAGATCATTTCATGAAGAATGTCACTTCTTTTAAACATATTCAATAAATCATTTTAAACGGAGGTGAACGAAAGCAAAACTTTTGTGTAGCGCTTTCCGAGATTCAGCTTTTTGCAGCGTAAGTTGACATGATTAAAACGAACGGCAGAAGCAGTATGCTCGCCACTCTTGAAAGTAAACAATTTTTCGTGAACTTCTCTTTAGAGCACTTCGGCTTTTTTTTCCGATTATAATTTCATCAGATAGCACTACGCAAATTCATTTAATGCTCTCTCAGAAATTATCGTCAAAAGGTAAGCACGTAAGTCAGTTGAAGTTTATAGCTTAAGCAGAAGAGCACATCATGCAGAGCCACACAAACTGGTGTCATGCGCGACAGCAAACGGAAATGAAATGCATGAATAATGGCTTCTGTGATGTGTTGAATGTAATATTGATGCTTCGTTCACTTGTACTCTATGGGCGAGCACTCTCTATGCACTTTGTCAAGAATGTTAGCTCGCTGTAGTAAACACCATCGGAATACTTGTAGAGTTGATAGTGTTTAAATCATTGCAATCGATGGTACCATTGAACTGCAATTGCCTGTTTTTTTTAGATCAACACAAGTGCAAGGCATTTTAAAAAAATGATTGTTCAGGATTTTTCTCCGTGGTGCGGATGTGTAGTTGAACAAAAAAGAATCACTGTGAGAACACTACCATTGAACTGCAATTGCCTGTTTTTTTAGATCAACACAAGTGCAAGGCATTTTAAAAAAATTATTGTTCAGGATTTTTCTCCGTGGTGCGGATGTGTAGTTGAACAAAAAAGAATCACTGTGAGAACACAGAAAATGGTTGATAACTCGTAAGAATGGGATTCATTGGTGACGTTAGCAGAGATATGTTGTCTGATAAGAGGTGTATCACTGCATAAAATGTATAAGTGGAGTAGCGAAAAAAAATGTGGTGGTCGTTGAAAAACAGCCGTTCGTCATGATAATTTTTATGTGAAAGAAACATGCGATTGTGCAAATGACGGGGTTACTTGATCTACCCAGTGCTTGGCACCAAGCTTTAGCATCGAGCTTCGTGATTTGACGTTTGAGAGAACCTGACATCACTGTAAAGTTGGAACGGGAAATTCTATTAACTCATGAAAATCTCGTTGTGCTCGAGATAAAGATGACGTGATCATGGACAAGAAATCAGTTTTTTTAAAGGCAGCTACACGAAGCTGCTTTTAAATTTCGCGATCAAAGATGCCAAGCAAGGGTGAACTGATGGTTCTTCACTTTGGTTCAGTTCCATTTTAACATGGCTCTTCATTGATGGGCTAACGTCAAGATGGTAGCTTTGACGTATGAGAAGGCCGCTACGTAAGACCATGAATTTTTTTAGATGCAACGGCAATCTTGCCATGTCTTTTTACACCGCAGCCTCGGAGTGCACCGAGAATTTATTTCCACAAACGTTCCTCTATACATCAGCACAAATATATTGGCCATAATATCGGAATTTAAATAAAAAATAATATTTTAATTCTATTCATTCTTCATCTATTGTTTAAAAAAGCTCTTGACAACACGTAAGGCCAGTGCAGCAGCACATGTGGGAAATTATGTGGGCTCTTCACATCTGAAAACAAAATTTTGAAAACTTATGGTCTACTTTCATTGTAGTTCGCCTTTCTTTTGTGTCCATACATAAAATTCTTCTACAGGGTATGTGAAGAAAGAAGAAACAATATCTACTATTAATTATGTGCTTTAGCAAATTTTTAAATCGTATAATGTAACATAAAGATTGGCTCGTTTCTGTTCACATTTGTGTGCATATCTAACTGTTTTTACGGCAGTTTTTCGGCAATTAGTGAAACTGGAGTTGGGCAGTTTTAGTAACTATGCTTAAGATCACTTGATGTGCTCATCTGGGAACTGACTCGTCGACTACGGGTAAGATATTCCCTTTAAAGAGAATAAAATATTTGTACGCACTCCCAATAAGCCGGACTGCTTGCTCGACCGATCGAATGGCATGCACGAAGTAAAAGATTTGCTTGCATTTCTATCGAAGAGTTAGTATATTCGACTAGTCTGATAGCTGATAAACGAAGCTTTAAAACAGCGAGAAAATCAGAGTTATTTGCAGATAGATATTGAAACCGGCTAGTTTGAGGGATGAGTCGCAGAAGCACTTGTCACACCATCCTTGCGCACTTTCTCATTCATTGTTCCTTTAAAAACGTACATAAAACGCATAAGAAATTCCTTGAAAGTGACTATCACGACAGTTTAGGTGAGAATAAAAAGAAGAAGGCAGTCGTTTCAAAGACGTTTACTTCGTTCTATGGAAGTTAGTTGAAGAAACGAAAACATTGCTGATGTCGATACATCGTTGCCGTGATAAGGCCAAACATTTTGTCGAAAGAGAGCGCTATAAATCACTTTAAAACCGATTTTAACAGTAAAAATAGAGTTACTGGATGAGTGTTCTTGGGAACGTTTCATTTTGCTAGTCTGCCAATCATCTAAAACTTCCGTGTCGATCAGTAAGCCTAAAGAAATTAGTAAACCGCTTCGCAGGACTTAGCCGTTCTTGATTCTCGGCGTAAACTTGGAGAAAAAAACCTCACTAGAACGTTGAAAGGGACTGACGCGTTGCGATAACTTTTGGCTTGCAAATTAGCAGACGAGTCGAATTCACCAACGGATGCTTGTGAGCACACCTGTTTGGAGTAGGCCTAGTGTGTAATATATTATCGTGACACAAATATAACACAAATAGGCTTATATATTCGTAGGAAGTCTTTTACGTTTTTATAAATAGTTATATTCATATTCGGATTCCCAAATACGCAGAAATGGCAAGAAAAGATGGGCAAAAGCTCTCCATGGGTTATTTGTTACTTCCATTTATAAAGACACTGAAACGAATTCATGGCGGCTGCGCTTGTCACATAGATGTATTTCACTGAACGTGGAGAATACGAATTATCGAATTCTTTCGCTCCTCTCACGTTTAATATATCATTTGTTTTTCAACGATCCGCAGTCATATTCAAACGATCATCGCTGATTTGGCGATGCTTGCTTTCCTATATATGCCTGTAACCTCTTGAACCTTATACGCGCATGTATACGCATGAGAGTTTTGCGAATGGGCGCTTATGGCTGACACGAACGACATGCGCGCAAATATGCCTCATTCGTCTCACGTTTTCAATTTGCTACGGCTCCTAGCTGTTATCAGTGATTGATTCTCGAGTTGATGTGTAAGCGTGGAAACGCTTCCATAAGTCGACGGATCTAAAATGTGCTTTCACTGTGTATCAGAAAGTGACCCTTTTAGTGTGCCTAAGAGACAGTTGATGCCTTCCACATCACCACGGACCAGTTTCCCATTCCGCAAAATACAAACCTTCAAACGCATCATCGATTCGATCTTTTTTTTTAGGAAGCTTCGCAAGCAAAACATTTCAGTTGATTTATACAATGGGCTGCACCCTTTGGGTACGAATAGAAGAAGGTCTTATTGCGACAAACTGCTATTCATAACCCGTCAACGATAACTTTCCTTAGTTAAAAAAGTTGTGCCTGATTGTGGTGCTGTAACTCTTGCAGGCAATGGACTGAATTCTCTTAACATATATAGACGAATGCAACTTTTTCACTTAGCTGCGTTGGCGATTAGGTGACCTACGGAATGAATTGCAGTCAAGTCCGTAAATGAGGCCGTCGTAGGTGCTGATCGCAGATACGGTTTCAACGGCGAACCAACATTTCGCTATACCGATAAGCGCCCGTATTTATGCAAAATCCAGAGATAACGATGGCTGTTCTCCGCGGACAAGCAAGTGCTTTTGGCAAAATAACAGCACTATTTCCAATGATAGGTCATTAGAACAACAGAGAATTCGTCGACTCCATCCCGTTTAAAAAAGAAAATGATATTGATGCCATCACGAATACCCTTGGACATTCACTTCCTGGCTTTCCCTCTCCCAGCTTTACCGGTGATATCGGCGGTCCCTGAAACTTAAGAAAAAGTCGAGTATGTCGAGCATCACAACGTCAGGTCCTCACACTTCTAAAAACACTTGGAGTCAAAGCTCCCTCAAATTCCCCACTTCTCGCATCACACTATGAAGAAGTGTGCGAGCTTTTTAGGTTCTATAAAATTTTGGCAGTGTCCGCCGACATTTATCGCCTTAGACCAATACTGCCTAAATATTCCTCATGCTGTCTACGCGTAAATTACAATTAAAACTGCGGCGACAGGAAAACTGGCGAATTGCCAGAAACGGCACCGAAATCGTTTTTTTTCATCCTGTGTATTTTCTTAGTTTGAGTTTTTTACTTTGCTTTCTACTATCGCCACATTTCTTGATTTATGTTGGTTGCGAGCCTGAGCAACATTTGTAGCAGTCCTAGACTAGTGTTACTTCTAGAAGTCCTCATATATAATTCTCATGTATCAAATGTATTTGATACATGAGTATGTATTTGATACTGGCTATTTCAAAAGTTGAAATTTCAGCATGACTGAAAACTCAGAAAGAAAACTTCTCCGGCTACTGCAACATTTTTGGTCAGAAGTGCACATTGGCAAGCGCGCTTCACCTAAGTACATACATCAACTCCAGGCAATGACGCTGTAAGAGAGAGACAAAGTCGACAAGAACAATTAGCATTCTGAGGAAATTCTTCCTCGAAGCATTGAAACGACTCGCTTTTACGCATGTCTGCATAAATCGTACTGTTGCTTTCTTATTGGTAGCGATAAGTGGTGTGGAAATTTACAAATAGAGCAAGTTTTCAAGAAAAATTCATTTGACTACAAAAGGTGCTCCAAATGTTGCCAAGCCTAAAGATGAGAGTGTTTGCCTAGGAATTTTCGTCTAATTTCGAATACTTTAGAATTTCAAATTTGGATGTTCACTGTAAGGGCCTGGTGGCTCCTTCCTCATACATCAGCTGACAAGTATGAGTGTCTACCTCAAGTTTCCAATTAGTCACAAAGCCTACAGCCACGAAATTTAGGCTGTTCAGGTCTATTGTTGGTTGCCAAAGCAATTTATTTTGTTTTCCTTCTAATTTTTTGCTCGCTTAAGTACAGCTGGGTGTTGTTCCGTTATGCTCCTAGCGCTCCCACCATTGTCCAGCCTCTTCAACGCAGAAAGTGACCCCGCAGTGCAGTGCCAGCAGCGAATGGTGCTCTGCCGTTAGTAAGTCCGATTCCTAAGGGGCCCAGGAGTCATCTCGCACGTTATTGAGCGTTGCGACAGTGAAATACAGTGTTCTCATATCTCAATATAGCAGCAGTCTATATGGCTACCTGGATACAAATGCAATGGAAGTCATTCCGGGAAACCATACCAAAAGAGATTTGCTGGCTTGTATCGACAATACCGTCCCATCGTTTAGAAATTTCATGGATGATACTGAAAATGAGTGCTGTTCACATAACATGGAAAATCTCCTTGCATGATGTATGACTGAGTTTAAGTCGTGAAACTAAAAACTTGAGAAATACAATCGGGTAGAAAAACCGCAAGTCAAGGCATCGACTGCCGAAATGTCAAGTGATTAACGTCGGCTGAGTGAAATATCGAATGTTTTATCACTAGCGGTCAAAGGGCAAACCATCTGAGACGTCTTCTGGGGAAAAAGTCCGATTAGCTTAAACGCCGACTAGGTGGAATATGAACTAGCGAAAATAATGACGAGTGAAAACGACGACTGCATATGTATGACTTTAACCAAAAGATTGCGTGGAGGGATGCTGAAATAGATATTTTATCTGCATGGCAAACATATTAGAAGTAAATAGTTGAGATTGAGGAAAGTAACCAGGTTGCTTGCTATAAGATGTGATGAAATGAGAACTTTCGGAGGTGTTGAGAAGCGGTGTGTTGTGGGATTGTTGCACTGTGTAGAAAGGCTGATGCTACTTTGTGCATTCGGAAAGCTGTCTCTTGAAACGACTGTTTAAATCACGCGTTGCAAAAGCGAGAAAATCGCATGTATATGGGTGAAAAAATAAAGGCGTGCATTTTGTGCGATTTGACGAATGTGCGATTATTGCGATCGAAAGCGAGCAGAAAGTCGGTAGGCGAGTGGCAGAGACATCATAGGTAAAGACACAAAGCTACGGAACACTTAAATTTTATGAGGAACTTCAGTGGTCAGAAGAAAACAGCAAAGAAAATGGCGTAGCAAAAGAGGTAGCTTCACTTCTTGCCGACAAGATCAGTTTTTTTTTCCCGAGAATGGGGTGAAGTTTGTTGAGAATTAAGTGAATAAGCGAAAAAGAACTATTAAAAGTTATCGCAAGCCTTGAAAAGTGTTCATGTAAGTGGCTGGCTGATTACCAGAGCAATCAAATATTTCTAATACCTATCTAGCCCATCGGTACAGTTCAACTGCTTTTCAAACGATACGAATCTATCCATATGCGGAAAAAAAACGCTAAATAATTTGGTCGAATTGATGAGAGAGTTGATTTTGTCTTACTGAATTGTTCCCTATGCCATTTTTCTGTATTCAAAGACAATTTCCTTGTACTTCTTAAAAATCCAAACATTTTCCAATTTCTGCTAAAAAAAGGCTGATTTCATTAAGCCAATTTTTTCACCAAGCCGAAAAAAGGCTATAAGAAAAGCACATAAGATAAAAGGCATGCGTAGTTCGCTGTGCAGAGCATTTCATTTGTAGTGTACAATGAGAAGAACCACGTGTACTCGTAGTCACGAGGCATAAATACAAAATTCATACTGCACATGAGTTGCTGCAAAATTCTCTTGTGAATTAAGAAAGGATCAGCAATAGCATATCTTAGCTTGGTTCTGATGGTGCTAGTGAAATGCATTCATAACTGCATGCTGCTGCATCACATAGAAATTTTCCCACCCACTTTCCAGTTATATTTCAGAACTTTTTTCAGCATCTTTTACTCTAACGTCAACTAAACTGGCAATTCGTTTGGTCCACGCTCAGAGAATGTGCAACGGATTTAAAAGACGAAATGAAGGCGAAGCGTAATCTCTGAGCCAAGCAATGGAAGTTTGCAACGGATTTAAAAGACGAAATGAAGGCGAAGCGTAATCTCTGAGCCAAGCAATGGAAGTTTGCAACGGATTTAAAAGACGAAATGAAGGCGAAGCGTAATCTCTGAGCCAAGCAATGGAAGTTTGCAACGGATTTAAAAGACGAAATGAAGGCGAAGCGTAATCTCTGAGCCAAGCAATGGAAGTTCATCTTCTGTGCAATATTTTAGGATCTGAAATGGATGCTCGTCAGGGGTTTCCGTGTAATGAAGTCAGGAGACTGCGCCCACGACGCAGACGCCTTAGCTTCCTTCATACTATAACCAATGTGGCCTGGCAATCAAGGCGGCTCCATGGTTGCTATAGTTGAGAGTTCACATCTCATGGTGCCAGCATTGACCGCCACATATTTTAATCCCTGTTAAACACAAAATACAATATTTCTCCAGCAATGAAGTAAGTGAGAATTTTTCACGAAAACGCAGCCTGAGAGGTGTGATCGCCTTCTGAAGGCAGACTTCCCGATAGTTCGTCGCGAGTTCTAGAAATTTAGAAGCATGGAGTAGCAGCATTTTTTTATATTGTATGCAAAACTGCTTCTCCGAGTAACTCGCGGAGCTTTCAGCGGTTTTGTGAAACTGTACATCGAAACTGTGCTCTGGTTTGCTTAATATTATTTATAAATTCTGTTGTGAGCGAACTTCCTGATCTTCTTCGTGTTTTAGCATCAGAGTCCTTACGTATCATCTTTACTTCTGTTTTCAATTCCGATGGACTGGGGATTCTGAACTGTTGGTTCTTCCGTTCCTTTAAAAAATGTACAGTTATGGTGAATGTACAGTTAAATGTACGAAATGTACGAGCAACCTTTTCCGTGCTCCTCAATCCACTGCTCGAGGCCATCCTGCTGTTAACAAATTCGATCACGATACAGTCCTAACGGAAAACCCGTACTTTCGATCTGTACCTTCGAAAGTCCATTTTTCCTCCATAGTTGAACATTGAAATATGGGGAAACATTTATCGGACACTATCAACCAGAGAAGTTTTCAATATGGTTTTCATCGCGACACAGTTTATCATTATTGTTGTCCTTCTTTTGCTCTCACTTAATCGTTTTTATATGGTGATTGTTGAACATGAATATATCACATGAGCTCCACCTTCTCAGTCTTTGAATGCATTGGCCACGCTGAAGTTAAATTAAAATTTCCTTATTCTTCGACTTTCAGCAGCGTCTTCTAATGCCAAATAAAGGAGCCGTTTATTTTCTCAAGGCTTTTCGATGTTTCGACTCGAATTTCTTAATGAATTTTTGTATACCTGTATTTTGGCAATTATCAAAGTGGTTCGTTGTTGCTTGGGCCACAAACGCTACGCTTATGGGAATTTACTTTTAGCCAAAACAATTCTAACCACACAAGTTTCTATGCACGAGCACGCCTTCCACTCACTCTCTTCCGTAAAAGACACTCATTAGTCGACCTCTTCAGCAGCTGGCGCTTCGATTAGTCGACTACTATCAGTTACCGTCTCGACATTGGGCGCATTTCGCTGAGCGTCTTGACGAAGACTTTAATAAAACGGAACTGTTGCAAGGCGGAGTTGTTCGCATGCGTAGATCAGACCACCGTTCGGTTAGGTAACGCGAACATTGAGCTATGATAATAATGGCATTTTTCTTTCTTTTCCATTCGATGCCCACCTGTGCCATTAATTTTTTTTTCTATGGATAGCGTTAGCGAACATAAAAAAAGATGTTTAGAATCGACTGTAAAATCACTACATACTTAATATGAATTTCGATTTTGACACGGATATTCAATTTCTGATTATCGTTTCCGTCACCTTCGCAACCCTTTTCAAGGAACTCTTAAAATGAATTTCATGATTTTCCTTGCATATGGTATGCGCACGTTCCAAGCATACCTTTGATTGGTTTTCATTGCAAAATTGTGGAAAAAAAATTTCGTCTTTTATGTATAATTCTTCTGTTTTACAAAACAATCACACAAATATACAACAGCAATTGGAACATTCGACGAACAGTCGAATGCAGACAACAAGTTCAATCAATTAATTTTACAACACAAAAATAATGAATGGGCCAGCAGCACTGAGAAACAAAAGCAGAAAGGAGTAATTCAAATAACTTACAATATGCCTCATAAAAAATAAGAAAGTTGAGCAAACAAAACCCATAGAGGTAACATAAACCGTCACCGAGAGATCATCGAACAGTTCTGTTACCATCTACCGAAGACCTGCCGTAAGGTTATCCCTTAATATTAACTCATTACAGTTCGACACAAATTCAGTCCGAACTTCTGGCGTTATGCCGAACGCTTTTTTTTGCCACTGTGACTTCTATATGAGGAATTTCTGGATAACGATGTTGTTATTGACAGAAAACGGCTTACGAAATTGAGCTCCTATCAACAAAATCTTCGAGCTGACTTCTTGAAACGATTTGTTTTATGGTTATGATAGTACTGATGGAGTATATATGAACTGCTTCATAATAGTTGTAATGAACGAAATCTCTGACTCTGTGATAATTTTTTCTTCTTGAAAGTATCCGACTTGTTGCTTCAGACTTCTGAAGTTTAACACAACTCGCTTCAATTAGTTAATTATGATCTTCATCAACGAGCAAACAAAATGGACAAGAGAAATAAACTGATCAAAGGCAATCGAAGTTAACTTTTGTAGTCATCAGCACCGTTCCTGTCCGTGCAACTCTGTACTTTCCGTTTTCAAAATAACCATTGCTGAATTCAGCTCGCGCTTTTTGACTATGCACTAGAGCGCTGTATAAGAAAGTACATACCTTTCGAATGCAATAAACTGAACTGCCCACCGAAAAAATGTGAAACAATATAACGAAATATGACGTGCTATGCTTCTTGAAATCGCGCATAGTATCATGAAATCACAAGCGAAAAAAAATGGTGGATTTCTGTACTCCACCATGTTGTAAGTTTGAAGAATTAATATGACATTCCGAAAAGGAGCCATGGGGCACGAAAACTGGAAACGATGGTACTGGACGATCCTATGATGGAAGCCTAGAGGGTTGTGTTGTTTCTGTTGCGGAAGAAATTTAACCGAAATTACAATATGCTGCGACTCGTTTCGTAGTAATGAGTTGGCAGTGAACTTAAACTCATAAGTCTTTGTATACCCTTTCAAAAATACAACTTATTGTAAGAGTCATGCAAACATTTCATTCTTGAAACGGGAAACTGATCGAGAAGGCCGCGCTGCACCGATGGGGAGCTTTTGCTGAGAGCAGCCTTAGTTGAAGATTATAATGCAGATCACTTTGTAACGTGTCGTTTTCGATGGAAAGGGAAGGTACAGAACGGAACAGACAGCAACATTGTTCAAGCAGTCGGGTAGCTAAAATGTGTACGACTTACTCTGCGGCAGAACAAAAAAATACCGACAATGATAGGAATTACACATTGATCATCAATCACACTTGAACGAATGCAATATAATACTGAAGCATAGTTGCTTATGATACACGAATCGCTGACGTAGGCTGTTGCAATTTTACAGTGTTCCTCTCATAATACGAGTTCGCTGCTGCCTCACACTCGCTTACCTGAAATGTTAAACCTCAGTCACAAGCGACAATAAACGGCTTTAAGTAAACGTTACAGTGTGGTTATCTCGATCCGCTTGTACTGTTTTCGATGTGATCATCATTGAGCAATGTTTGCTTCAGAAGTGAATTGTACGCTATAGACAGCAATCCAGAAGCTGAGTCATCCTAATCAAGCTTTTGCTTATAGTAATCAGCAGGTTTTTGCAGCTGGTGACGAACGAAGTTTTGGCGATCTTTAAGAAACTTAAGAAATATCTATCACATCAAAGGTAATGATCTGATCTGTTTTTGGTTTAATAAAAGGACTATATTGATTAAGAGACTATACTTCATCGAAGGTGGACTTCGTTTTCTTCGTTCCATTCCCTAGTTTTAAAATAACTTTTTTCACATACAGAGGATCACATAACTGTAGGTTCCTTTACTAGGTTTCCTTTAGCCACATCGCTTAGGCTTTGAAGGATGATCTGCGTGCTTAATTTCAATTCGGCACTTATCACGTAACGCGCTCATCGTATAACTACGACCGCATGGCACCATACCATAGTCACCTTCTTTTCACCTTCTTTTGTATCTAAATTCTTAGCTTCTGCGATAATGAACCGAGAAGTTCAACGTGATGCGGAAAGGCTGAGCGAGTGTGTATTTTTCTTCAGCAGGCATAAAATGATCAAGGCTTTCAGAAAATCAACAGCGGCATCATCCCTCGGGCAAGATTGAAAATGTGAATATCTGACCATTCTAGCGCTTTGCAGGAACGGAAATGATTTTTCTTTTTTTTTCTTTCCACTCAGTAGAGGCTAAAACATATCGGCATATCAGCATGAAACATGATCCAACTGCCTTAAATGGACAGCGATTTTCATTTGAACGCATGAGTATTGAGGGAACCAAAGTATCGAGAAAGTTTCAAAAAGTAGGCAGGATGAGAAGGTCACCACATGACGATCCTGAGATCATGGGATGCCGACAAAACGCTATATCAACAATTCTTGCTCTCGAAGTAGGCACAATAGAAATGAATTCAAACAAAAATGTCAGTAATTTTAAAATTTGGTCAGTTTTTACCCGAAACTAGCAACCAATGACACGCATGGATTACGATGTCTAGTTATTCCCCAATGAGCAGAGTACTTCCATGGAGAAAATCTCGCCGGTAAGAGCGTAGCATGTTCCGTGTTCATCATACCGTACAACAACAATGGAACAAAGTATGTGATTTATCACCATAAGGGCAAGGATTTTATCCGTTTGATTTTGTTGACACCGAGCATGAGATTGGGTGGATTTATCCGTCATCGAATTTTTTTCTTTAAAAAAAACATCAACATTCCCACTCGAAATGTCAAGCACGTTTTTAACAGAGGCAAAAAGTGGTCATGGCAGTACGAATACCTCACTGTCTTCTTCTGCGATCGTGGGCATCGGCTCGAAATGTGTGGCATGCAATGAACATACACTTGTACGCTGCTGTCTACGAATTGGCCCAGTAGATGCCTGCGATCCGTTCGTTAATTGCGCCTTCTTTTTTGCCTGTGCCGATTTGGATGATGTATCTGAAACTGCCTTTCTACTTTTGCTATGTATTCACAGTGCGCGTATGCGTTAACTGATACGTTATCGTATCTCGGCTTAATTTAAATGACTTCTCAGAAAAATCAAATATCCTCATTAATATATTCTGCAGTAGTTTTAAAAAATGGGTACTACTGCTATGGTCAACGTCCATAATACAGTAAATATGCACAAATCAGCTTGACAGGACAGTCAGTGCGCTAACGGTTCCAAACATAAAAGGATCGGTTAGAAATATAGCAAGAAAGCCTGATATGGGTTCGCGTCGCATCTGCATGTACGTTTTTCACTGGCTGGCATAGATACTGGTAATTTATCAGTAATTTATCAGTTACGCAATTATTAACAGCAATGATTCTCAAACGGAAATATTTTTCCATACATTTTAATTACAATCCTCTACTTGATATACTGGAAAGCGAGAACAGATCAAAACTAACCGCTGCTACTAAGCAGCCTGAAGATCCTGGTCAGAAGAATATTACGCTTCATGTAGAAGAGGTATGAAATGCAAATGAATATGAGTATTATAGTCGACGATATCACTAGAATTATCCACCAGTTGGCCAACGGATGTTGCTGTTCTGAAATACAATACTACAGTGAATCGAGGAATCGCAGTCCGATCGGCAACACAGATCGATAATGCCATTCGTCATATTTCGTCGTAATTTTTGGCGCACAATTATGATCATACTGCTTTGGATAAGAGGTCTTCAAAAGTGCAACACCGCAAGCCATAAATCATCGAAGCATTCTCCAAAAAACGACTCCTGGTGAGCTCTGACACGTGATGTGTAAGACCTCACCAGGAGACTATACATAAGAACGATTCAGCTATAAACAATAGAGACGTCGAGAATTTCGCCTTTTTTGACTATTCGTTGTCATAAATTACAACAATTTCCATTCCTGCTTGCGTTTTTTCCACAAAATGTCCGACTGCTTCCGATGCGTCTTTAAATGCTTTCCGTTATTAGGCAATTTAAAATCCTTTAATTTATTGCTGATCTCGTTTCCGTTGCTGAATTGTGTAATGAAAGGGTGGAGGGGTCATGCTCGACCCTGTACTACCCATGTACACATTCCGACAAAGGTTTTGTCACCGCAAGGACTTTCATCTCGGTGACTTATTTGGCCAAGACTTCAAAACAGCCAATGGGTTGATGTAGAGCTGCAATGCATGGGGCCGCAGTATGCCTAAATGCTGTCCTAGAATGGAATTGAATATTTTTTCGATCGCTCTCTCATTACCTGAGACAAACTAATGACAAAACTTTTTTACAATATCGTCACAAAAGAACTTCAGAGACTAAACAGCACAAAAGAAGAAAATCACCATATGAGCAATGATGGCATCCAATTTCGTTCGACTTTGGCTAGATGTGCAAGCTGGCAAGTTGTGCGCTTTTCCCAACGTCTTCATTTATGACTCGAGACTGAGACTTCAAAAACGGTGAGAAACCATCTAGTCCAAAGTCAATAGCAATTTACGTAGAAAACGGAATGGGCAAAAGAAAATCGTTTCTTCTTTTGTATTACAACAACACAAATCAGTGCTTCGCCTTCGTTTCGAATGATAAGCTTCCTTCCATCAACCCATTTTTTAATTAAAATTTTTTCTTGTAAGATAAAAAGCAGAAGCCACGAGTCGCTTACCACTTGTTTAGGGTTGCAAGCGAGATTTATTGTTTAATTTTTATCAAGGAGGAAATACAGTATTCTAAGGACGTTTTATTTAAAAAAAAATTGATGCGAAGGCAATCAGAGCTCTGTGTACCGTTCTGCGACACGAATGTTCGGGCCATAAATAAATGCTCATTTTGTATAAGTGAGAACAGTACAGGCACAGAGCTGGCCTATCGATTTGTGTCACATTGGAAGGACTCTTATCGAATTGGCATTCAGAACGACCCTTTTTTAAATTTTTTGCTACTTATTTTGATGCCTGCACTATAGAATCATTTCAGCTTTTTTTTTTCTCTCAACCACCATATTACTTGCTGCTATATAAGTACACTCCATATATGAATGACCATGTTGGTTTCATCATTTGAACAACTAATGTGTAATAGTTAAGAACAACGAACTTACAATATACGAAACATAGAATGATCGTATGCGGCAATGGCTAAATATTCCTAAACCGTTTTGTTTCTTTACCAAAAAGTTGGATGATTATAACACACTGAGTAGAGGTGAAAAAAAAACACAAACTAAATCGAACGGAATAAATGATTTGCTTTCTACTTAATGAATAGTTTGAATGGCGTGAAAATTGCTTCTCAGAAATGGAAAACATCTGCCATTTAGAATGGGCATTTCCGTAACTCAACAAAGAATTTTTTAGGGCTGCCGAACACTCTAATATTCAACTTAATGGGTCTAGCATGCACATTTCCATAAAGATTTCGTTTTAAGCCAAATTCACATTCTCATATTGCTCCCCTCCTCACCGGTTAACTGAGAAATTTTGTGAATACATATGGGAAACGGCATCAACGTTGAAACACTCTCGCTAAAAAATCGGGTGTCTAAAGCATCTCTTACGTTTTTTAAGAACAGGTCTTATTATGCTGCTTACTAGTTAAGCAATTTTCTAATAAAGTTGATCGTTCAGGAAGAAAGAATATTTGAATCGAATCTAACCTATTACTTCTAACCGATGAGCAGAACAAGGCTTCATGTGGAGAGAGATGATGGACAGCAGACGAAAGAAATGAAAAAGATGTCATTCGTGAAAACGTTAAGCGCGAATTACTGAATTTTTATACGACTGACTTGAAACAGCTTTATGCACTTTAAATAAATGCAAGAAATCGGATTTACAGAATCAACAAATGGATGCTGTCATAGAAAAGATCCATGTTCAAAAGAATAGGCATGTAGAGATCCACGCCCAAAAGTACAGGCATGAAGAGACCCACGCCCAAAATTACAGGCATGAAGAGACCCACGCCCAAAACTACAGGCATGGAGAGCTTCATGCTTAAATGCACATGCACTCAAAAGTGTGGGATTCAGAGGAGTTAAAAGTCGAATGATTTTGATTTAAAATTTTAAAAAGAACAAATGAAGAAAACTCTTTAGATGTGTGGCTGCTTATACTTCGTACTGAGCATCCAAAACTTTACAGCTCAATTGCAAACTCATAAAAATTTGTACTGCTAAGAAAACGAATAACTATGCACCCATTTGGGTGAAAAAGTTATGGAAAATTTGGAGCAAAAAACAACACAAATGGTAATGTTTTGAGCCGTTTAAAATTGCGATTAAAAATCCATCTCTGTTTGCTAGTTTACAGCGGTAAAAACTAACACTTGAAGCTTGGTCGATTGTTTTGAAGCATGAATGCGATAAACGATATAATGAACTGGCGGACAACGATCAAGCAAAATATAGATTTCATGGTATCAGAAAGCAAACATGCAAAAATATTTTGTCTTCCTGATATTTGGTTATTCAAAAAGATTGCAACCTTCATTGGTAGCCAACCGTCGCAATATATTGTTGTTCTTTTAAGCATGGTCATCGCTACGCAGCTGCTTCATTGTAAGATGAGAAATCGTAGGCCTTAAGTGAATCACACAAATCATAGAGAAACAAGGCCAAGTTTGCACAGTTTAAAGATGAAATGAACAAACTCCAAGACGAAATAATCGAAGAAGAGAAAAAGTGCCAAAATCTGAAATTTGGAATGGCAAAGATTCTGAAGGGCTGCGAAATGAGCAGTTGTGTCACTGTACAAAACAGAAATCCGTATTTTGAAAGAGAACATTGTATTCTTCATTAGAGATACTGCGTGATACTTTCGTCAAAAGACCTCACAACACGCGTGCTGATGTGCTCTTGTTGCGCTACTGGCTTTCGACGTTTTGAGAAATTTTCAGAAGAATCAGTTCTTGTGAGGCTCATACTGTCAAACTAATAACGACACCAAATAAGGTTCTACTTTAGCGAAATAAAGAATAGTGCAATTTGGAGGCTCCTCTCCATGTTGTCGGTAAGAAAAAGCTGTACGATACGACCGCATAGACGTTACTAAGTGGAAAAGAATGAAAAATATAATCGAAAGGAGCAAACATTGACGTCTTTGTCGTTGTGAATGTGGAAAGCATGGACGTAAACATCAAGCGCATGATTGTGAGTGCGTGTTTGGCTATGACTTGTCTGGTTGCTCAACTGAAACGTCTATGTCTGGTAGACGGACTCCATGGAATGCTTCTATTTTACATCTTGTGCTTGTTCGTCTATCGATTTCAACTTATAAATTCCAATTCGATTCATATAGAACAACATGTGTATGAAAAATTTCCCGTTTCTTCAATGCATATTCGAATATGCTATCCAGGATATGATACCCGGAAAAAAACCGATATGCAGAAAGAGAGACATAACGTGGAAAAAACTTGATAGTCTACGTTATTGTAAGTTATAATTTGTGAAACACAGAGCCACGGTTTTCCATTTACATCCTTACGGCTTCCTCACGCTCTTATGATCTTTATTTGGTGAGTAATTCTACCGCTTTCCTTTACCCTCCTTCCTTTCCACCGTCTCTCCCTCCACTCGGTACAGCCATCTTTCACTTCTATCATATTAATTTAGTGCTGTCATTCGCCCATTTCTAAAACGTGGCAGCTGAAGGACATTCATCAACAAGCATACGAACGTCACACGTCACGTAAATATTTAAAGCAATACTTGGTTAATACGAATTCATTCCGCTAACGAAGGACGTAAATAAAACCGCTACGATAGATTGATGTCATGAACGAACTGTTTGCACACAATAGTCAGTGGGAGGGGAAGAAAAAAAGATGAAGATCAGTTTTTCACGAGCAATACTTTCATTTTAGTTGTTATTGACGCAAGAGAATGGTCGAGCACACAAAGTAGGTGATACGCACTTAGTCACGTAAGCAGAAATGCTAAAAGAAAGAAAGCATTAGCTACAATCAACGTATTTCAGCTAATAATCATTATCGTGTTTCGCTGACCTACAACTCTGATGAAAAGAAGAAATGAATGTGCGTGTGATATGTTAACCGACACGTATCACATGCTCATTTGATATCATGTGATTTCAAGTGACTCGATAGAATGAAAGTTAAACATTGCACTCGACTGGAATAAGGCCATGAATAGACAGCCCCTAACTCTCTTTCCTCTTTCAGCACATCTCAGAGGGCGAACACACACAAACTCTTTGATCATTAAGCATAAAGTAATTTGATTTGCAACTGGTAGGTTGAGAAACACTAGAAAGAATTGGCAACTTTGTGAAACTCCTAAGAAGAATCGTCCCGGAAACGTTAAATCTTCGTCAATTTCGCCCCCTTTTAGCTCTTGTGTGCTATAGAAGCCATTTTTTGATGAGTTATATGCGTAATTTAAGGCTTTTATTGCCTTTGGGAAGCGAACTTTCACGCAAGATTAGCAATGCTGTTAATTTATTACATGAGTGTGCGTTCTTTTAGTAGCATCTGTGCCCTCCTACCTGCAAAATGAATATACCGTTCAGAGCTTTGGCGATAGCTTTCACATGTCGAAGTTAATACCAAATCAGTACTAAGTGCATCGAGCACAACAACTAATACAATATTCGATTGCATGCATAAACTAATTTATTTTAAACTATGCAGCTCTCATTTCGCATTAATCCTCTACGGATGCATTTGAGCTATAGTACATAGATGGTACAGACGATGAAGTGCTTGTGTACGACGATAGATAATCAAAGCTCACTGTACAAGTGGCATAAATACCACTGAATGCTTATACATCGCTCGCATAGTGAACGGCAGTTAATGAATAGAAGCGAAAAGCACAATTCTCACAATAATTATTAGCTAGCTCGTTATAACGGCTGCCCTAGAAACACGCGATTGCGATTCCCCTTTCACCTCACTACAAGGATTGTGCGTGCCACCATAAAGACGGTGATCAGTCTGCGTTTTGCAAACGAACAGTTACGCTCAGATTACCTTGATCAAAATGCATTTCTGTCGCAACTGTTGCAGTGATCCTCCTCCTTTACGGCGTAGAGTGACGACTCAGTAACCATTTCTATCAAGCAACAGGAGCGGTTTCTAAAGACTGACACCAGAAGCTTAGATATCAACAATTTTACTCGACGTTCCGGCGTCTTACACCATCCCGTGGGATGGTATAAGACGCCAGAACGTCGAGCAAAGTGTTTATATTTGAGATTTTGCTGTTCATCGTCAACAATCATTTCTTACATTTTTGTTGTAATGATCGTGGGCGATACATTCACTACCATTAAAGAACTTTCGATGAAATATTTGTTATACTTTGTTCATTTCAACGTTCGTTTCTTGAGAGAGGTCGTAATGTGTATGTGCCTGAGACAGTTTCTTTACAGTGCTTTGATTTTTGTCCCATACATCTCACTAGGGTCTAAGTTAACGGCGATTGATTTTTTTTGTCAGGATTTCAAACGATCATCTTAAATTTTAGATCGCATTACAAACAAGATGTAAGGCAACCAGCACAATTTACAAACAAGATGTAAGGCAACCAGCACAATGAATCGAACAGAATGTCAGTGAGCATCAAAGATTTTTTGAAGGCTCTTACATTCATTGTTAACGAGAATGAAATTACATGTAAACAGTAAATTACAAACGACCTAACGGCATATTCGCGGTACTAAGCTAAATGATAGAATTCATAATCATGTTATGTATGTTTGCAAAAAAAACAGTTATGGAACAGACAACAACCGAACACTATTCTGACGGCGATTTCAGCACTCTTGGCCCAAATAACTGGTAGTCTGCACAGAAAAAAAAACTTGCCAAATATTTAAGTCACTAGAGGAAAAGAAACCTAATGCTAACGAGTTGATGGAAACTCTTGCAGCTGAAGTAAAAACCTTCTTCTGAAAATTGCTTCAGTCCATCGACCATCAAAGAGCAGGTCAGCTGTTTAACTAATACTTCAGTGGTAGCCGACATAGTCTTTAAAAACAGTAGGAAATGCACGCCGAGGGCGATTGGCATCGTATGCGCAAGCTGTTGCGACTACACTGATAGATAACAAAATTGCCAACAAATAATGAAAATTTCTATTTTAACTGCTCTGACCGCCTACCTAATCAAAAGTTGCTTTAATACGCTTCGGGAGATTTGCAGCCTGCAAAGCCTCGAAAATTTGCAATTTGCAAACCTTATCATGGCAAATTCGTACCTATGCATATGCATGTCTGTGCTTGCGTAGGTTTGCCTGTTCAATGTGAGAACCACAGAAGCCACAATTACGAAATTTGTTAGGTGTAATCTACACCATCGGGTCACCTCCCCTCTTCAACTCTATGCTAATTCGTTTGTCCCGGGGAAGCTACACCTCCCACTACAGACCAGCCGGGTTAGTCAGACATGCAAATAGAAATACGTAAATGTGCAAAGATACAGTGTTGCTTCAATGCGCACTGCAAAAACACAAATTTGCAGATGTGCATGAAAAAAGGCCTATACTTTTATGCGCTTTGCCAAATTTGCAGCTTGCACAGCGCATTACGGTAACGTGGCGTCTCCGTGTAGGTATTTCCGGTGCCTATCTACCAGCTTCTTACAAAGGAATCGTGAAAGCTAGGAATACGAAACTCGCCAGGTATACTCGAATCAAGTCTTTTATTTAGTCGAGAGGAAAGGGCTACCTTTAAGATAGCACAATGGTGATACAAAGAGAAACAATCATAGCACAAAGTAGACTTCATTTCACGATATGCACATCATTCAATCGAGGTTCGTTTTCTTAAATTTACATTGTTTCTCAACACGACGCGGCATTGCTGGAGAAAGACATGGCAATCAAAATGCCAAAAGCCAACGAAAATGGAATTGTCAATTTGAAAGCAATTAGGACCTCGGTGGAATTTGTTTGTTAATGAAGCTGCAAAACCGCACTAATTGACTTCGAATCGATCGGATAGAATCGAATCGATACCACGGGATCGCTCAAGTCTTACATTCAATTTCAAATCAATTAATCGATTCCCGGGAACGTTAAACCTCTTGATGGGGCTAAATATCTGCATGTATTTCCAGTCGACCGGCTGCCCTGTATACATATTCCACCGTATAAGCAGCAAAAAGAATGTGAAAACTCTGTAGGCATATTCGATCATGGGTTTGCGTAGTAGGTCGCACAAGAAGGAATCTTTAGGAGATTTTCTAAAAAAAGCCAAGCAAAATACGGAACTGCGTTAAATGATCGCAGCTGATCATATCGGCTGGTCTAAGTGGTGGGTCGCTAACGATGGTTCTCTTGTTTTAACACATCTACAACAACAGTGCATGGCGAAGCGTAAGTGGACTAGATGGATTACTAACCAGCGAGAGTTGACGTCGAATAAAGCTTAGCGGTAAATCTGGTCGCAGGTCCGTCGTCGAGTTGCGTTGTACGAAACTCTAACGATAATGCAGGTGTCGAACTCTCTATTAGACAACGCTTGGTCGTACAGCTGCAATTTTATGACGTACGTCACAATTTGCCGAAAATCGCCTTCGAAACATTATCTTTAAACCGGAAGTGCATAGATAATTTCACAACGTACATTTATAAATTCGCATTCTCATCCGTAAACGCGGATAAGAAAAATCTCAGTCTAGAGCACAGCAGCTCACAATTAACAAACGTTTAAATAAACTGAAAACGTGTTCGTAATCGCTCAAAAAGTTCCGAAGATGTGCGAAAGAGGACAAAATTGCTTGCATAAACGATGTGCAGAGGAACGCTTTGAACTTTGATTCACAACTATTTTTTCGAAAATTTGCACTTTCCATGAAATTTCTTAAAAATTACCTATTTTCAAGCCAATTTTGATTTCCTCTTCCATCATCTATCCGAAATAAATTCGTTGATCGGTTCTCGTTTATTGAGGAATACTCGAGAAGAGCAACGAAATTAACATTATGAAAAACATCTAACACTAAAGAAAAATTACACGCGAAAAAAGTTTGAAGGATGACGTGCTAAAAAATTTAATAGTGAGAAAATCCCGCACAAATAAGACCTCAAACAGAAAAAATCTGATATTAAAAGGATCTCGTGCTTTAAAAAAACCCCTTATCAATGAAACGTTCTTTTGAAAAAATCTTAGGCAAAAAATCGCACTGTAGGAAAACCACATAATCAACAAATTTCATACTTTAAAAAACCTCGAAGCAAAATATCTTTTCGTAAGAAGATCACATACTAAAAAAACCTAAACTAGCAAAGCATTATACTGAAAAACATATCGTACTAAAAAAATGTCTAAAAACAGCTCATACTGAAGGGACCGCAGAAAATCTTTCTTTAAAATGGATTGAGAATAGTTTTTGTCATTACGTTGCGAAAATGAGGAACAGTTATTTATCTTTCTTTTAGCGGATACTATTTCTAAAAGCCGTTGTAGAGACCTATATGAAAAGTGGAGAACAAAGTATGAAGCATGCCGCCTAATCACTCAACTGATCAATCAAACAATCAATCAATTTATCCACCAGTCAGTTGTTTCATTTCAGACATACACGGCTTACAACTTTAACGCGAAAACAGGAATCCACATCATTAACATAAAGTAAGCAGAAAACATGAGGAAAATCCTGGAAACTGAACTACGCTAAGTAAAGTTTGAATGTTGGTGATTAGAAATGATACTGACAATGGGGATAATGACACATATCGAATTCATCAAAGGAAATAGAACAATAACCAATATGCTGTGCACGGCTTTCTCAAATCGTACGACTCTGCGCTCTGCTATCAGCCGAAGTTTTTGTTTATATTTCTGCGAAAAAATGTGGCTTGATTTTTAAAAAATTCCTACTCGCGTCGTTCTCATAAGAAATATGAAGAGGTTGCACAAATCATCGTACAGAAGTCTGCACTGATGACTGCATAAAGAAGGGATTAATCGTGTTCTAATCGTCCAATTTCGGATATTTCGACCAAATCGCTGTAAATTAAGCTGGCAAAGAAACCGTTTGTTCGAGAAAGCAGTGTTCTAGTAAAATTACGCTGAACTGATTTGATAGGTTTGATCATCTTGGCGGTATACGGTTATCGATAACCGAAATGCAATCAAGATAACGATAAAGAAAAAGCATTCAACATTTTAGTGAGACAGAGAACACTGCGACTAATAGATATATAATATGATGGGAAAATTAATGTAGAATAAAGAACGTTGCGTTCATGTCGGAAATGCATATCAGAAGGTATCGTCCGCCGCTGGTAGACGAACAACCGAAACGCTAGCGTAGCCAGCGTGTAAATAGCAGTTGAAAGCGAACAAATAAGCCGATCCAATGGATGAGTACGATTTGAGGCGAACAGGAAAGAGAACAATATTGTATATGGCGATTACGAGGATTCATGTGACTGCTGGCAACGATTTTTGATTTCCTATTCAGCTGAGCGTCTGTACAAATAAAGTGCAACCGATCGCTTTGCATGCGCCCGCTCAAATACGCCGAGCTGATAAAAATAGCGAAAAAGAAACGAACTAAATTAAAAATGTTTCTGTAAGCGATGCACGAAGATAAGAATAGTTTACGTATCGATAATAATTTCCAAATCGATAGAAAATTGAAAAAATTTATCATGTCGTCTATTCCATCAGTTTTAAAGGAATTACGAACATGAAAAGAAGCTTAAAGGTTATTTTGAAAATCGCACTCATATATGAGGAAAATTAACCATTATATCATCAAGAGCTCTGACGAACTCAGCCTACTGCGATCTAATCAAAAAATAATTCTGAGCGTAAATAGTTTGCATTTTTTTCATTACAACTGCTTTAAGCAATTATCTGTTTGGCACTGCTTGATGAAATTTTACAAAGTAACGAAATTATTATTCGAAGAGAATGCATGCGGAGCAGTTCGGATTGAGTCAAAGGTAAAGCATATGAACGAGAGTGTAGGGAGGGTCACGGCTGTTTAGATAATACTGCAGCGAATTGCATAGAAGTTGGTTATCTCTGTGCATCTGGCAGGGACAATGAGAGATGAATCCGATATTCAAACAAAAGTTGACCTTGTGAATCGGTTGCTGACGCACGCACGGGATGTGCAGTGCTCAGGACTATTACTCGTACCTACAATGCCATAGGTCTTGGTCAAACAATTTAACCAAACAACCGAAAGTAAACTACCGCTGGAAACATCCGCAAACATTAGGCATTTGAACCTAACTTAACCGACATTCCAAAGGACATGAAGAATGCATGACGTTCTTTTTGTATGCAATAGCACAAAAGATGGACCTTCAGTTCGACAGCACAGAGGTCCATGCACGCTTCATGCAGAACACGCCTAAGCTCAGTAAAAAAAGTCAACATAGAATGAAAGGGCGCTCTCGCAGCTCTAAAAGATGAAGGGAAACGGAGAGAGGAAGTGAAGAAGGAGCGTGTTTTAAGGGAAGCGAAGGGGCTAAAATCTAAAAATTCCCAAATTATAGACACGTGACAAATTCATTCAAGAAGCGTACGATAAATTCATCGAGAAGGATGCGGAGGTACCGTGGGTATTGTTTTTGCTAGTGAAATTTTTGAAATTTTGCCTTTTCCTCACTTCCAATAATGCATAATAATATTCGTGTATCCCTGCATCTGTGCCAGTTTTGATGCTGCTGACGAAAGAATAGATTTCTGCTGCCTGCATGAGACGAAACAATCACAACAATGCCGGCGATAGAGCGATTAAAAGCGGAAAAATTGAATAAATCATAAGGTGAACGTGGAACACGCTATAAAATATTCAAGGCGAACCATATAATGACGAGAAATAAAAGAACGATTTCATGAATAATATCCCTAACTACACCCCATTTTTGCTTCAGTATTTTCTTGTTGTTTTTTGTTTCACTGGTAACCTTCCAAAATATTTCCTTTCGTGATTTCGGAAGAACCAAATGGACCCTTCGGCTCAGTTAATTACAGTTATAAGTGTGCAATTGGTGAAAACAGAAAAAAAGCGTGTGACGGTTGTAGGTGATATTGTAAACCGTAAAGCCACTGCAAGACGCTCATGCCGCTGATGTTTGGGAATCAAAAAAAGAGACGCTTAGAAGATGAGTTCGATCTTATGTATGAGAATCGTAAATGACTCACAGTTAATTATTTTTCGTTTGAGCGAATCGGCACCATAAACTGCATTCCGAGGGGCAGAAAAGTCTTTGAAGCAGTATGCCAAATTGCACATTTCTGCAGCTTCATTAACGAGCAAATTCCATTAGGGTTTTAATTGCTTTCAAATTGACAATTCCATTTTCGCCGAGTTTAACATTGTGATTATCGCATTTGTTCCAAGCAATTTCTTAAAACTACGATTAAAAATCGCCGTTCCTGGCTTTTTTTTGGAACTCGTGATCCTTGTCACGTTTAAGTAAAAATGTCTGCTGCAAAATAGTGCAATATGAAAAGCAACAAACAGCGGAAATAAATCTGCAATTTTGCTATGGGAAGAAATGTACATTTATATGCGCATTCGTCGATGACATTTTTAAAGAGGCTACAAATGAGGACAACCGATCGAAACAATTTACTGCAAAGGAAAAATTGTAGAAAAGAGATGAAATTAACGAGGCGTAGATGTGAACGTGTGTAATACAGGTGTTAAAGTGAAAACAAAACGAACGAAAATTCTGTCAAGTGGTAGCTTTGAATTTACTAATCGAAAATTTCTTCAAAGATCATCATGCGGTGAAAAACGTGGCATTTCTGCGCTCCGGGAGACCCTCCCTCTATTCAGTCAATCACGCTACTCGATAAGCATTCACTAGCTTAGCGCGGACTTTCCACGTGTAGATCTTGCACTGGTCATTCGGGTGAGCAACAAATGTTATTTCAAAGAGGAATCTCAAAGCGGAAAAGTAAGCAAAAAGCAGCACAAAAACTGACGTGAATAATTTTTTAATTAAATTCGCAAAAAAAATCGGCTTCTAAGTATTTCTACAAATGAGTGACAGCTGCAAAAGAGAGATCAAATTACAGAATCCCCTCTAAGAGTCGCGTTCATCCAAACTTTGCGAATACAAGACTCCATATGGATAGGTCCGATAAACAGAATATATGGTGACTTTTGCTGATCACCAGCCTCATTTGAGTGGAATCTTATGCGTACTTTCAACCTATCAGCATAATGGAAGATACAGTCTATCGTTTCAGTTGTTCCCTCGAGCACAGCTTACCATTCCCTGATTTTACGGAAATTGCACGCTTTTTCAGCTCTCATAGAGGCTTGAGCTATGAGGAACCGGAAATCGACAGTGAGGGGAGTTATGCTGCTGGTAATTTTCTTACAGATTCCCGTCACCGTCACGCAACCAGTCAAATTTTTGGGAGCCTACTGCCATATTAAATACGGCACATATTAGGTTTGTTGCATGTGTCCGTGAAAGCGAGCTTGACCACTGCCTTTGGTGTCCGTAGAAAGGCAATATTTGCGCATATTGAACAGCTATTTATTTGACTTTCAACGTTCAAAGAAGGAACTAGACTATTCCAAACGCGACTGCAGAAAAAAATGTGTGTTGTCTCAATCCGTTTTGAGCTTATGAACTTCTCTGACAACGATATCGCAGTGCTCTTCGAACTCTGCAGATGTTTCAAATATTTTTTGAAGATTTCAAAAATATTTTGAAATTGTCTGAGAACAGGAAAGAAGGAAGAGAGAGACAACCGCAATAATTCAAAACAGTTCGATGTATGCTATGAGTGATTTTGTCACGATACAAAGTTAGCGACCCAGTCCTGGATTATAATCCCACTGCCCTGACGTGAAATGATTCGTCACATTTTCGTTGAGCAATTTGTCCGTTAGAGCCTCGCTGTTGTCGACCTCCTCTGATGGAGTCCTGCTTCCCGCAAAAAACTGACGGGAAAATTATTGAGAAGGAGCTGTTGTTTGTTGGAGAATTGGCAATGACACGATCATATAGAACACGGACGTCCAAATCTTCGCATTATCCAGAGAAGTGACAGTTTCGAGGAGAGCATAGTGAAACATATGAAACAAACCTAAATATGTGCCATATTTATTATGGCAGTACGCTCCCAAAAAATTTCGACTAGTCGCGTGACGGAGACGGGAATCTGGAAGAAAATTACCAGCAGCATAACTCTCCTCATTGTGGATTTCCGGTCCCTAATAGCTCAAGCCTCTATGAGAGCTGGAAAATTCTGCCATATTTTTCTGTTTTTCAATTTAAATTTGCCACATCTTTCGCCTCACCTCAATATGTCTGTTCAGCAAGTTTGTGGAACTTGCCAAAAAGGGAAGGAATTGTGTGAGCTGTGCAAAATACCTCTTGCAGAAGATTTCAAAAATATTTTGAAATTGTCTGAGAACAGGAAAGAAGGAAGAGAGAGACAACCGCGAAGACAATTCAAAACAGTTCGATGTATGCTATGAGTGATTTTGTCACGATACAAAGTTAGCGACCCAGTCCTGGATTATAATCCCACTGCCCTGACGTGAAATGATTCGTCACATTTTCGTTGAGCAATTTGTCCGTTAGAGCCTCGCTGTTGTCGACCTCCTCTGATGGAGTCCTGCTTCCCGCAAAAAACTGACGGGAAAATTATTGAGAAGGAGCTGTTGTTTGTTGGAGAATTGGCAATGACACGATCATATAGAACACGGACGTCCAAATCTTCGCATTATCCAGAGAAGTGACAGTTTCGAGGAGAGCATAGTGAAACATATGAAACAAACCTAAATATGTGCCATATTTATTATGGCAGTACGCTCCCAAAAAATTTCGACTAGTCGCGTGACGGAGACGGGAATCTGGAAGAAAATTACCAGCAGCATAACTCTCCTCATTGTGGATTTCCGGTCCCTAATAGCTCAAGCCTCTATGAGAGCTGGAAAATTCTGCCATATTTTTCTGTTTTTCAATTTAAATTTGCCACATCTTTCGCCTCACCTCAATATGTCTGTTCAGCAAGTTTGTGGAACTTGCCAAAAAGGGAAGGAATTGTGTGAGCTGTGCAAAATACCTCTTGCAAGCTGCTGCTTCCATATTCCAGTTCTATTGAGCTTGAAGGACAGGAACTCCATGAAAGTAGAAATGTAATCAAATTTCTTCTCCTGTCCCATTCCGCTTCTTTCTATCGCTACTTAAACACAAACGGAGAATAGGTTTGTCCTTTTATGAGCATCATGAAAAATAACAGTTCGTATAGCAGCTTCAATTGTATGAGCATCAAGAACGAAAAATTATCAGTCGAAGATCCTAAATTTTATTTAAAGATGACGCGTAGGTGCAGCTATCAACGACATCAATGTGTCCGTACAAATGCGCTTGCGTTATTTTAGCCTAAAGGCTCTGAGCAAACAAGCATAATTTTTCACTGCCTCTGCGAAGCATATTTTCACTGCAAATGCACAAAACGTCTTTGGAATTTTGCTTGAGCACATGACCCGAGAAAAAAATATTCGTCGAAACAGTGAAATTTCTATGACAAAAAAAACAGAAGTGACATTAAACGATTTGCGCGATTTCCTTTCCAGCCAACTTATTCCACACGCATACTTTATATGTCAACCGTATATGGCGGTAACCTTTGCCTACCACCGTTTTTTCCCCCCCCCCCCCCCCCCCACAACCCCCCACTCACATTAAATATTACGAAGCCTGGCTCAGGCGTTAACTGAATGCACAGAGGCGCATAGATCAAAAGTAAGATTATAAAAGCAATTGTTGCAAGCAAACATTCTTACTAAACAAATTCCCTTACACGACGACATATTCATTCGATTGGCACGAATAGCATACAAGCAATGATTTTAAAATGCTAAATTGACCCCCTTTTTCCCCCCCCCCCCCAATAGTAGTAATCAGAAGTAATTCTGTGGCAAAAATTGGCCACACAATCGCTTGTTCCTCACGTTTGTGCTATGAACGGTTTTCAATTACTGGGGTAAATGATTCATTTTTCGGTGGAACAATCTCTTCATAAAAATAACTTACCTAGACAACATCAATGCTGCGTCATACATAAAACTGTACGATGCATTTTTTTCTTTATAACGATTGCTGCAAATACTTATCTCTCAACAGCACCACACATTATCGGCGTCGTGCTGCCGAAAGATCAAAGCTCACCTCTAAAGTGTGCAGCATTCCCCTTAAGCAAACAGTTTATGTCACCCCATAATGCAAAGTTCTGCGCACTTGGCAGATTAGGTCTTATGGACATCAGCAACAAAAAAATAACCGTCCCAAGTCCGAAATTCATTTGAAGATAACGCACGTAGGTGGTGCTATCAACGATGTAAAAATATGTCTGCAAAGATGCCCTTGCGTTATTTTGGTGTACGGATCGTGAGCAGCAACACGACAGCAGTGCTGTGAATCTGCTAGCAGTTTTCAAAAACTGATAAACCTGTCATATGATATGCTTTTCCAGCTGCCTGTGTTACACTGAAAGAGAACAGTAAATAGTACAAGTATATGCGGTTGAGTGACAATAGTTGTTCCTCTGCCTTATCTTTTTCGCCCAATTGTTTCCCATGCAATATAATTCATGCAGGAATTGATGAATCGTCGGGAAACATTGTTTGGGCAACTTTCAACGCCAGAAAGACAGATGCGCCACCAATAACGCGTTTTTGCTATGGCGAAAAGCACATAAAAAAGCGAGGAAGCTTCATGAACACTACGAAAATTTTTAATATCGACGGTTTGCCACTGCAAAATAGTCAGTAGGGCTAGCCGCTGTTGGTTCGCGGAGAGAATTTTTGATCTGAGTAATACTTGTGCCAGAAATGTTCAGGCCATTTGTATAGGGAGAATAGTCCTATTAATGTTGGTATTAGTGACAGTTGCAAAGTGTCATCGTTCGCCTCACTGTCATGAGCATTGCTGTTTTTCAAAGAGTGGATGCTATAAATAATTAAATTACCAAGTGAAACATCCTCACCATATATTATTTCAGAAGAAGCTCCATGAGACAGTACCGCAATGTGCATATACAGAGAGGCAAAAAAGGAGATAAAAGCGTTCATGGTCATCATATATGCTGACGCTTACTTCATCACACCAAAATCAAAATAGCTGCTTTTATAGTCTTTCTGGTGAATTTGCACTAGCACCATTCGTTCACAAAGCAAGATCATGTGAAGGTTGCTTTTGCCAGCTTACAGTTCGTCTCCTGTACATCAGGTGTACAGTTGTCCAACAAATCGCTTTCCCAAACTTCTCAGCTGTTCGCAGCAATAATATACATAAATCAAAACATATGCTTTCAAGATTTTATGCTGTTTGTAGCACAACTAAAAACGATGATGAAGAACACATGATTTTTTGAGGCGTGAAAAAATTGATTTCATTTGCTGAATAGTTTCAGCGTATATATGACATTATGGTAAGCTTTTTTTTTCACTTTCCATTATCTCTGCACGATTTGCGATGGCAACGCGTACAGAGGCGCAGAGGAGGCTGCAAATATGCAAAAAACATTATGCACGAATAAGCATTTATTTGCAAAAGATGCAAAATCTGTTGCGTGTGTTTCGACAAACCGTTTTAGAGGCTTCATGATTTTGCATAGCAGTCCAAAATAGCCAATTGCCCGGAATAAAACTGTGCAGAATTTCGATGAGTGAAAATTCGAGAGCTCTATGATGAAAAGTTCTTCGATTTTTGCCTGCTTCTGTAAACTTGTCGTTTTGCAAAATTTAGGCGGTTATGAAGGCGGCGAGCTTTCTTGGGACGCTTTTCCGAATTACAATATGTTGTGCAGTGAAATCAGTGTCGAAATTCGACTGAAATTTGAAATTAGTCGACTGAAATTTGAAGCGTATTTCCGAAATATTCTTCTTGCATTTAAAAAAAAAAACACTTCGAAGCTGTCTTCAAAATATCCAGTTTAAAACTTTCTGGACCTGAATTTTTCTGTTGTTAGGTTCATAATACCCTAAAACTCAAATTTATGCGTAGGCACTATTAGCTCCAAACTATGCTATGAATTTGCTAAAATCGCAAACAAACAAATTTCGATGGATGAAACAAGCTTGTTCTCATGCGTCAAAGCATATATATATGGGGCACAGTGACTCAGAACTACTAAAATCGATCACTCTTGCATGGTGCACATTGTAAATCTACGTAAAACACCTCGAGGTACCACTATTTGTAAGCAAAATTTCTCAAAAATTTTCATAACTTTTCAACTTTCGAACCTAAAAAACCCTTCCCATCACCATCGTATATACACATGCGGGGAAAAGGCGACAAAATTTCATCCACTCGATATTCGCAACAATATGTCTAAATAATAGTTCAAGAAATATTTGTGGGAATCGACATATATTTCTCAGAACACACTAAGAAAGGGCAATGAGTAGTAATCGAACTATTCAGATGCACGTCATGCGAATTCGGCGCTGTCAAAAGAGAGAAATCACTAGTGAAAATATCATATTAACTGTATTCACTCGGCCTTTCCACAATATGCTTCATTATGCTCAGTTGACCAGCAAATAAGCGTCTGGCGCTCAAATGGAGAACCTTCAAATGTGTTAACGTCAAGAAAATGCTACGTAGTGGTCGATTGTGTGTGTTTTGTCGAAACAGCCTCTATGAAACGCCGAAAAAAGCCAAACATAGCCGTCAGAAACTTTAAATAGACATACACCTCGGTGGGGATATTAACGTGAAAGAATTCGATAAATCGAGGTATCAGATGCCTGGGGATTTGACTTCATAACGTTGTGCAATTCATTTACGCGCTTCTGTAGCTATAATTTCACGCTTCCCAACGACCCGAGTTTACCCTAGAACGCCCTTTCCACATCATTTACTTTAAAATAAATTTTGCGCCGCATGAATCAGATATTCTTCAAGGGTTTTCATATTTCAGATTCATATTTCATATTCTTCATATTCAGATATTCTGTTAAGTGTGATAGATGCACTTCTGTGTTCGCAGTGAAATTCAATTTTTACAAATTCTATTCGCTCAAAGTTGGCACGCAACGCGATTTGCTCGCATACACATGAATGCGCTCATTAAGTATTCTGAAGTTGGATAGAATAATTGCGAAGTTCGGATAACTGCTACGTATTGTTCACTGGAGTATTCACTGGAGTACGATAAAGTGCTCGTCGATGCGAAACAAACGAAAAGTAAAAGTAACTGAGATTGTTCGTTGTGATAGTGAAAACAGAAAATTGTATATGCGCCTATATAATCGACAACGTATCCACTCAATCGCCAATTGTCGCCCACCCAAATTGACTTCCGTGGAACTCGATTACCCTCAAGTACCATCTGTTCTCAATCTTCTCAACTTCAATTTCCTCAATCTCTCAAGTACCATAGAATTCGATTGCGCTCAAGTACAATTTATGTACGCGCCTAATTTCCAGCAGCTTTCGTCGACACTCATCACGTTTCGCCATCCAAGAGGCATAAGTCCCATGAAACTAACCCAAGCAATAAATCAGCGAACTTATGATCACATCATTGACATGTGCATATGAACATCAAATCCGACAAAAAATCGCAGTCGAAACTGGGGAAACAAGTTTCAAGGATTCCCTACGTAAAGCACCGACGATGTGCTTTGGTCTTTACAAAATCATGCGTTTTAGAGATAAACACTGAGCGCTCAAAAAACGTATTCAACATGCACGTTACGTGTGAACAATGTATCGTAGTCATCGCCAAACAATCATCGCTGCAAGAACTTACATCCTGCTGAAGTGCCGCCATTGATTCACCAAAGCTAACACGTATTCAGTGTCACACTTCGAAATCGCAAATATATCTCACAAGAAATCGTATATTCAACACGGAACAGATTTTAAATTTTTTTTTAAAATCACAGCAACAGCTCAAGATAATAATGATTATGCTCAGTAATGCCTTTTGTAATATTTTTACGTAGGAACATTGTATAGCAGTTTTTTACCGAAAATTAGGGGATATATTGCAATTTCTGTACTTTCTAAAATCTTTAAAATCATTACGGCACAAAAAGTGTGATTAAATTTCATAAAAATAATAGCGCTGAACATAAATGAAATTATAAGCTAAACATCTCTTATGAAAATGTTCAGCTCCATTTGGCAACAAAAGGTATAATTAAATTTCAAAAAAAGAAAGGCAGATGCATAGCTATTTTGAATCGAATATAAGCATATTTCACTGCTGTTCCAAAGATTACGAATCTAGCTGCACTTTCTTGTAATTTGCGAATGTGTCGGTGTATTTTAGTGTATCGTACAAGGGATTTTTCAACTAAATATAGACACAGCACTGTACCATGGTGCGCTGTTGCACATTTCGAACAACACGAATATCTCTCGTGCAACAAACAACTCCGACGATGACTTACTGAAATTTCGATCGGTGGTTAAATGAGAGGAGACAGCAGCGAGCTGTTACCGAATTTTAATATAAACAAAACGCACGCCGAAAATGATGATCGTTTATCGATCAAAGGCGTTCGGTTGAAAAAGATAATTTTTATTAGTAATGAAAGCAGAAAGTGAATTTCGATCACTGCGTTGCCTTCATTAGCTCGGCGAGTGTGTAGAAGTATTTGCTGCCGAAGAAAACTACTTCAACAATAGCGAAAAACAGTTTAATGAAGCTTTCGGCGTATAATGCTTTTATGAGAGGTTGCAGCACATCGAAAACGTAAAAATGCTTGCTCTTAGTGCTTTTATACATAAGGCACACATCTTATGAAGTGGGAAAAATAATACAAGCTATGATATACTTTACTAAACTCTGAGTGTGGATGGCAAACAGAAAACAAGTAATACCCTCAACCCCAACGCCAAATTTGAATAACAGCGAAAGAAACACACGTGACAACTCTCGCAAAGTAATCCTCAATACTGTCACCGAAAAAAAGGATGATAGCGATGATTCAATTGCGAAGTCGATGAAAGAAGTCAGCAAATACTTGAAACGAAAGGTACCAACTAAGGCTGCATCCATCACACATACTATATTTCTTAGTGCCACAGCGTCTTATAAACACGACAACTGCTATATGCATTCGATTTCTCACTATTGCTGGTTGCCATTCGAGATGAGTGATGTGGCAATTTCTTTCGACTATTTTTGAGTTCGAAATTTCGCGAATCACTCATACTAAGAGGTTTATTCTCGTGAGTCATATTTTCATGAAGGTATTGCACAAGTTATCCCACCACCCCCCCCCCC
>JPKZ01001540.1:76972-90679 GCA_000803305.1 Toxocara canis
CCACCTCACATCAAATGACACAGACTCACATCACATTATAAGAATTTGCTTTATAACTTCATCCCACAATTTATAAGATCCATACTTCTTTGAAGAATAAATGCGTTCAGAAAAAAAAGCGGTTCGTATCTGAATTGAATGCGCACTTCTTTCATGCAGTAGAGAGGACTGACTGGCTTCGTGGCTAGATCTACTCAGAGTTCCTATCAGAACATCAAAGAATGAAAGTAATCGACTGGAAGGAGGTAAGTGTGCCTTTGCATTTAGTGAGGCGATAAATTATCTCGCTGAAACATATGACACTGAAATAAATTAGCATATTCAAGTCATTTTTCGCTGTTGCTCCCACTTCTCAAGAATTAACGTAGGGAGCACCTGTTCGTTGTTATGCTAATTGGAGTTGTATGGCAATTCAAAACGAGGGATTAACGGTAGAGGGGGCAAAAATGATGTAAACAATGATATCACCGAATCGGGGCGATAATTTGGGGTCATGCTACGCTGAGCATAACGAATAATGCAAAACAGCATACGGCTCACACAAACAGCAAATGATGAACAACCACGTCAACGGAAAACAATTATAATCACTCTTCAGCAAATGCTCAGAGTTCTCTTCAGATTTCAAAAAAAAGTCTTATTCGTTTTGCCTTTGGCCATATCTGTTGACACTGGCATACGGAAATGAGCTCGAGCAGCAGCACCACTTACTCTGCCTAATGAAAGTGAACGTTCAGAGATCTTTGCTCCTTCAATGAAGAAATACCGAAAACTTATAACCACCACTTTGTAAAAACTCGATCCTAACATATTGAAATTTTGCTCGGCTTTGCCCCAAAATTCGATACATTTCCCATAAAAACATAACCCATCACACTTCCACACACCAATACAACCCTTGATAAGTAAAAGTGAGTAGGCTGATTTACAGAGGTAACACTTAAGAACAGTTCAACTACCTTATTGTTTGACTCACACATTGAATAAGAATGAAAAAGGATTGGAGTGAAATATAAGAAAAGCGGATAAAATTTGTTAAAAGGATGGATAGCAACCATATAGAACATTGCAAAAGATATCGGATAATTGCTACAGTGTTAAAGTAAGTAAGAAGCGATGAGTGTTTCGATTTCATTACAAGAAATTTTTTACGTTTTTATTTGCAGCAATGTTCTACTTTGTTAGGATCATAAATTGTGAATGGCAAAGGAAATATACCAGTCGGCTTTATTGTAACTGCCTGTAACGACTAACAGCCATGACGCGGTAAGCAGACATCAAAGAGACTGGCAAAACATCATTTGCATTGAAAGAAGTCAGACAACATTATGCGAAAACTGCGAGCTTACACAGGTAGCATCATCTCTACATATGCAATAACTAAAATAACAGTAAAACCTCCGTCGTAACTCTTCTGTATTCCCATACTTCATCCCCGTACCTACTTCCATACCCATTACACAATACATCACAGAGATATTCGCAAGGTCCGAAGATTAGGGTAATTACGCAAGTCCGTATAAACCAAATCTAATGACAGTGGTTTCCGGTCAGGATCAATTGACATGAATCGATCGGATAAATAAATGAACCCTCAGCGATCGAATTCAAATCCCCCTCTGCACCTCCGCATCTCTCCATCCACTACCTGTCCCTTTCTCACCTGCTACCATATATAACTACTCCTCCTCCCACCTTTTAATTATCTCCATTCCCCGCCCAACTCCTACTATCTACACACCTTCTACCAACATATCTCACAATCTACCCGCGCCTCCTACTTATGGCTTACGCCGCTTCCCTACCTACTCCCTCCCATTCACAGTCTACCTCAATTCCCGCCTACTATGCAGTAATACTTCTCATCCCACAAATGATCTATTCTTGCAATGTCACTTTATTGTAACCGGTCCCTCCATCCTGCGCACCCAATTTGCTTCATCAGCGCAATCACCGGCTGAAGCGCAGTTTGTAAAGGGAGTACTTGAATGCGCCACATTTCGCGACGAAAGCGTTCGGCGACGAGGATGACGGGAATTGCAGGCATGGACGCGCACACTTTTCGGAAGGGATAGGTGGGCACACGTACTTTTCGAATGCTTCTCGGCGCTTATAGATCGTATCACCGACGCTTTTGTCTTTTTTCATGGGAATCACTTTTGCGCGGTGTTATGAGCCTAGCTATCGGGTGTTGCGAAAACTGTATTGCGGAATGACACGCTAATCACTTAGACAAGCAAGCTGTGATGTTATGCCTGATGTGTGGTGCAGACGGTATTAGCAAACATTTACTACAAACATCAATCAAGTAAACAGTAGCAGTAGCTTAACGGAACTCGTCGCGTTAAGCTACAAAGGGAGTACTTGAATGCGCCACATTTCGCGACGAAAGCGTTCGGCGACGAGGATGACGGGAATTGCAGGCATGGACGCGCACACTTTTCGGAAGGGATAGGTGGGCACACGTACTTTTCGAATGCTTCTCGGCGCTTATAGATCGTATCACCGACGCTTTTGTCTTTTTTCATGGGAATCACTTTTGCGCGGTGTTATGAGCCTAGCTATCGGGTGTTGCGAAAACTGTATTGCGGAATGACACGCTAATCACTTAGACAAGCAAGCTGTGATGTTATGCCTGATGTGTGGTGCAGACGGTATTAGCAAACATTTACTACAAACATCAATCAAGTAAACAGTAGCAGTAGCTTAACGGAACTCGTCGCGTTAAGCTAGTAATGCTGTCTAGTTGGTCGATGATTACAGTAAACGCCACATCAGTAGCCCAACGGTACTAGTAGCCTAACACAGCAAAGCTATGATGCCTAACTGTGAAAAGCTTAGAGTAACGCAACAGCTATTACGCACTAGCTTTTACATCGCCAGCTTTTCTGATGCTCTGAAAACTTTTGTAAGAGTTCCATAAGAGTATTTTCGCCCCATGTGAATATTTTCTTTCAAGGTCATGGGATTGATTCAATATAATAAAATTCTTTGAACTGAATCCCGTCATCTTACTTCAGCCTATCTTCTTTTTTCTTGAGACACAATTCGCACGAATTCCCCCTCCTCTCCTTCTCCTTCTCCAGAATCAAGCAGTCCTATATTTAAGCCTTTGCTTATGCACGATGTTTCGTAAATATCCTGCTTAAAGTTGTTGCACTCTCGAAATGAGTCCATGTTCGGAGACACAAGTTCTCATGGCTCATCACTTCCGTCCATCGTCCCATCACCCTCCATCTTTAAACAAAGTCTCATCGCTTTTCTAGCTGGTTGAAATGCTACAGTCCGCTCAATTAGAATCCCAGAATTTACAACATATACGAAGTGAACGCTAACAAAAGTGCACTGCCCTTCTTTCAAACGACGATCAACAAAGAAGTGAACAGCAGCGATCAGCGCCTCAACAGCAATCGAACAAACCAAGCGGTAAAACGAATGCAATAAAATTTCTGGGCCTTTACAAATCGAAAAGTAAAACGTGTTTCGGATTTTTACGAATACGGTACTTGCCTTACACGGATGTCTTTTCACGCGTGCATTATCCATAGCGTGTACGCCTTATGCATGGCACTTACGCCCTATGCATAGCACGTACGCCTTATGCATAAGCACACGTTGCGTGCCTTGCATTTTCGATTTACTCTGCGCTTTTGCTGCATTTTTGCAATGATCGGAGAGAAACAGGTTGCACTCATAACATCGTATTTAAATTAAGATTGTAAACTGGATGGCATGCAATATCATCATGATGTAAGCAGTCAAAAGAGAATGTGGCTTGGATGGCAGCAAAACGGAGCTAGCGGTGATGTGAGAACCATATAGACGGTGTAGATGAAAAGAGATGTCGTCGTAAAAAAAAATTTGCGATATGTACACAGCATCCGAATTTGCTCGCAATCTTTTTTTGAATTGCACCTGTTTGGTTTCTACATGATCTCACCTCCCCTCCCCTACCCCCACGCCCCTCTTCTCCTTTTTAACCCTTTAGAATGGTCATAATTCTCATTTAGGTTCTTCTTAACAGATCGTAAGTTCTTGCGGGCTCCATCAGTCGGTTCTCATTTGAATCGCTTATGTGGTGATGATTTTTTTTCACTATTTACAGCCACTGAAATATGCCGTACTGGTACGTGATCAACATCAATAATAATTTTGATTCTCATGAGCAAAATTTTGATCAATGCAACCACAAAGCTGATCACGGAGCTAAGTTGTAAGCTACTTTCAAAGGATACGTCGTGCAGCATAGGTTCTAAAGCAAACTGCCAAGATTCCAAGAGTCCATTAGAACTTGTGCAAAAATGCTCAACACGAGTTTAATAAATGGTCGGGGTAACCAAAAATCGGCCGTACTGACCGACGAGGTGATTTCGTTCATATCCACACGTTTCCGCGGTATAAAATTCACCATATTCCTTGGCATAAGCAATTTTTGTCGCAAAAATACTTCGTTATGTCTTTTGAAGCACCAGCCTGCTTAGCAGTGCACTTTACGGCCACACCGATTGTCTTACAGCGCACCGCACATACCAGTCGCTTTGAAATACTTTTTTGATCAAATAAACTTTTAGCTGACCGAACGTTTCGTCGCACTGTAAATTTCTACATCAGATTTTCCAACGAGTGGAAAACGAAAAAAGAATGATCAAAAAATCTTGGAGAATCGTGCAATCCAGAAACGCTTTTGTCGTAACGTTTGTTCACTCTAAATGTGCAATAAAATTCATTTTTTTAAGTGTTGCAAAACTAAAGAATAAACAAACACGCATCAAAAAACGTTGGATGGACTCATTGAATCGTATCATTGAATCTAACAATCACCTACATAAAACGGCACATTAATTATGTGAAACAATAGAATGGAAATTTGCGAACAATTACTTCACTAATTACGACGATCAGCATACAACAAACAACCAAAATTGTTTCTGGAGAACTTTCACTTCGTATTCTTATGGTTTTATGTCGTATCGATTATACGAAATAAGGAGGACAAATAATTTTACTGTCATAGGAAATTTTTTTTCCTGAATCGACAACATAAATTTACTGAAAGCGAGTTCAAAATCCCATCCTGGATTGTTCCTGGATTGCAGGATTGCAGGTGTTTTAAGAAAATATGGTATGTTACTTTTAACTTAGCGTTTTCGCTTTTTCGTTTGCAATGTATCTATAGAAAAAATTAAAACTTTTACGCCCAATCGTATTTTTCTTTACTATCGAACTGATTAAAATCACTTAGCCGTTTGTTTAAATGCACCAAATTACAATTTCACTTGTAAATGAGGTGCAGAAAAAAAACTGAAGATAAGTAAATTCTACAAAGGCGCTCTAAGCTTTCTTCTGTACAAGAAAAGGTTCCATAACTCTTCTCGTAAGGATTTCCCGTAAAATTATTCGTGTCATTTAGACCCTCATATTATGAACTTTCGTACTTTTAATCTGTCAAAGTACAGTATCCCTTCGAGTGGAAGCCCAAGGACTTCTATTATTCGTGATCCTCTGGGAGGATGCAAATATTCAAGGGCAACTTCTATCCAAGCATGGACTGGTTCTAGCTTTTATCCGGATTTGGAGAGAATAATTGAAATATTCATTTCTATGTGGAAAATTGCAAACAAAATTGCAAACAAACAAACAACAACAATCTCTTTGCAAACAAACTTATTCATTATCCGCAAAACTGGTTACCACAAGTATGTCATATCAATTCTGCAGTTATTTATTACCTCATTGGCTCAAATGGCCTCAGGCAAAAAGAGTAGATGTACCACAAAAAATGATCGACTGCCTTACTTTAGTTTGAACATTCTTCTTTCCCTACTCTGACTATCCAACAGAGCTTAGAAGTGACAAGAGTAGTTCAAATATGCGCTTTTGATATTCCGCCCCTTAAACGAACGGATTTCATAAATTGCCAATCGGTGATGAAGTAATGTTTCAGCCAAATATATTTCAACCGTACGTCTATTAAACTAAGCCGTCGCGTAAGTCCTCAATCAAAAATTCTTTTTCAACATTTTAAACGACTTGTCCGGTTGTACCGTGATGGTTAAAAGAGAAAATTATAAACATCTTCAAGTGTTTCTCTGCATTTGTGCTCGATAAAGTCATTAAATTATTCTATGCACAAAACTTTGCGTCTGTAGTTTAGTGGTCCACCAACTGGGACTGCCGTACTGAGAAGCACATATGCATATGTACTACAGGCACACTGCGCCTTGCAACTGCAAAATCTGCAAGCCCGAATTTTAGAGAAAAAGGTTTAAAACAGTTAAACGACCGGTCGATTTAACTGAAGTATGAATTAACTGGTGGTATGATGTGCATTATTTGTAAGTGGCTTACGACATCGCTTTGCTTAATCGGCAAAAACGGAAAAAAGTATGCGAATTCATTCTTTATGGTATGAGCTCGTGTACTTGTTTCAACATATTACACTCCTGGGATATAACTTCCTTTGAGGATACTTTCTTTATGTACAAGAAAGGGTTTTACAAAGGGAAGAGTCTGTTCAAAGAGGATGGGAGAGGTGGGCTTTTTTTTAAAGGGGGAGAGTGGAAGATGCTCTGCATGCAAGACACTGCTTTGTCGAATGTTCGAATAGTAATGGGACAACACAGAGTTGCGAGCAAGAATAAGTGTAAGAGAAGATTGCGTAAATTTCCGGTATGGATGTGCGACTGAATGACAGCGAAAGCAGCAAATGCATATAAAAGGGCACGTCACAATCCGTGCGAACGGCATCTAATTCAGGTCAAAGAGCTCCTCAAAGAACGCCCAACACTTATCAATGTTAAGTTTAATCAATGCAGAAAATCATATACATTATTGCCGTTCATAAACCAACACTCAAAATTTCTCTTACGTTTATTATTCGTAACGTGCCCGGAACATTCGTATGAGCGCCCTCATGGCCTTTGACGTTTGACATGTTTTTTTAAATCAACATTTCGACTATGCACCACTTGTGTGATCATTGTAAAATAAGTATCAAAGATCATCCGCTGTAAGAAGTTGATCTTTGATGCTCATGCTTTGTTGGTACTGCTTACTTGAACTCAATCATGTGATGAAACAAGCAGTAATAAGGAAATTTTTTTTTGTTCATGGCGACACACGAAGAATTTTCAGTCTTAATAAAATTTCCTCGTTTGACTTTACGCCAACAATGCCTGAATATAGGCTAGACGCAATTAATTAATTGTTTCAGCAAAATCAAAAGATTTCATTGAAAGACACTTTACATTTCGAGATTTTATGATTTTGTTGGTTCGATATTGCAAAAAGAAATACGACTGTTAAATTCATTAGCAGAAATTCTAATGCACTGAAGCAAAAAGGAAAAAAAAAAAGGAAACAAACATGTGCAGCATAGTTGGTGTTTATTAATCGTTCGCTTAGTAAAATATCGTTTCTTTAGCTCATTAGATCGATTCAGCTCCTTTAAGTCGTATTTTTAAATGAAGCGGAGAAAAGATAATTTGATGATTTTCATTTGGCTAAAATGGTCATTGTTGAATATTGCTGCAATAAGTGCTCAAATTACTCGGATATGAAAATGCTCGCATTTAAAGGTAACTGTCTTAAGACGGGGAGCATTCCAAGGACGATGTACAGCTGATTTGAAGCGCATCGCATGAAAACGAGTAGTATATAAGGTAACTAACTGACTTGTCAATATATCCAAAATCATCTTCAGCGCTCAATGAATACCCGTCCTCTGAGCTGAAGTCGAAAATCGCTGATATCGCATGGCTTGAATCCGTCATAATCACCCAATGGCAGCTGCAAACACAGCAACACTTTGTTTTGCATTTTCTTCCTTTCGATTCAAGCAGAAAGAAAAGGTATGAAAAAAAGTGCTGCAAGAAATATTTTCAACTTTAAAACTTCTCTGCATGGTTGAAAAATCGAAGTAAAACTCTTAACGTAAGCGGAAAACGAAATTACGAATTGTGAGCCTTTCCCATTCATCACTTCATGACCATATGATCGAATTTTTTTAGTATCGTTCAATTCACTCCCTTGAACTCTTGCTAAGTGTTTGGAAAGGTTTAATATACAACGTTTTTTTCCTATTGTTACTCGTGGGTACTTCTTATGCAGAAAAAAGAGGATCGTAAATGATCATTGCCGTGCACGTATCAAGCGAAGTACTCTCTGGATGCAGTGTTAGTGGTTTTAAGTTTATCAATCCCACGCATCGGAATTTCAGACATTCTTCTGTTTCATATCGTTTGCTTGGACAACGTAAAACGGTCGACGACAACAATTTTTTTAAGAAAAAAGAGGGAATCAGCAGCAACGCTTGGCAGTTTCGCTGAAAAAGTAATGTCTTTCAGGCTATTTTCCGGCATTACTGAATGCCTCACGTTCTCTTTTCAGTCGTTCTTGATTACTGAGGATGCAATAATTAATATTTTTCTGTGTAACAAATTCCATCCACGAAAGCTTGAAAATTATCACGATTACTCGCATTTATAAACAACATTTGCAAAGTGGAAACAATTTTCAATCTATCCAAATCTAAGAACAATGTCTTAACGCTTCCTCACCATCTCGACTTCAGGCGCGATTGAAAGCGATCCCTGTAGTGAGCAGAAAAGAATATTCTAGAATACGTTGTTATAGAATATGATTTAATAGATTAATATCAAACACAGTACGTTCGATACATTGTAAAAGTAATATACCTATATAAGTATCCCTTTTCGGGAATGAAGACATCGTTAGGCAACCGATTCATCGTCGGATCAGTACTCGCATTGTTATGAACTCGTTCACCGAAACGGAAGCTGCCAATCGAATGTTCACTTCCTTCGTCTGGAAACGCGAATGCATGCTCGGGATGCTGGGCACTAAGTACGATTTTATTTGGCCCACAAGCGCCCATTTGTGCAGTCTTCAATGGTTGATGTCTAGCTTCAGCAACAGTGACCAGAAGCACCGCAAAAAGGAGCACGTCTGAGGGAGCCGCCCAACAAGCGTTGTTATAGCGTACAGCCATCGATCAGCATCCTATGTAAGTACAACACTTCTCCATTGAAATCGCTACTTACGAATCGTCTTGCCAGTTCTGCAAAGATTTCTTAATACGATGGCTAATGTCTGCTTAAGGAACATATCTGAGGGAGACGTAAACGACATACAACCGTGTGGGTCGTGTAAACGTTTACTAACTCAGGGAAGTGGTGTATTACCTGTTTGATACTAATTCTAGCAACCTACAAGATAACGAGTAACACCTCCCGCTCTCGAAATCGAACAAGCCAAATTCGTAGAAATAGTCGCACGACGCCTGCAGCATTCACTGCTGCTCGTTACTAGTCGGCAAGATTTGTAAACGTAAACGAATAACACTTGTCGAAAAAAAACAATAGAAATACAACATATCCACGCAACACCGTAATTTATTAGCTGAAATTTAGGATATCAATTGTTCCGACGTTAATTAAGGTATCCCTATTCAACATCTGTTACCACTCTTAGCAATGTAAATTTTTCTCTTCAAAGTTTCAATAACACCAAAAATTCCTAATATAAAGCGAGGAATTTTAGACGCTGATCTTTTATGGTATATGGAGAGGATAAAAATCATGAATATACAATTGCTGACAAGTTAGAATATGTTCAATTCAATGAGAGTGCTGAAAAAGAATGCCAAAATGGCGACCGAATGGCTTGGTGACGTACGCGCTATTGTCTGTTAAACGAATAATGCTAGAAAAGCTTCTTATAGCGTGCCACATCACATCGACATTGTCTACCGCATCTATTTCAAACAACAAAATTTACCCTCTTCGAATCGCCGAAGCGCCTGTGTTCTCATGAGAGGATTCGAAAACTGCTTTTAGAACTTTAGTACTTGTTGTTATGCGCAGAATAGTCACTTATGTACATACCCCGTTCTAGATAAACAAGGTTAAGCCGTCATATAACCCCTCCTCCCAATCCCCTCCCCCCCGCCCTCGAAACTCTTTTTACATTGACTATTTAAAAGCGCTGACACCGCTGCATCCAACCGACCACAATATATAACTACAAATAAAAGCTTGTCTTCCTTGGAAGCTTCTACTCAGTACAGACCCCCTCTTTCTGTCTCCCATTTCAAAAAACCACATGTCACTATGTTTGGCAAATGTTAATCGCTTTATGAAGCAGAACATACACTTGCACAGACAAGACGAAAAATTGTTCGCGCTATATAGTTGCAAGGTCAGCTCAATGCTGGCTCCGACCCCACTCCGAATTTCGTATTCCGGATAAAACTTTTGGATCGGCGGTGCCGTAAGTAAACGGCTTTTCCTTTTAGGGGTATACGACTTAACATAATGGTGAGAAAGCTTCCCCGCCCTCGAAACTCTTTTTACATTGACTATTTAAAAGCGCTGACACCGCTGCATCCAACCGACCACAATATATAACTACAAATAAAAGCTTGTCTTCCTTGGAAGCTTCTACTCAGTACAGACCCCCTCTTTCTGTCTCCCATTTCAAAAAACCACATGTCACTATGTTTGGCAAATGTTAATCGCTTTATGAAGCAGAACATACACTTGCACAGACAAGACGAAAAATTGTTCGCGCTATATAGTTGCAAGGTCAGCTCAATGCTGGCTCCGACCCCACTCCGAATTTCGTATTCCGGATAAAACTTTTGGATCGGCGGTGCCGTAAGTAAACGGCTTTTCCTTTTAGGGGTATACGACTTAACATAATGGTGAGAAAGCTTCGATTTCAGAGCGCGCAAATAGTCACTTGGAAGAGCTCAGCGATGGAACGGTCCCATATATGTTTTCGATACTCGCAACTTAGTTTTACATGGCCTATTTGTGATGAAAGTAGACCCACATATGAAACTGCAGAAAGCGACCGAAAAAAGCTAGCTGTGACGAACGCTGACATGCGTACGTTAAAACAAGATATGCTATAGTCAACGTCTCTACTTAAATAAGTGGCAAACAACAACGCAAAGGCAGTGCACGTGCTTCCAGAAAAAAAATCTTCTTTATGATGATTATGGCTTCATTTTCAAATATAGCAATCAGACAAGATCAGAGATAGCCTCCTGATAAGTTAGAAGTGGTGCCAGCGAATGCGACGATACGCGCTTACAAACGTACTCCACAAAACCGTTTAATTCGTCAAAGAAATATTTGACAACCACATTAAGAACGCTTGGCTATATATAAACGTTATTGATCGGCCACTGATTGGTCAGTTACTTCTGAGGCAAACTGGAAAGACGTGGTGGCCTAGCGAGATGTGGAGAGGAACAGGATCGCTTTTGTTATAAGCGCTTATTTCCAAGAAATTTCCGTTCTCGTTTTCTCAAAATTCCACTTTTCTAGCTCATAGATTTGACGCTATGCAGTGCTTAGTGATCGTTCCATTTCGCAAAAACTTTGCACCGTATAAGCCCAATGTCGGGTCGCAGCAAATGGAATCAGAAAAAAAAAACGGTTCTTCTTGTATGTTTTCCTCTTCAAGTTCCATGCGAAATACCTCATCTAGAAATTTATCAGTCTCGCTCAAATTTTACTTGAGAGCCTACGCGATGTCATCAGTTACGTTGCTTGTAAATGTATTTGGTGATATCGCGACGGCTACTATCATCTTAGCAGCTTTTCTGATCTATGAGCTGAGAGTGGCGGCAGACAGTTAACAAGAGGAAAAACATAAATACGAACGACGCACGAACATGGCAGCCCATCATGTGCTTTTAATATAGTGAGCAATGTAAATAGAAAGATCTAGACTAAATCCTTAAAACGAACATCACGCGAGTAGGCTGCAATTTATTTGTAAACATGATGAATCAATCACGATAAGAAACACTAATTTTCCCGATAATTAAATTCCTTGTTTCTGCTAGCGTGAAAATTCTGCACAATTTCCTCGCTGAATAAGATAGTGGCACACATGCTAATTAGTTAATTAAAATTCATTTAGTTGTGATGTTTTATTACCAAAAAGGTGACGAGCTTGTTATTTAGCCTAGTGGTTAAGTGTTCATAAATGTTATGCGCTGACCTTATATAGCTCGGCGCATAACATTAGCACATAACCTTTCTGAACAAATCAGTTTCCATTACAAGCAATAAGGCTTATAAAATTCCACACAACATCAAATTTTCATTCACTCGCAATCCATTAAATAGTTGTGAAAACACTCCACAAAAATCGGACGACCTTTTCGGCAGTTGAACGATAAAGACGTTGGACGTATCGAAATTGGGCAAACGAGTATTGATTGAAACCTAAATGGCAGTTCTCAATGAAAAATAAGGAGGGCAGTTCAACGACGGGTTCGATGACGCAATATGGTCGGGCTTAGTGAACTTGAGACACGTTCGTTTCCATCACTCGCATCAGTGCTACGATTCGCTGATGTGAATCGCAACGAGGAAGTGGTGTATTCGGTTGACCCACTCAGCGAGCGCACCGTAATGTGCTTAGCATTTATAAAAATCGCACAACCGATATGCGCCACGCTTTAGAGAAGAGGAAAGTTTTAGCGAAGTGACGTTGGCCTAGTAGCGTGTGCAATTAAAATTCAGTGTGTTTAGGGCAGTGCTGAGTGAGGGATTAGCTATTTTAGAGTGCAGTTTTTGATATGGTTTTTGGTTTCTAGCGTTGTTATAAAATGGTTTATAGTATTTTTTTCAGCGTATTTTGCAATTTAGAGGGCCAATGATTTGGACTGGGTGGGCTTGCATTGGCAAAGTAGTTTAGTTTAAGCGTGGATTTTGACTTTTTATTTTCACAAATATGGAGCAAGTTATATGTCTTTGATTACTTTTCAAAATCCGACAAAAGGTAAAAAAATATCAAACGTATAAATCTAATAGAGAATTAAGACGTAGCCAACAAGCGCATTTTGGTCCTTTGGTCCAAGCGCATTTTTGCATATCCATCAACTCTTCTGTTTGCCATGTTCGCTGCGCGTGTACAACCAAACTCGATTCCTTCTACATGGAGGTTTTTGGCAAACTGAAGTGCAATAATTGAAGCTTCATCTTGATATCATCTTTACATCCAGTTACCTCCCAAAGTAGTCAACTTTGACAGCTTTTACATATTGTTGTCTACTTCCTCTGCATAGTTCAACCGCCAGCGTTGCTTGATTGCCCTCTGCGATCCGTTTTGCCATTCTTTTTTTCGATTACATTTATCCCTCTCAAAATTTATGGGACGCCCCGTTCACTATGGTTCTATCATATACATGTTAATTTCACTGTTGAAGGACAGACAACTTGCTCGATCAAACGACTCCTTATTCATGCAAATCATGACGAGTAAAAAGCTAGGCACAAAATTACAAGCGCAAGCATCGTGCCGCGTTGCCTTATGGCCGTCATACACAGTGGGAAACGAGCACTCCTCTGTCTTTGTCTTTCTGATTACCGTTGGGTTCACGACCCAAAACTAAAGTCGAAAAATCGCTCATTCGTCGCGTTTCGTCTCTCTCTTAGAATGAGCGCCGCTTTTGCTTTGCCTATATTGGCAGTTAATAAATGCTCAGGCGCATATCTTACCTCACAATTCCAAAAAAAGTTGAAACCCATGAGAAACCTTACTCACTTTATCATCTCACTGCCATCTCCTTTATCTTATATCATCATCAATTCAACAAGATCACTTCAAATCAACCACTCCCTCCCCCCCCCCCCCCCCACCCCCCCCCCTCCCCCCTCCTCCCCC
>JPKZ01001540.1:90735-121734 GCA_000803305.1 Toxocara canis
CTCTCTCTTTCGTACGCGCGAAATGCAAACTGCTGGAGTTTTATCACGATTAGCTTCTCTGACAATATTTGCAAAATACGCTAAAATACTACAAGCCAACTCACAGTACGCTCAAAACCAAAAGTCTTACCAGAAACTACCTTTCAAAGCAAAGAAAAACAGCAACGCCGCCCCAAATGCTCATCAAATTCAGCGAAAAACGCTCAGTTTTGGTTGCAAAAGCGAAATGAAGATCATTTTGCCAACGTCTTCCGAATTTGCGAATGTTGACGAAGTAGGGGCCATCTGAGCTTTGCCAGTGTGCCGAAAATTGCAATTCTGCTAGTAGTTCAATAGATGCCGGCAAGGAAAACTGAAGCGCTAGCAAACTGATGCCACCGGTGGCGTAGAATGCTCGTATGTTTACGCACACCGCTTCATTCATTCATTACCCAACAAGATGGAGTACGTGAAATTGAAAACCAAAATAAAATCGATTACTGAAAAAGATAAACGGATTGCCGCAAGGGAACGGCGGCAGTACTAAAAGTTGGCGCAGAGGAAGAAAGTAGTTCGTTAGCACAACAATACGAATGCCACTCAGATGAACTGAACGAATAATAATGTACAAATCAAAAAGACAAGGCACTGATAGAAAAGGCTTATCGTACTAGAGATCGCCTAACATCTAAGGTGCTTCATTTTAGAGCAACCATATAGAAAAGTAGCTTGAGGGTGCGGCATGGAGATAGAACTGAAATGAGAAAACTTGCTAAACGATGAATGGTTGTGCTGCCCGTTGAGAACGAATCAATGGGTTGATCAGCGTTATCGGAAAGCTTCAGTTCATGGAAAATTTGGTGACCATAATCCGTATCTTTAAAATTTCGATATGAACCATGAATTTCGGAACAATTGTTAGCTCATTCGACGAATTTTGGCCGAACAGATAAGCCAGAGGAATACTATTCTTAAGTTCTATCTCTGTGTTTAAATTAAAATCATAAGTTACAAAAAAATACAGCAGCCATCTGTAGGTTGCATATCGGTAACGAAGACAGAAGTGGAGAATTTTTAGACAGTAAACGAAGAAATTTTAAAGCGGACGCCACTGATGAAAGCAGATTCATTCGCTGAACAAATTGTCCAACCAGCAGAACGCCTGCGAATAGCATTTGTTTGGTCGCCCATCGATATGGCACAAACGTTTTTGTGTTTCTAAATGGTTTTCCTTTTGTATTGACACTTTCACAATAACTTTCACTCTTCCTGAAAAGATAATTAAATGCGAACATCGATTATGTGCAAAATATTTCTGAAAAAGGAATAGCTTAACAAGTTCGAAAACGTGTCAGCCCGTCGACGTGCTTTTGAACTTAGTCATTTCTTAGTGCGAAGTACTTTGCGCATAAAAAAGAAAAGAACTAATAGCGGATATATTCTTATATAGGCGTAATGAAAATTTCGTTAATGAAGTTGCCTTAATATACGAATTGTGCACGAGTGCTGCACAGAAATGAGCACCGCTTTTTGATGCTCTTCAGAAGTTAGTTGATAAATGAGTCATAAAATGCTCTTGCTGTTTCACATAACGGAAACACTGGCTTACATTAGAGGCATATATGAGGTATTATGGTGTGTGCTTGACATGCGACCCATTAGCGTTCGTATTCAAGCTCTTCTTTAAGTATCTGCTTACTAAAAGAGGATTTGAATTTTAAATGCGCAAAAAAAAAAACGATCGAATTTTAGAGGTATTTCAGACATTGTTGCACAATAAACATGCATTGTTATTATGCGATATTTATGCCAAACATGTTATCATCATTATTTTGCCAAAGTTCTATAAAAATGGGAAACGAGTTCACGGCTTACATGGATAGCTTTCCAAATCCCTCCGATTACTCCGGTCAAAATTCCATCGATGATGGTGAATGGAAACATTTGACGCATAAATAATAACTAAGTGTCCATCACTTCCATTAACTTATTTTTTACTGCTGTTTTACTAAATATTTCGTCATAGTAAAGTAGTACTCGAAGTATTTCGAATTTGCATTAAAACTTCACACGACTCATCTTGTTCACCTCTATAAAAAGATGAAAACTGCTACACGTTTACACTTAATTATAACTAGCGGACGTATTTTCTATCAGTGCTTATATGTTTTGCGAACATATTCACCCTCCTCTCTTGTTCGACAGGTGAACGTATATTTTGAGTAACAGTTACGCCTAATACAACATGTTTTCACGTTTTAGAAAGACCTTTAAAAATTTCACCATGACTACATGTCACCTAAAATTGGTGAGCTTCTCAGCTTCACCTCACGCCTTCTCCCAAGAATACAAATGCGGAAATTATAAGTCTGCGAACCTAAAAAGAGAATCATTCTAGGCCATCAGAGCAAACTTCAAAAGTATTATTTTGATACGCACTATCTTTTAGACGTTGTGTGAATGAACGTCAGGAAGATGATTATTAGAAAGTGCAAATGGCGTGAAACGATCAAGAGATGCCTTTCCACAATAGCGGTTTCCTTATTGCGGTTTGCCTTATCAACAGTCCAGAGTAAATGCACTTTTCGTTTGGAATATTAAAGATCATTATTTCGTGAAAGGGAGCTTGCATAATTTAACGAGTCGGAAATTTGCTATCATCACATTCCGTCACATCAATTTGTGAAGTATTATTTCCTGTACATGATTAAGTGCCTGACGAAAACAGAAAACGCAGTGAGTGCCGTGGTTTCTAGCGCCACTGAAACGGTCCTCAAAATAACACTGCAGAATATTTGAGCATCAATACACATGATTGCGAATGCAATATTATTTACTGCGAACGGCAGAAACAGACGGGTTGTAAATTAGTAGTGCTCAGACCATTTAGCCCGTGTGCGAGGTTCACGAAGTGGGACAACCAAAAAGGTGTAGTAAGTCATTATTGGCTGCTGCGACGAGGAGGAGAGAGGAGGGAGGGGGAAGGTGAGAGGGAGACGGAAAATATATTGGAGGGAGAGATCGGGAATATAAATATCACGTTTATACCTTTCAGGCTAATCATATCAAGCTTAATACGAAATAGTGCCACGTTCTCTGAACCCTTTAATCGGTCAAATTTTGCGATATGTAATTGCAGAAATCGACTATCACTTCTCAAAAGAATGGTGCCCTTAATATGCTAAAGGTGAGTCAAGAGGTTTATAAAATGGCGACCAGCGCCTCGCCAGCATCTTTTATATAAGCATAGTAAGCCTTATATTAAATAATATGTACCATAAGCCATGATTTTTAAAAAGATGACCATAGTTTTTTTTTTTAAAGTTAGTAGACGAGTTGCGGAAGCTTTTATTGATCCTCAACGCTGTTTATGCAATGAATATTAAGAGACAAAGATCATTTTATTCATTTTGGACAGTAAAATATCCAAAATGGTGAAGATGTGACTTATTGCATAGAGTTTGAAGAACTGCCTAAAATTGAGGCTAACTAATAAAAGGGTAAATGAAATATTTAAATGTTTCGAAAAGTCTTCCTTCTCTAACGGAACGACGCATGCGACTGCAAAGGGAAAGATTGCTTTGAAAGATTGATGATTTCTTCTGGCATGTGTACTCTGTCATGTGAGTTAGTACCTTGCTTCCACACGGCCCGGAACAATATTCCCTAAGACTACAAAATTTATGAATACCTTCGCTGAAAATACACAACTATGAGTTCCGTCTAACGATTCATTAATTATGGTGTTCGTAAAATTAATTAAAAATCGCCAAAGCAAAACAAAATTAACGTTCTCGGTAACCTAAGGAAAGTATTTGGCAATGAACCAACCAAACTGTTTCGACTATTTTCAGGCACTTAGTCGCTATGAAAGAATAAAAAAATCATATCCAAACTTCAAAAGTAATCGTAATTTGTTTGAAAGGTTTTCATCACTGCAGTCTGCCAACCAGAACAAAACTAACTTTTGTTCGAATTCATGCCCATATGTTCTCCGACTCGAATACTTATCGCAACTTACTTTTTAAAAACATGATGGCATCTATATCGTATTGTTTTTCACACCTGTTGCATTCGTTCACGTTGTTAGATAAGCAAAATTAATCGCAAGAAAAGTGTGCCGATAACTTTTTCATTGATCAACGTTAAGGACTAAAGTAACATTGATTCTGTTTAGCAGAGCAAATAATTGAAGAGATCTGATGAGAATTTAGCGGCGGCACGGCTTCTCGGTCGTTTTGAACCGTAAAAAGTGAATGCTCATAAATGAAAATTACATTTTTTTAATTGCCGTAAACTGATCATGAACGTATTCTTAAGAGGAGCTAAGCGGCTAATTTTACACAACACTAAGCAACGTACACCTTCTCGGCCCGAGCTTAACAACGAATTCTTTTGAACGATTTGAGCCATAATTAAAGTAGACTTCGCGGTCTTACTACTGACTATATTTAGAATGTGGCTTCTTAATCCATTCGAAATCGACTTGGATCAAAGCTACTTGATTACTGCGCCACGAAATCAACCCTAGAACACATGCATGCCGTCCGAACTAATCAACTAAATCAATAGTGGTCGTAACAATTGGACAACACAAGACGTACAGCATACGTTCATGCATACGAAACGCACCTTACGTTCTCGACTTGCTACAAGCCAAAATCAGCAACGCTAACACTGTTTAATAGCTGTTACACTAGTGAGTTTCGTCCTAAACAACGCAATAAATCAAACATTCTTATCCGAAAGTTATAAGAAGCACATGAAAATTTGGGCAATACGAGGCAGCGTACATAACGAAACTTTGTGTTTCCGCGGTACGAAAAAAACTCCTAAACGATTCTGAAGATAATGATATAATGAAATAAGTCCATTTACGCAATTTTTTAAATGAAACAAAGTAAATTTTTCGTGAAAACTTTTCGTAAAAAATTCTCGTAAAAAATTCGCAAAAAATGCCGTTGCAAAACGTAAGGCTGAAATAAATGAAAAATATAAAACACGTGGATGCATGTAGACAAGCGCCATGCCGGGCAGCCTCGTTTGTCTAATTCACGTATGCTGTGTTTGTTCGCTTAATAGCGCCCTATGTTTACGACGCGCGTCTTACATTCTCGATTTCTACGCCCCTACGTTCCGCTGCCCTGAATGCAGATTTTCGTCGGACACTTGCACAAAACGGTCATACTGTACACATGAAAGAACGAAGAACAACAGATCGCATTGAAGGACGAGGCAAAGAGTTGTTAGTTAGTTTAATCTAGCAAAGAAAAGAGCAACAAGTGTCACTTCAGAATTACGCGCCTTCAGTCGTCCTAGCAAAACCTGAACCCAAAAGACGCCTAATGTTTTTGCATGCATACTGCACAAACCTTATATTTTTTTGATTTGTTTCGAGTCCACTTTTAAGTAGTAGAAGTAATACTTACATCGGCACTTTATAAGAAATGTGCAGCCTGTTGCTCGGAACTTAGCATATAAACCAGTTTGCGACGAGCAAAATGTTCGATCAATCACGGCCGCTGAAGAAATCATTTTACATGTACACGTAGAAATCCTGTTCTTCTTTTTTTGAATCACCATTTCCAAAATTGAACAAGCAAGCGTATTGCCACATTTTCGTTTGTTTCGTTTTCTTTTGCGTTTTTGCTACGTTTTATCTAACCTAACCTTCGATTGTTCGAAACAGGAACGGAACAGTTTCGGAACGAAATTATCTCTGTTTGGCAAATTTCTAACGACACTCATAATGTGGTCGGCCGACAGACATTGTCTTATTTGAGATAGCGAAAATACTTCACGCAAATTAATTTCCAACTTTCACCTTCCGATCGTCGCAGATGTTCATTCGCTTTGTCATGATGCGCAACAAACTCATAGAAATCAAAACAGTTGAGACGATACGAACGTTGTGATTTCACATAGATCGTTTGCATTAGAACGTTCTAAGACGTCGACAAAGTTTTGAATTTTCGCGGAGAGAGTATGAGAGAGATATCGAGTCGCATCAAAGCGAAAGGGAGACAACTGTCGAAAATTATATGTTAAGCACTGAAATTTTCCTTCAAATTCGCAAAAATGATGTTCTTGTGCACAAAAATCATTAAAATTTATGTGAAGATTTACAATAATATAAGGTGTACTCTCAATATCGGTAACCTTTAGCAACCTAATTTTACTAATCTCCTCACTTACTCAAACATGTTAATTCAGGTGCCAAACATTCCCTTATGCCGTTTTCGCCTCTCAAAGCAACTTTTTTTGAGGGGTGATGCTCTTCAGAAGTTAGTTGATAAATGAGTCATAAAATGCTCTTGCTGTTTCACATAACGGAAACACTGGCTTACATTAGAGGCATATATGAGGTATTATGGTGTGTGCTTGACATGCGACCCATTAGCGTTCGTATTCAAGCTCTTCTTTAAGTATCTGCTTACTAAAAGAGGATTTGAATTTTAAATGCGCAAAAAAAAAAACGATCGAATTTTAGAGGTATTTCAGACATTGTTGCACAATAAACATGCATTGTTATTATGCGATATTTATGCCAAACATGTTATCATCATTATTTTGCCAAAGTTCTAAGGTGTACTTCAATATCGGTAACCTTTAGCAACCTAATTTTACTAATCTCCTCACTTACTCAAACATGTTAATTCAGGTGCCAAACATTCCCTTATGCCGTTTTCGCCTCTCAAAGCAACTTTTTTTGAGGGGTATCTCTGTATCTAAAAACAAAAAAAGAAACATGTAAAAGTTATGAATGAGTTTGGAGGATAGTGGAGGTAATCAATGTCATGTTAACTCATGTAGTACCGTTGCTCCGCCTAATCTCTGTTATAATGTCAATTCCTTACTGTATGTTCATGTATGGCACCCTCAGATTTGCCCAATTATACATCAAAAAAATTCAGAAAAGCAGACACTGTGAACAAGCCGATTTGTTCATGCTCGCATTGATGGCTGGTAGCGCTTACGAATTGCTGCAGTATTTCGAATTAGTGCCACCCTTTGCGATAACGGAACATATATTTCGAGCAATTGTTTCCAACAAAACATTTATAGCCTTAATCGATATTAGGCGAACGAAAAAGTTCTTTTCAAAAAAATGTAAAAAATTTGGAATCATCATGGCGCAATGACGCAAAACTTTTCAAAAATACATTACAAGCACCATTTCAAATGGAAAAGATGCAAGGGATAGATAATTCGAGCAAAATTTCGCTCTATTTCGGCAATAATGTCGAACGGAACAAAAATATAGGTATTACACCGATTATTTTAATCTCATTATAAGATGAGAATATGGTTCGCTCGTTAGTCATATAGCTACCCACAACGTCCACTTATATCATCGGATAACTTTATTCGTTATTGCCTTTTATAGCGCATCAACGGCTTGCTTGCAGAAATGGAAGCAAAACGCTTCGCAATCAAATGGCATTTCCAGATAAGAATTCTAAGAAGTTTCATAAAGTTTGCTGTATTTGTACCGCTACCATTAAGCAACATCTACAACAGTGCCACAGATGGCGTTGTGGCTTTCACTTCTCGTAAGTAATTATGTACTTTGGCATCTTTGCATTCGCAAAGCTTACTGTTGTGAAGTGTCAATGCGTACAAATATATCTACCCTCTTGTTTATCTGCCCATATCCAATGGTTTCACTTGTGGAACAATTGAGGAGGACGTTATTATTATTTACAAACATTGGCAGCTATGGAAAAACGATTCTTCAGCAGCAGATTGCATGGGCATTTTGAAGTAGAAATTTTCGTTATTTGCAACTAGTTTGAGAGACTAACGAGAATGATGTGTCGGCCCCAGCAGGCATTCCCTGTTGTTTCTGCCAACTCTTTATCGTCTTGTGATTTTGTTCTGGCCGAAGGCAGCGGTAATTAATTGCCTCGATGACGTCGACCATTGGAAATTCCACTTTTCATAGCGCCCAGCATCCGCCTCTCTCCGAAGCAATTTCGACTGTGGTCGGGCATAGAAAATTTCAATTTGCTGACGAGATGTCTTCACTGATACATTTATTCTCGTTGCTTCTTCTCATCGAATTTGTTGCTCATTTCGATGGGCCACACAACTCATCTCATACTTTCAGTCGAAAAGAACAACGCATACCCTGATTCAGGGCGTTTCAATCTCCTCGAAATTAAATTAAACGCAAACCGAGCAAATTTTTTCACCGACTCATAGTACATGCAAAATAAATCAACCGCATAACGTCTCTGAATGCAACTGAAACTAGATAACTCGCTATAACTCATTCTGGGAATCATCGCCTTATCGAAAATCAGAAATCTCGTCCGGATTGATTAGATTATAAATGATAAGGATCACGTTTTAAAAAAAAAAGTGTGAATGCATGCCAGAAGGCTGACACGATTAGCGGATATGATAAACTCCCCAAAATAATAAGAAAAATCCAGGTTTTAACTGTTTCGATCAATCATGAAAATACTTTATTAAATATTGGCTTTTTTGCGATTCAATTGATAAGGAATGCAATACGCTTAATGAGAAATGCATGAGAGTTTATAGTACACTTACAGCTTATAACTTTCTTCAAGTTCGATTTACCGCTCCAAAATTTAGTACAGAAGGTGATAGGGTGGAGATTACAAGTAGGACATTTCAAATTTGCTTCTGTAGCTCCTGAGTTGAAATAGCCAGATGGACAGACAGTCGTACGCACAATAAACATGCATTGTTATTATGCGATATTTATGCCAAACATGTTATCATCATTATTTTGCCAAAGTTCTATAAAAATGGGAAACGAGTTCACGGCTTACATGGATAGCTTTCCAAATCCCTCCGATTACTCCGGTCAAAATTCCATCGATGATGGTGAATGGAAACATTTGACGCATAAATAATAACTAAGTGTCCATCACTTCCATTAACTTATTTTTTACTGCTGTTTTACTAAATATTTCGTCATAGTAAAGTAGTACTCGAAGTATTTCGAATTTGCATTAAAACTTCACACGACTCATCTTGTTCACCTCTATAAAAAGATGAAAACTGCTACACGTTTACACTTAATTATAACTAGCGGACGTATTTTCTATCAGTGCTTATATGTTTTGCGAACATATTCACCCTCCTCTCTTGTTCGACAGGTGAACGTATATTTTGAGTAACAGTTACGCCTAATACAACATGTTTTCACGTTTTAGAAAGACCTTTAAAAATTTCACCATGACTACATGTCACCTAAAATTGGTGAGCTTCTCAGCTTCACCTCACGCCTTCTCCCAAGAATACAAATGCGGAAATTATAAGTCTGCGAACCTAAAAAGAGAATCATTCTAGGCCATCAGAGCAAACTTCAAAAGTATTATTTTGATACGCACTATCTTTTAGACGTTGTGTGAATGAACGTCAGGAAGATGATTATTAGAAAGTGCAAATGGCGTGAAACGATCAAGAGATGCCTTTCCACAATAGCGGTTTCCTTATTGCGGTTTGCCTTATCAACAGTCCAGAGTAAATGCACTTTTCGTTTGGAATATTAAAGATCATTATTTCGTGAAAGGGAGCTTGCATAATTTAACGAGTCGGAAATTTGCTATCATCACATTCCGTCACATCAATTTGTGAAGTATTATTTCCTGTACATGATTAAGTGCCTGACGAAAACAGAAAACGCAGTGAGTGCCGTGGTTTCTAGCGCCACTGAAACGGTCCTCAAAATAACACTGCAGAATATTTGAGCATCAATACACATGATTGCGAATGCAATATTATTTACTGCGAACGGCAGAAACAGACGGGTTGTAAATTAGTAGTGCTCAGACCATTTAGCCCGTGTGCGAGGTTCACGAAGTGGGACAACCAAAAAGGTGTAGTAAGTCATTATTGGCTGCTGCGACGAGGAGGAGAGAGGAGGGAGGGGGAAGGTGAGAGGGAGACGGAAAATATATTGGAGGGAGAGATCGGGAATATAAATATCACGTTTATACCTTTCAGGCTAATCATATCAAGCTTAATACGAAATAGTGCCACGTTCTCTGAACCCTTTAATCGGTCAAATTTTGCGATATGTAATTGCAGAAATCGACTATCACTTCTCAAAAGAATGGTGCCCTTAATATGCTAAAGGTGAGTCAAGAGGTTTATAAAATGGCGACCAGCGCCTCGCCAGCATCTTTTATATAAGCATAGTAAGCCTTATATTAAATAATATGTACCATAAGCCATGATTTTTAAAAAGATGACCATAGTTTTTTTTTTTAAAGTTAGTAGACGAGTTGCGGAAGCTTTTATTGATCCTCAACGCTGTTTATGCAATGAATATTAAGAGACAAAGATCATTTTATTCATTTTGGACAGTAAAATATCCAAAATGGTGAAGATGTGACTTATTGCATAGAGTTTGAAGAACTGCCTAAAATTGAGGCTAACTAATAAAAGGGTAAATGAAATATTTAAATGTTTCGAAAAGTCTTCCTTCTCTAACGGAACGACGCATGCGACTGCAAAGGGAAAGATTGCTTTGAAAGATTGATGATTTCTTCTGGCATGTGTACTCTGTCATGTGAGTTAGTACCTTGCTTCCACACGGCCCGGAACAATATTCCCTAAGACTACAAAATTTATGAATACCTTCGCTGAAAATACACAACTATGAGTTCCGTCTAACGATTCATTAATTATGGTGTTCGTAAAATTAATTAAAAATCGCCAAAGCAAAACAAAATTAACGTTCTCGGTAACCTAAGGAAAGTATTTGGCAATGAACCAACCAAACTGTTTCGACTATTTTCAGGCACTTAGTCGCTATGAAAGAATAAAAAAATCATATCCAAACTTCAAAAGTAATCGTAATTTGTTTGAAAGGTTTTCATCACTGCAGTCTGCCAACCAGAACAAAACTAACTTTTGTTCGAATTCATGCCCATATGTTCTCCGACTCGAATACTTATCGCAACTTACTTTTTAAAAACATGATGGCATCTATATCGTATTGTTTTTCACACCTGTTGCATTCGTTCACGTTGTTAGATAAGCAAAATTAATCGCAAGAAAAGTGTGCCGATAACTTTTTCATTGATCAACGTTAAGGACTAAAGTAACATTGATTCTGTTTAGCAGAGCAAATAATTGAAGAGATCTGATGAGAATTTAGCGGCGGCACGGCTTCTCGGTCGTTTTGAACCGTAAAAAGTGAATGCTCATAAATGAAAATTACATTTTTTTAATTGCCGTAAACTGATCATGAACGTATTCTTAAGAGGAGCTAAGCGGCTAATTTTACACAACACTAAGCAACGTACACCTTCTCGGCCCGAGCTTAACAACGAATTCTTTTGAACGATTTGAGCCATAATTAAAGTAGACTTCGCGGTCTTACTACTGACTATATTTAGAATGTGGCTTCTTAATCCATTCGAAATCGACTTGGATCAAAGCTACTTGATTACTGCGCCACGAAATCAACCCTAGAACACATGCATGCCGTCCGAACTAATCAACTAAATCAATAGTGGTCGTAACAATTGGACAACACAAGACGTACAGCATACGTTCATGCATACGAAACGCACCTTACGTTCTCGACTTGCTACAAGCCAAAATCAGCAACGCTAACACTGTTTAATAGCTGTTACACTAGTGAGTTTCGTCCTAAACAACGCAATAAATCAAACATTCTTATCCGAAAGTTATAAGAAGCACATGAAAATTTGGGCAATACGAGGCAGCGTACATAACGAAACTTTGTGTTTCCGCGGTACGAAAAAAACTCCTAAACGATTCTGAAGATAATGATATAATGAAATAAGTCCATTTACGCAATTTTTTAAATGAAACAAAGTAAATTTTTCGTGAAAACTTTTCGTAAAAAATTCTCGTAAAAAATTCGCAAAAAATGCCGTTGCAAAACGTAAGGCTGAAATAAATGAAAAATATAAAACACGTGGATGCATGTAGACAAGCGCCATGCCGGGCAGCCTCGTTTGTCTAATTCACGTATGCTGTGTTTGTTCGCTTAATAGCGCCCTATGTTTACGACGCGCGTCTTACATTCTCGATTTCTACGCCCCTACGTTCCGCTGCCCTGAATGCAGATATTCGTCGGACACTTGCACAAAACGGTCATACTGTACACATGAAAGAACGAAGAACAACAGATCGCATTGAAGGACGAGGCAAAGAGTTGTTAGTTAGTTTAATCTAGCAAAGAAAAGAGCAACAAGTGTCACTTCAGAATTACGCGCCTTCAGTCGTCCTAGCAAAACCTGAACCCAAAAGACGCCTAATGTTTTTGCATGCATACTGCACAAACCTTATATTTTTTTGATTTGTTTCGAGTCCACTTTTAAGTAGTAGAAGTAATACTTACATCGGCACTTTATAAGAAATGTGCAGCCTGTTGCTCGGAACTTAGCATATAAACCAGTTTGCGACGAGCAAAATGTTCGATCAATCACGGCCGCTGAAGAAATCATTTTACATGTACACGTAGAAATCCTGTTCTTCTTTTTTTGAATCACCATTTCCAAAATTGAACAAGCAAGCGTATTGCCACATTTTCGTTTGTTTCGTTTTCTTTTGCGTTTTTGCTACGTTTCGATCAATCATGAAAATACTTTATTAAATATTGGCTTTTTTGCGATTCAATTGATAAGGAATGCAATACGCTTAATGAGAAATGCATGAGAGTTTATAGTACACTTACAGCTTATAACTTTCTTCAAGTTCGATTTACCGCTCCAAAATTTAGTACAGAAGGTGATAGGGTGGAGATTACAAGTAGGACATTTCAAATTTGCTTCTGTAGCTCCTGAGTTGAAATAGCCAGATGGACAGACAGTCGTACAGACAGATTTGTACACATTTATGCACCACATATACGCAAATATTGGCCGAAACGTTGTATACTCAGAGAGAGTAAAGAATTGCACATGTGATTCAAATAGCGATAACATGCCTACAATAGAACCAAATGAATGCGTGCAGTTGCCAAAATCCGTCTGTGTCTGTTTGGCCCGAGAAATCAAAATGTTGTATGCAGATGTAAACACGGTCGCATAACGCAGTTGATTCAGCAAAAAGCAACTAGGAAAAACTCGGGACTTGGCTTTATAGCGCGTTATACTGCCATTATTAAGACTATTTAACAAGCACCGTTGTGCAAGATCCCGACAAAACAGATCAAAGTATTGTTATACAGTCCAACGCCTTAGATGACGTGCTAGAAATTGGCCTGTTTGGTAACTTCGTCAGATTGCACCATCCTGCAATCGCCGGTAAATTCCGTTGCGTGAAACCCCCCCCCCCCCCCCCCCCCCCCTCTGAAGATAATGATATAATGAAATAAGTCCATTTACGCAATTTTTTAAATGAAACAAAGTAAATTTTTCGTGAAAACTTTTCGTAAAAAATTCTCGTAAAAAATTCGCAAAAAATGCCGTTGCAAAACGTAAGGCTGAAATAAATGAAAAATATAAAACACGTGGATGCATGTAGACAAGCGCCATGCCGGGCAGCCTCGTTTGTCTAATTCACGTATGCTGTGTTTGTTCGCTTAATAGCGCCCTATGTTTACGACGCGCGTCTTACATTCTCGATTTCTACGCCCCTACGTTCCGCTGCCCTGAATGCAGATATTCGTCGGACACTTGCACAAAACGGTCATACTGTACACATGAAAGAACGAAGAACAACAGATCGCATTTGAGTGAAACTCGTATTTAATCAGAAAGTAGAGCATGAACCGATCGAAGCTAAAATAAAACTCACTGATGTATACGTGCTAAGTAAGCCGAATGTGACTTCATCAACGATGATTTCATTCTCCCTCACAACTTAACAAACATCTCCCTTTCGGTTCTCATCTCCCATATTCTAAATTTTTCTATGTTTGCTGAATTCCATACAACGCATCACAATTATCTGCCCGAATTCATCGCCTTGATGAAAAGTAAACGAGATATTGTGCCTCAAAGAGTAAGTCAATTTGTACTGCCGACTGTTCAGTGGGTTTTTTTTTTTAAATCTCCGGCATCACCTCAAACAAATGAGCGAATCTTCAACGAATATTTCTATATGCTGAATAGTTCAGCTAGCGTTTGTCATAAACCCAAAATTAACGGCTGCGCGACGATCGTTCGGCTGAGTCATCCGCATTCAATGAACACATTCACTGTTACGTACACACATCGATTTGTTTCGTGTAGCTTCTACCGATATCAACGAGTCTTTTTGGTAAAACGTTGTGCGTCGTTCTACGAAGATAATCTCGAAAGGCACATGTGGTGCAGCGACCAGCATCACTAAAATCATATGCGCCTCAGTAGACAAACAATTTTTATGCGTGTAAGCGCCTACGTATTTACATAAATCGTTCAAGTTGTCTCATCTGGCGATAAGAAAACGCTGTCACATAGGTACAGTAGACATATACTGCACAACTTTGCCCCAACATGGATGATCGCAAGCACTATGCGTTAAGTGCTCGTCGATCATTCAAAAATACTGAGGTCATACATAGTGCGCTTCCATTTGCATGTCCTTCCCACCATTCAGAGTTTAGAGTCGTCTCTGACCACCCCATTTTCCAAAAAGTCTCCTTAAAGCAGTCGCACATTGCAGAACTGCTCAAGAAGCCAATAATTATATCAAGCGCATGGATTGTAAGAACCTTGGCGACCACATTTCCTTAAGCAGTAGTAATGTTTAGTCGGCATGAGAAAGCACTCGTTCCGTTGCCACTCCTCCAACCATATATTGTAGCACCAGCCAGTGACAGGTAAGCCAAACCATTCCGCCGAAATCCCAGATCAAGAAAGAGCTACTTTTTTTGAAAATTATTTATATTCGTCCCTTTCTCCCACTCTTCATTTTCCACGGTCTCTCATACCGGTCTGAAAATTCTTCATCCACCACACTTGCTACAAAGAGTGAGCCAATCATTTGTTCTTAGTTGACGAAGCGACGACGGCTCGCTAGATAGGACGCAGTCCGCAGCGGGCCACTCCTCGGTTTTCGGTCTAGAACCCTTCTGCCAATGCGGTCACACCAGCGAATACACCAAAAAAAAGCTAACTTTCCCCATCATACAGCGTTTGCTTTCCAAGGTTCTCCGACTTTCCCGCTGGCTAAATTGCTCCTCGATAGAGCTGGCTCCAGGCGAATCGCTGTCAAACGTTCTGTCGGATATCCCTCCCCCAGCTAGTTGTCCCAACGGCATCCACTGCTCTCCTGCAAGCTGCTCTCCGTCTTCTTCGTCGAGGCGGTTCCACTCCCATCTCGTCCTCCATTATGTTGGCACCCTAAGAACGCGCTACTCAAATTAATTCAATAAAAACACTACTCATCGCCGCCACCTTGTAAAAACTGCGACAGCTCTGCTGTTAGACATTAAATGATCAGTTCTGCAGTTAATGAGATCGATGGTAGTCGGTCAAAAATTAAAAAAACAACGATTAGCTCAATAAGTCTCATCAAGGTTCGCGCGGCACATTCACTTTCGCTTCCCCAGTTCCGCACCTTGTGTGCACGAAGTTCGTAGCAGAGTGGGCATTTTTTCCAAAGAACTAGTGTGTCAATTCCCTAAGCTATGAAACAAAAGAATCAGAAAGTTTCAAATGATGCAAGAATATGGGGGCAGGAAGCGGACTTAAATAAACTGTAGTACGATAGCTGAAAGTGGTAACATTATTTGTTAAACGGAATATTCAGTCTTTCCAAACATTGATATGGACAACATCAAGTTGAAAGAGTGAATCGAAAAACCAGAATGCACATTGCGCATGCAAATGAGCAGTGGGCGGCCAAGCCGTTGAAAAAAAAAACCATAAATAACTTCCTACTAGTTTCGTTCGAAGAAACTGCTCTTTGCAAATCGGTACAAAAATATGCCGGGCATACGTTTGCGCTATAGCTAAATGGCCGCCCTTTAAACTCCAGTCACTCTATAAAGCACCTTTTTAAGTGCATGTGCCCTTGTCCTCATATACCTTCATCGCAAAACAACCGAAAGCTGAAAAGTTTATCTCTACTGTGAAGCGCTGTACACGTAAATCACACACATTTGCGTAAACGATGTTTTGTACCTCCGTCATATACGTCACATCGTTTGGTATGTAGCGTTTGTTCGACGCGCTTTACCTTTTCGATTTCCTATGGCACTGCTCACGGCAGGAAAAAAGACGTATCGGGAAACTGTCATTAGAAAAAATCATTCGACAATCCATCCATCTAAACTGACATGATTTCAAAAGGTCCATACTGGAAACAGCAAAATCGCTAAGTGAAAAAAATGTTTAGACGAATGCCAACCAATATTGAAATCGACGACTGTCAATATCGACACTGATTGTCATTCATTCGCGAACGTTTAGCATAAATTTTCGCTTTTAGTCAGCAATGCTATCAAATTTTTTCAATGGACAGCATTACACTTATTCCTTCAACTCTTAAGGTCTATTCAAAGTGAAAATGCCTATGAATTTTACTGCTTACGACCATTTGTAGTGTCGACTTTCATAGCGGAGTTTTTTTCGCAAACATAACGGGAAATTGAAAGTGCAAAATGGAAACGTATAGATTTCTTTTGCCAGAAATGTCGAGAAACTTTCAGAACACGGGAAAATATTGTAACAGCTCACAAGTTTTCGAAATCTTTGATTTCAGCTTTTCAAATGCGAACCCCATTGCAGCGTTTCCAAAAATTCCAATAAAAACTTGTCTCACACAAAATAGCGACAGTTTTCTGGCTGTTTTTTTCTGTGTATTTTTCGTCCTAATCGAGAGGGAAAAGATGCCTGCAAAGAAACTGGCAGCACTGTGAGCAGTCACAACCCTGAATATATATAGGCACGTGAGAAAGGAGAGAGGAGTTGTTTAAGTACGCTGACATAACAGCATCGCACAAAAGATTGGCGGCGCTGCTCGACGATTTTGGCTGAAGTTGAAGCCGCTTATTTGGTGCTACAGGCATTAATTACCATTAGGCAAGTGATCTACGGGTAACCGATGCGTTCCAATAAAGCTTTCAAAAAACTTATAACAAACAACTAATACGCGATAACAAATGGGTATTGTGCTATATCATACAACAGCCCTTATGCTATAGAAACGTGAGAAAACAATTCGGACACTAAGCGAGAAGAAATATCGCATCCTCGTGTCTTCACCGATATCTTCATTTAGTAGCGCTTCTTAGGTCGTTTTTTCATATTGACTTTTCGTCAAATGAACGGAAATAAACGCTCGAGACAAAAATATAACAGCGTTCATTTCGAGGCGATCGATTTTGGATTGAGATTAATCGAAAGTGAAAGATGGCAAACGAGAAAATTTCGTACATTTTCCGCATGAAATTTCGACTCAAAGAATATCCGTATGAAGTCTACATTATAAGCGCTATGTTCGTTTTTTGTCCTCTTGCCTGCGCTAATTTTTGCCCTTTTTGTCCTCCATCAAGTTTGTTTTTTGTCCTCTTGCCTCATGTTCCACTTGTTGTTCTCGTTTGCCTTCTTCTCATAATGGACTCACTGACTGTACATTATGGACTAGTGGTTAGCGATCGTTACTGCTCGAGAACTAACCGTCTTTATGAGAAGAGGTCATTAGAGCACTTCATGAGTTCTCATATATCTATCTGCATTTAGCATTCCTTCAGACTACCTGGGTTAACGCGAACCATTTGCAAGGTTTTCATCTATCTCTTAGTTTCATTATTGTACGATAAGTGCTTTGTTTGCTTAACAACTTTGTCAAAGCAATGGACAGATCGGAGACATATACGGCTAGCCTACTTTGCGCGTTTAACGACTCGCCGACGTGGAGGGATTCTTCGAGCTTTATCTGCCGAACACCTTCACAATTCCTGTATGTGAGCCTTGTTTCTATTGTGCAAATGTTTTGAAATCAGCCTGCGTTCACTGGATGATTTGTGAGAGATGCAGTTCAAGTAAGAGACCACTACAGTTGAATTGTTGCTTTTGTATTATGTTATCAGCAATACATGAACTAACGCAGATTGTACGTATAAGCTCATTTCTTGAGTGCAGCTGGGAATGCGAGTTCATAGGGGAATCGTTCGACTGGGAAGCGGGGATAGTGGGAGGGGGGGATGGATGGGTGAGACTGGCGAAGAGAGAGGGTGAAGAGAATAGAAGATCTTATGAAAAGTCCGAAAGCTGCCTGCCTAGTGGAATCCATTGGCGAGAAATCCGGCAGCGACGAGTTCGAATTGAGCGGGTGACTCACCAGTCCAGCGGGAATGCTGTTTGCAATGAAGGGATGGATGACTGGTGGAGAGACCGTTGAAAAATGGTTGCGCGCAAGTCGACGAAGGGCGCAATCAAACAGAAGAAAGAATGTGACGAATAAAAACAAAAAATGATAGATAGAAAACGAAGAATCTCATGTGTAACATTGCCGACGCTAGCGAATACAATGTTATCACTCTCGGCAACAGTCTCGAATCGTTCTACAAAAATTGCGCTTTTTTTTTCGGAAATTTCTGCATTTCACAAACTTTGTTGCCAAATTTTCAATCGCCTAAAGGATAACCTATCCTTTGTAGCTTTCGATGATTCGTTTAAAAGGGGCTATACCTAAAAACTCTATCAGCAATCTGCTATTCGCATACAATTTATTCTCTCTCTCTGTATATATATATATATGTATATATATATATATATATATACATATATATATAGCAAATACATTTTTCTACCCCTTTTCGGAAATTGCTGGATATTAACCATCAAAAATTTATATTAGACCGAAAATTCTCTTAAAAATTCTAGCGAATTGTCGATTTGTAATAGGCAAGCGTAAGATCACTCAGTCATAGTTATCTTAATCGAGCTCTAAAAACGATTCTTTGCTCTTTTCGATTCCCTTAAAAAAAATGTTGTGAATACATTTCATAATTTTCATTACCACAATAGCCCATCTTGAGAAGATATTTAAGTGGTAAAATGAATACGAAATAAGAAGAAATTGCCTCGTTTCCAGTGGTCACTTGAGACAACTGATACATAACGGCCGTAGGCTAAACGAGCGCTTAGAGAACAAGCTACTCCATGTTTCGCTAAAAGTTCAATTTGCTTAGCGTTTAGTAGTCTCCAACTGCTTCATTCATATGCAAAAAAAAAGAGATTGTCCTATTCGTCTTAAAAAAAAAGAAATTATAATTATAACTCATAAAAAGAAATTATAATTCTTCAAAATATAAACTCTGAAGCGGTCGTAAGTCGAAAATGCAAGTAAGATACGTGCCATTTGTCTAAGCATGCTGGCCGCCATCTTTCGCAAGTGTTCATTTGCGAATAAGACGTTCGCACTATACATTAGCTTGCGGTCTCCGTCTTATGTTCTCGACCTAATGTTGTTTATGATTTTCTTGTGTTGTCGTTAGCCTTCCCATTTCCATAACTCATCCTATATTTTCTTAAAAATTGATACTGGTTTATCAAATTGTTCTGAAAAAGGAAATGTGTGAATCTAAAAGGAAACTTCTGCATTCACAATGCTCTCGAAAGGATAATGAAGTGCAACGAAGAAAAGGAACGAATTGAAAGCAGCTAAGGCGGAAAGACGTAGTCGCATCCGTTAGCTGGGAATCGCCGAGGTGCGACCATAGTTTCGTTGATATGCAAACGGCAAAATGTGACATTTTGCTTGCAGCTGCCAACAATATCGTATAAGTGTTTTTAGTAAGTGTTCTCGTTTCTGATTTGAAATAACTCTAAGGCTGTTTTCCGCGCATTTTGAAATCTTTATGAACCATTTCATGCCAAACTTCTCCCCTCCCATTCCATCTCCCTCCTTTCTCCATCTCCTCCATCATCTAGACTACCATCGCCTCAAAAAAGGTGTCAAAAACTGCAGCCGCTGCCACCCAAAATGGAAAGGGATGTAACAGTGCCTTTAGCGTTAGTTCTGTTAGCGGTTTGATGTCGTCGCAGAACTAATCATCATCTTTATTGCTAGCAGAGCACGCCTCCATAACCCAGTTAATTGCGAGCCTCCTGACAGCAAATTGCTCATCTGCTACCACCAGTGCCCACATGCACTTTACAACTTTACCAAATATTCCGACATATACATCACTTCCAAGTAAGGGACCACTTCAAACGTTTTAGTGGCATACGCATTAACGTTTCCTCAACTAAAAGAACAGAACCCATGGGCATGAGTATAGATAGGCAAACGATCTGGCAAAGAATGTGCGGTTGTCACCTCTCTTTTTTGGAGATGCAAATTCTCTCTAACTCATTAACGATAAGTATAATTGAGGGTAACCAAGGACTGTTAAACTAGGTCTTACCAGTTGCAAATTTGCTAAATATCTCTCTTTGTTCAGTGCTTCCAGTTTGAAGTTGGTGAGTTCTCAAAAGAATTTTATTTTGTACCCATGTCATACAAGTGCATGGAAATTTATCGCACTCGCTTGAGAATATCTTATTGGATGTGATTGTCGACGCGATTTTGACTAGCAGTTACCAGCACAAAACAATATTGCAAAAGTAATAGAAAGTAATTTCCTGTACGTTACCAAGAGAGTCATCGAAAAGATTTTTTAGCGTTTAGAAACTCTGGAAAATGTATTAATTGCTAACGTGGCATTAACTAGCAACTTGTCAGCTTGGTGTTAGACGATCGGTCCCCAATAAAACTCATTTTTGAAAAGACCGAGAATAAAAATTTTTTAGAGAAGTAATCTGTGGCAGTCGGCAAATACGAGAATACTTTCTTCGATAGTCGGGAACTGAAGGAATCATTGCTCATGATAATCATGAAAGATGAAAGACAAAGTTAGTGACTCCTCTGGAACAATCCCTAACGACAAACAAAAAAACTCGCATCCTTGAATCAACTACAGTGTTACTACTCTCATCTGTGGTCAACATTCGAGCGAATTTATATATAGTATTGCTGAACCAGGACTCCTTGAACATCGCAAACCTAGACGAAGGTAATCAGGCAATCCCCGCCTTTGTTCCTCTCCGTTTTCATTAGAGATTCCTCCCATCCCCCACCTCCCCTCAACCCACCGCCCTGCGACTGGGACCAACTCCACTTCCATTCCACTTTTAGCAAGATAGCTTACCGAGGTGAAACTCAACTGCTTCTGCGCCTTGTTTCGCCGCATTTCTTGCTTGTTCGGGGAGGTTCGCCGACATCTCCTTTCTTTCCGGCAGAACTGGGGCACCGACTGGTCCGGGGAAACAGCGATCTATTCGCCTGTGCGTTTCTAGGCAGAAAACCTTACAAGTTGTGCGCAACCCTTATGAATTGCTGTTACTCCTTTCAAGAAATTGGGATGAGAGTGAAAGAAACTTGCCATACTTCTGTTACTTTTCAATCATACATGGATATTACACGGAGCACGACCAAAGAGTGATGATTTGCTTGCCGCCTACACCATACTTGAAAAATTTTGTGGTTAGGCTTGAATCCTGTTATGAGGTGAGGGGCTCTTCCCAAACTTCGGAAGGGCTTGCCATAAATCACTCATTTGTGATACAGAAAAGTGAGGGAATCGAAGTCAGCATTTGTTCTTTTCAAAGCAAACCGTTCATTTATGAAAAGAGGTGATACAAATTAATTGTAGTTGAATGATGGAACCTAGTTCATCATTTTAAAATATCAGAAAAGTATCTCCATGCGCGCGGTTGAAACGAGTATGAATAGTGAATGGTTTTAACTAGCTTTTTGCCAAAAAGAGACGTACTATGAACGTGATCAGCTTCCGTTTAATGAAAGCAAATTGTCATCCATCGTCAGGTATTAATGAGTTTAGGCTTGCCTGCTTTCTTTAATTGACTTACTTAAAAAAAAACACTGGTCAAATTTAGGCAAATATACTCAATGAGATATAGGAAATTACATCTAATAGATTCTTTATATTACATCATGAAGACGTTCACAATAATACATTCCTACAAATTGTCACTGTGCGTTATTCGTACAAAAAATGAAATTCGATGGAGCAAAACTGTGATCACATTTTTTTCTCGGCATAAAGCATACGGACTCTGTGCTGCTCAAAAAATGCTATTTTGAAATATGTATATATATATATTTATATACATATATGTAAAGTTTTTTTGGGCGCTGCCGCTGAAATTTTCGAATATCTTCGTAGGGAACACCTTTGGTTCGACGAAAAAGTAGCTCTCACGTGCAAACACTGCAAACATCTATTTCATTCATTCGCTAAAAACAAAAAGTTTCGTCACAGCTAATGAGGGCAAACTTTGTAAAAACCGATGATCCTCCGAAATACCAAATTAATAATACAAGGGTATAACGTCTCGCATCGCTCGAACTGCTCTTTTCGACAGAAAAAAAAAGAAACAATACAAACCGGTTTTAATGAAAAGCGAGCGGCGATCGTTTAATGGCAATGAACATTGGCTCACATTTCGCCTTTAGGGAATTGTGTAAAAAGTCGGAGTTAATCCACAACGTCGAGTCCGACAAGTTGCAACTTTCAAAAAATTGTCTTCAAATATTAAATGCGATTATAAACTAAAACTATTTTCGTCGCCCTAAATATGAGGTTTTTTATAATGATTTTTACGAATCGTTGAGAGCAACGCTATTCATGTTTACACCGATCAAATGCAAAAAGTCGGTCCATTCATTATTCTAAGGCCTATCCACTGTGCTAGCGTGATACCCTAGTGGATTTAGTTATTTTAAGCTGACACATGCTTGCTGCGCCCCCGAATAGGTTTAAACTCCTCGAAAGTTTCATTGGCAACAGCGAAACAAACTCTTACAGTGACAGCCGCAGGGTTTCTGCTTGTTGCTTGGGCCTCGCTTAGTCGAACTGTTTTGATTGTATAAAAGTGGAAATGTGAGAGAGTGTTCGACTAGATCCTACTTCAGTTCTGTTCAGACAACGTCGCCCCTTTGCTGATGTAACCAGAATCCCTGTGGTTGACAGCAGCCGCACAGCTGTAAGCGTTTTGTTGGCTTCTGTCGCTTAATTTTTCTAAATGAATTAAATGGTCTCCGTTTACATTGTTCAATATGAGAACGGCCAGGGATTCGCTTCATGATTGGGGAATCATCAAATTACTGCCATAGACATAGAGTAATGCCTGAACTTGACATAACCCTATAAGCAGAAAAAACGGCCCTTTACTGGAACAAGTAAATCAGTAACTGATTAGGCATACACACAAATATTGGTTGATGCATGATCTAATCATACATTTGTCTAGATAAGCGCAATATTATGCTAGCATTTACGAGAATTCGAAGCGCATGAAGTGACTGCTTTATGTTTGCAAAGCGAACGATATTTACGAGTTACATGGATTAATTTTCAATGCAGATTTTACAATTGGGGCATCAAATGCTTCATTAAACAAGTTCTCTCGATGGAAATCTGAATTCGTTATTAGAAAAATTCTGGCGCTTCTAGCGAATGAAATGTCCAATGCCAAAAATTTCTCAATTTTGCTTCAGATAACGAACATAAATATTCCCAAAACAGTGAGCCTTGAGCATATGCTTCACTTAGCGAGTTTGAATGAAACTTTTCATAATTCAGCTTGCCGAAGGTGACAAAGGATTGTTGAATCCACTCTGTTTCAGCAATATGCCAAATGCAACCTTCACCATGTGCTTTTGCAGCAATAATAGTATGCTAACATAACGGCAACTGATCTGATCCCCAAAACGAGACACATTCAATCGCATGATTCGGAGTTGAAGCCGTATCGTTAGGATTTAAGTTAGCACTTGGATTCGCGCCATCCTACGAGAATGAGACTGCAAGGAGCTGAAGAGATAGACGGAGAATTTCATTGAGGAAAGTGGCGGAAAACGGAAACATGAGCAGTGAAAGAGAAACGAGAGCTGGATAAAATATGCATGGTACGGTGCATGGGATACTAATTAAGATTAATTAAAAAGTGGACAAAGAGGCAACTACATCTATAGCTTAATTATAAAAATTAAATGTCAAATAACACTAGACCTAATTATTTCCAGTTGCGACAACTTATTTAACGTTAGCAGTCACAATCGATCTTATTCATTTTCAGCATTAGACGTAATTTGTCTTTGTTGTTTACCTCCGCTGGCATGAAATATTCGAGTGAATTCACTGAATTTATTATAACCTGAAGTTGAGGCTTTTTTGACGAATATTATAGCAAAACACGTCGAGCTAAGATCGCCATACGAATGAAAATTTGTTAAAGAATACAACCTAACAAGTATGGGCTTTAATGAACTGAAAGTGTAAAAGGCGTTAAAGCGCTAAAATTCAGAAGTAACACCGCTCACTTTGAACTCGTTCTCTTAACGCATGTATGGATTCGTTTGCACTCGAAATTCACTCCCCAAAATTTGTTTTGGTTATCGAGCGTTGCACTTATTCTATGAACACATAATAATTACGTACGTCAAATGGACGTTCAAAAAGTCAAAATTTTAACAGCAAAATTTATTGAAATTCGATGAAAAGTGATAAATAGTGTTTTTTGGTAGAAACTCGAATTTTAACATTAACTTCGAGGTCACTCTCTGGTCTTTTTGACTTTATGAAAGAGATATAAGAAAATCGGAAGTGATCATTCAAAGAATGCTTAATTAATTATTAGTGCAATAGAAGTTAAAAACTTTGGTTAGAGCCATTGCTAAGCAGCTTTCTTCGTTTTCGAAAAAAACATCAAAATTTCTGTACGCTTAACTGTTTTGAAATTGAACCCGAATGCTAGGGGAGTACGATAAAGAGACAAAACACTGCGACGAGAAGCTGTGTTTAAGAATCTCAAACGAGGGGGTATTCGTTATAAAATGTGGGGAGTAATCTCATTTGCTAAAAGTTGTATATTATAGTTTTTTTCTGGAAATCTGTTATATGAAAGGAAAATTTCCAAAGAACCAAAAGCTGCATTTATTTTTTCCGACTATAATCTCAACGGACGGCCAACAAATTTCCATTTATTATTATTATTGTTATTATTACTATTCGTGTCACTGAGCGGCTGCTTCCGCTCGTGCTCATCAAAAATGGGCGAATTCGATTTGGATAAATTAGCGAAAAAGAAGAAGAACAAGAATAGTCTTTTTTCATATGAATAAAGAAAACTGCACATGGCAGTAATGTAAGAAGGCATATAACATAACGGTGGCGACACTAATGTAATTATACGGTAATATGAATATGCGAATTGTAAATGAAAGCACATAAAGAGCAAAAAATGAAAGCATTGCACAGAAAGAGCAAAATTGGCAAAAAAGAGTTGCACATTCGTAAATAGAAAAAGCAGAATCATTCAGCATAGGCGATGCATATGAGTATGAGCTGGGACTCAATAAATTAAATGAGCAATTGTTGTGAGGTCAAATGAGTCGAGGTGGTTTATGAACACAGAGGGATTATGCGCTTCAGCAATTCTATTGGGAAGTTTATTCCAAATACGGACTACACTGAACTGGAAGCAATAGAAGACACTGTTCACAGAACAGGTTTTCCGTGCTAACTGGTAACAATGGGGTCGACGTCCTCGCTGATTAGGAAGCGTAAATAAATTGTTTCGGAGTATATCAGTGAAACCTCTGACAATTTTAAAACATAGTGCAAGATCAAATTTAAGTCGGCGATACTCCAGGGGCTCAAGATCGAATATCTTCAACCTGGCCATATAATCAGGTGTATATGGCCCCAAGAACAATTTGCGAAATGCCATACGAGTATAATATTCTTGGACTTTTTCAACAATTTTTATATCATTGACCAGGTATGGTGATCATGCTTGCGTACAGTATTTTAATATGGGACGGCAGTACACAATATATGCTTTACGATAATGTTCTATGCATCTGTGTTGCAATGCACGCAGGATACAGCTAGCCACCTTTAGCGTTTTCGTAGCTACTTCAGTGCAGTGAAGGTTCCAATGCAAATTTGGACAGATCTTGACTCCGAGATCGCGGATCCCATCATCTGCAGATAGTAAAACTTCGTTATCCAACCGTAGGAAGCACTCATGACGGAAATTAACGTGAAGAACTCGACATTTCTTGTGCGAAATGTCAAGTTGCCATGATTTAGACCAAGCTCTGAAGGCATTGAGATCGTTCTGCAAAATGCGAAAATCAATAGCGTGGTTTTGTAAAGGCCGATGTATTTTTAGATCATCTGCAAACAATTTGCAAACGCTAGACAAATTATCGGACACATCGTTTATGTACAACAGGAATAACAACGGGCCGAGTACACTTCCCTGTGGAACACCGCTGATCTGATGGCGAAAGTCAGAAAAGCAATCTCCTACCTTTACGGTGAAGCAGCGGTTTATCAGGAAGCTTCTTAGCCACTTTAATAATGAACTGCAAATACCATAAGCCTCCAGTTTGTGTAAAAGCTTATAGTGGCAGATGACGTCAAAAGCCTTAGCATAGTCAATATATACTACATCAGTTTGAATTTTCTCGTTAAGTGCACTGATCCAGTCACATATGGAGGTAATTATTTGGGAAAAGGTTGATCGACCTGGTAAAAAGCCGTACTGGCATGGGTTAATTATAACTGTTTTTCAGGAGGTGCTGAAGTATCTATTTTCAGAAGTATTTTCAAAAGATAGCGGCAAGGTTGTTGCCGCCGCTAACTTCAGCACTATCCGACAAACTGCAGGCGGCGCTGCAGCCTGTAGTGAACCGACTTGATAAGCTTACAATGCTTATGTCGGAAAATCAATCACCAGCAACCCAAAGTTGGCTTGAGCCTCAACTATATTCAGTAATGGCAAAGATGATGCATATGGACAGAAATGAAATGGACGAGAGAAATCTGTATTTACCAGAATTCCACACGCGACAACCGAGGACACTACAAAAGAAGTAGGCGAACAAATGTTGCGAGAGGTCATCACTGCCTGCGACAGCCCAGCCAACAGTTATCAGAATCCTACGCAAAAGGATGTATCACGACAAAGCGACACCCAGACTATCAAGCCGGACCAAAAGGATCTCGACTGCTCAAAGTTACGCTCGAATCTCAGACACACCGTGATATATTCTTACGTTCACTAAAAAAAAGCGCCCTTCTAAAATGCGGTCTCTTCCACATGCATATGTGCGACGTGATTATACTATAGACGAGCTGAATTATCATAGAATGTTACGCAGGAAGGCTGGACAGGAAAATGAAAAAGTTGGAGTTACACGTTTTGTTGATAGAGATTTACGAACTTTACAGCTAAGAAATGACCGTCCCTTGTCCCGCCCTTTGCCTGCTCGTTGTATTTCTCTAGCTTCTGTTGCAAATAATCAGCCAACTAGCAGTACAAACAACAAAGCACCGAACAACCCAGTGCATAAACCTACGAGCAGAAACGTGACGGTGCGAAAAAAGGGCGAAGGCAATAGTTGTACAAAGAAATCAGATCTTCACCATCCAACATCTTAATAGGGAAAAGGTAAGGAAGCAGTTGCTACGATAACCGGAATGTTTATAAATGCGAGGTCACGAACACATGAGAAATATCTAGAAATCCGTGACGTAATCAAAGAAAAAGAACTTGAATTCTTTGCTCTATGCGAAACGTGGTTTCATAAAAACACCCCGCTACACCTGTTTAACGTAGAGGGCTTTGATATATTCACCAACTGCCGAGAAAAAGTGAAAGGCGGAGGAACTTTAGTATGGATAAAACAAAAACACCGGGTGAAACAACTTAACGATACAGTGAAAGTTATCGGCTCCACATATGAACAAATAGTAGTAAAATTTCAACGAATTATTCTGGTTACATTTTATTACCCGAAAAATGTCGGATGGAGAATACGTTATCAAACTGGGACATAATCCTCGGAAACGAGTGTTCAGCCGCCACCGTTCCCCTATCCACAGGTGATCAAACTCAAACCCGGAACTAAGACCCTTACTCGACTAACTAAAAAGCAGAAATCTAAAAAGTTATCAGCTTTGTAACACGCGTTATGGCAATCTTCTGGACGTATGCAATGGCTTCGAAGACCCGAGCCACAGTGACATCGCACGCACTTACTGAACTATGCATTAGCGACCATCTGCCTATCAAAATCACTATAAAATAAAGAAAGGGGAAGTCGGAAAGCACCAGATCCACAAAACATATAGCAGTCAACTTGCAAAGATCGATTGGCATCCATACGACCAGGCTATATTATGAAATTCCCCTTCTGAAGCTTGCAAACTATTCAACGAAAATATGCATGCAGCCCTGAACGCAGTGGCACCTGTGGAAGTAAGGTTAAGAAGATACGACCAATATTTGCCAGCAGAAATTAGAAGGTGTACGTCAAAACGAAATCGGCTTCTTAAGCTGACCTACCAGTACTCAAAAAATGAAGGCCTTAGGGCAGATCTTAGAAGAATTAGAAATTTGGCAATGTCTCCGACGAGAGTTTGAAAGAAAAAAGGTCCCCAGAAAGTAAGTAAACACAAAACATATAGCAGTCAACTTGCAAAGATCGATTGGCATCCATACGACCAGGCTATATTACGAAATTCCCCTTCTGAAGCTTGCAAAGTATTCAACGAAAATATGCATGCAGCCCTGAACGCAGTGGCACCTGTGGAAGTAAGGTTAAGAAGATACGACCAATATTTGCCAGCAGAAATTAGAAGGTGTACGTCAAAACGAAATCGGCTTCTTAAGCTGACCTACCAGTACTCAAAAAATGAAGGCCTTAGGGCAGATCTTAGAAGAATTAGAAATTTGGCAATGTCTCCGACGAGAGTTTGAAAGAAAAAAGGTCCCCAGAAAGTAAGTAAATGCGAAGGGAACCCTGCTAAGCTATGGCGTGTTTTAAAAGAATTTCTAGGAAGACGAAAGAAGAAAAGTTAAACCACAATTAGCGCAGAAGAACTTAATGATTTCTTTGCGACACCAAAAAACTGGTGTGACCCAACACCGAAAAAACTGGATGAAGACCCAGCGCAAGACAAGCTCTCTCTCAGACCACTAGGTAGGGAAGATATAGTAAGAGGAATAGCTAAACTAAAAACAAATAAGGCGGCAGGATTGGATGGAATTGCAAATAAAATGCTGAAAACAGCAAAAAGTTTCGCTGCAACGAATCTTCTATCATTATTCAATACAGTAATTCAGAATGGGCAATTTATTAAGGAGTGGGAAGAGGCGAAAATCGGGGCAGTATTTAAGAATACAGGCAGTGAGCACGAACCAGCCAACTACCGGCCTATCAGCCTTCTTTTCTGCGTTTCCAAACTCTCTGAGCGATGCATACACCCACAGATCTATCCGGTACTCGAGTCTTTTTTGTCCAGTTGCCAACATGCATTTCGAAGGAGACACTCCATCACAACACCGCTCGCGTAGATATGTGAAAAAATCCTCTAAACATGGAGAACAATGCCCTAACCTACACTGTACAATTAGATATCCTGAACGCTTACGATACTGTGAACCCATATATACTCCTCCAGTAAATCATCGACAACGTAAATCCGGATGACAAACTGACAAAGTTATTAAAAGACTACCTGCTAAAAAGAAAAATAAGGACACTGGGTGAGGACGGAATTTCAAAAGCGAAACCGATTCCTATAGACATCCCACAGAGAGACATAATTCCTCCTATCCTTTTTGTCCTCTTATTTTCCGGCGTAGGCGAAGTTGAGATGAAGCACCAAGCATGGCGAATCTGATAGAAGATATGGAAAAAATCATAAAATATCCAAGAGAAGCACTAGGGATGAAAATAAATGAGTCAAAAACAGTTATACCAGATTCGGAAGACCGCGAACTAAAAAGCGCTTAGCCAGTGAGACGTCCTGAAGATTTGCGGAGAAAAAATAGCTTAAAAATGACACCCGTAACCTAGGCCTACATCTGGACGGTAGCCTAACCTTCCGAGCCCACTTTGACAACGTATCCCGTTCGTGTTCAAAACTTCTATACCATATGAAAGCAGTAAGGCAACACATGAATACGAGATGCATTAGCATGCTAATAAACGCCTATGTAATCTCCAAAATTAGATTTTTCCTGCCCATCACCGCGACAGCAACCGGAAGAGATCTTAAAGTGCTGCAACGAGTCGCAAACCACTCGATCAGAATCATTCACAACCCTAAAAAATTCGAACAAATTGGTGAACACAAAGCCCACCACAGCTGGGGAGATATTACAACACTGATCAGCATGGAATTCAAAGCAGTGGTCAAGAAGATGCAAAATGGTCAACTCAGTGAAAATTTGAATAAATTGGTGACAAAAACAACTCATAACTGAACGAGGCATGGAATGTACACCTGTGAAACATTCCGAACAAATTACGGACTAAAAACCATAAGACATCGAGCGACTGCTTTCCTCAATACACTGTTGCCTTTGAGCTGAATAGTGATAGGTAGTGGTATTGTGACGTAATATTTTTATTATGATTGTATCTGATTATACCTCTTTGTATCATCTTTGTATTGTCGCAAAGGTAGCCCTTGCCGAACGACCAAATTTCGATTCGTTCCGAGAAAAAAACACATCCAAAACGATACTGTAAAAAATGATTGAGAATACTCAATACTGTACTCAGCGGTTGTATTTTTTTCTTTTGTAACTGTTCACAACTTGCTAAAAATTTTCTTTCTCGCACGGAAAACCAATAGACTCATTTTAAGTTGTTTTGTGTTCATGAAGTGCTGCAATAAAAGTGGCAGATTCTTATTTCTGCGCTGATCTCAATCTCAGTGTTATTTGCTAGTTGGTTGTATCGCAATCGTTAAAAGCACTGACGCGCGAAGATCAGCATTAAGAAAAAGATACCAATAAAATTTTCGGTAAAAAGTGATAAGTAGTGATCGTTGATATACGTGATATGAACATTGCAACTTTACCATTCCGTTTTAATCGCATCGGATATGTGACGCACATTCTGCAGGGAGCGAGGTTCTGGAGAAACTTATTAGAGTCTCGCAAAGCTCCTTCCCAATTTTTTTCTCCGGACGTTTTGATGTTCTAAACGCTTATTTCTCTTCCATTTCCCCTCTTCCTCCCCTCTCCCCCC
>JPKZ01001540.1:138031-151309 GCA_000803305.1 Toxocara canis
GGAGAGAGACGGTTGGCAGTGCTTATACAAATGGTGTCTTCAAGACCGCACTACATTCGGCAGAGTCTAATTAAGGATGTTTTGTATGAAGTAGCCCATCCAAGAAAGAGTTGAATGTGATTGCATATGGGTTTTCTCGGGTCACTGATCTATATACTGTTGCAAAAGGAACAGTGCGTCGGGTGTCTTTTCAATCGGTCCATTTCTAAGATCTCACTCTGCTACCATGCGCTAGATTTCTCAACTGTCTGACTTTGTGTTTGCACCACGATCTGCTCACAAGCATTCGAGTAATAGTTATAAGAAATGCTATTTTGATTGTTTTTGATGTTCGCTTTTGACATGCAGTTATCTCTCTACAATCATTTTGCACTGCTTCCAAGAACAAGCTCCTTTTCAACTGCGAGTCACCTTTATGCGAGAATTGATCATGCTTTGCAGCTAACCGGTTTGGAAAAAAGGAAGAAAATAGTTCGGAGTTTGGCGGCTGTGAAATACATTTGGACGATCTATGTCGACAGTGCCAACCTGCCGGCAGTTGCGTTGCGTTCGTTGTTTTTGAAGGAGAAAAGAATGACTGCTTTCGGAGCGCGCTCCTTACAGGTGCTTTTGTTTCGAACGGTAATCATATTGTCGCGTCTTCGACAGGTTTCGTTTACTGCACTCATTAATAAGATACTCGATGTCTTGTTTTTCAGGCCTACCAAAAAAACAAAGGCAACAAAACTACAGTACGAGTATTGTACTTTTGGGCCAAATACTTGGTATAGTACAGTATCGATTCTAGAATTATAGGCACAGTTAAGCAGAGGACGTTCAGCCTTTGAAAAAGTGGTATAAGTATGGTATTACGCCATTTTTTGGAGTTGGGAGGGGGGGAATATTATACCAAAAATATTGATGCACTGACATCATTGCAAACAATTGCATCTTCCCGAACTAGAAAAATAAGGGTTTATAAGAAAAGTACAGATCGTAGAACTTTTATACCCAGTAAGAGGCAGAGAAGTTCTAAGATCTAGATTAGATCAATTAATTTTCATAATTCCAGGTTTAGTGGTTCTCACGGTTGAAATGACTCGACAGGCTCCTAGCATCAAAAGACTGGAAGCATTTAAAAAAAAAGCGAAAAGATAAGAAATGAAAAGGAAAAGAAAGAGAAGAAATAAGATAGAGAAAAAGAGAAAGAAAAAAAGAAAATGAAAAAGAAAAAGAAAAAGAAAAAGAAAATGAAAAGAAAAAGGAAAGAAACAGACAAAGCATCACCATAATGTGTTTTGCAAATATAAATTCTCCAAAACGACTGGGAAATGCATGAAATTTTTAAAAGAAGCTTGACGACCGATCGGAACACAAAGCGTGCGTGGAACGGAATTCCAGTACGAGTTCATAAACTGGTCGGTTGGGAAAAAGTTTAGCAGGGTTCGTAATTTACCAGCAGTTTACAAAATCCGTTGTCCTGTGGGTGAAATTGCGGAAGCACATATCGCGACTGCCCCAATGCTCATATTGCCATCTTCTTGCTTCACATATTTATACATGGTAGTTATTTGAAAATTAAAAAATAACTCACACCGCGCACCAAATATATGCGTCAGCTGAAAAGATCGTTCGCCAGACACTATTGTGCTTTAACAGTTTTCGTTTGTGGATTTCATGTGACAACATCTCGGAGCGAAACGTTCGTTAGCGATTACTGTAGGTTGTCGTAAATTTTCGACGTTGAACCGCCTGGAAATTTCCTCTGTGTTAGGTCGGTGTCATCGTATGAGTTTTGGTGCTGAGGGTTGTAGGGGGTGGATTTGATGTGGATGCGGGAGATATGTCAGTGTCGACGTTTTTGTCTGGTCGGGGTTTGATCGAAGGAAGTGTTTGGGACAGGTGACTGATGTTTGAGGTGTTCAGGCGGTTCATGCGGAATTGGTAATTTCGAGAGTGCTCAGGTCGCTATTGAATTTTGTCAGCTGTCTCCGAGCCTAGAGATGCCGAAGGCACTGTGCCTAGGAATTTTGACCTCCCAAGTGGGGTCGCCGTAGCGATCGCTGTTACGATGCTTGGTTCGTCACTCTAAACTTTATTAATGAGCGTTTTTAAAAGCGGGATACCAAAAGTCGAGTTGTTTTTGCAATTTCGAAACTTTTGCCTAAGCTGGTGAGGTGGTTGATGATGGAAAACGCATAATAGGGTTATTCTGTTATTTTCTGCTCAGATTTCTCATGTCCGCAATTTATTCGGCGTATCGGATATATGTGGCCATGAAGTTTGGCGGTGAGTTGGGCAATCTGAAGGTAAGTAAACGGACGTCCGCAATCGGGACTTTAAACTAGTGGTTTTTAAAACGTCTTTTTTCGTCTGTTTGCTCGAAGGTCCGACTGGTGAACTGTGGCGGCATCCGGTCGCATCTGACTTTCCCGATTTCATCTCGATCGTTTTGTCGCCCTAAGCTCGCAGTGCTCGCACCATTTATTATTGGCGCTGCACATAGAATCTGTCATCTGTGGCGGGACCCGGCTATTGTCTGCTTTTTACGATTTCGAGGTCTTCGAGCTCATGACGTCCCATTAGCCACGATTTGTTTAAACGATAGTGTACTCAACTGTCTGTATTTTTGTCTTGTCTTTATATGTCGTCTATGCTGTCTTTATATCTATCTTTAATTGTTCGTTCCGCATGCGTAAATGCCGTGCGATGATTACTCGAAATTGAAAACCGCCGTTTGGCCCGAGGTTTATGACGAAGTTGTTTTCAGGTAAAACACCATTGTTAGTTTGGTGGTCAAAATCCGCAAAAAAAAAAATGATTTTCCCAGCTATTCGATCACTCATGGCGGCTTCATGTAGCCGTTCGGCCTTCCGGAAGCCCACGTACAACATCGTCAGTGCCGTTGCTCGTCGATACAAGTAAGCTTCTCTAAGGCTGGTTTTCTATGTTGACATAGAGCGTCTCGAGCCATTGCTGTAGAATTATTGAAACATTTTCAAATGTGCGAAGGAAGCGCTTTTCCCGTTAAAACTTATCGCCACCACTCTGGTTTGAAAGGTCATTAATTTGGTCTGAGTAGCCTTTCTGTATTGAATGTATGGTTGCATGGTTTCTTTATTGTAAATAAAGATGTTGACTACACTGTAACATTGGTTTTTGTTTGTGCTCACATTTAATAAGCATATGCAATTAGTGGCTGCCATTGTACCAGATCAAAGGCGTAAATGCCCATGCCCACCGCCGCCGTCCGCCTTAACACGCAGGCAACGCGTAACCGATTTTTAGCAGGAATACGCAATCCGTCTCCTCGAAAGAGTTATAGAGAAAAGGAGGAAAGAAGATGAGTACACAAGTGCGCATTTTGACCTCATATTAGCCGCACTATGCTCGTAGATTTGTTATACAAAAAGGAGCATTTGCATCCCTGAAAACTGAAGGAGCGTTTATGCACGTGCGCACCAGACCATCGCAATTTCAGGTCAGAGGGAGTGAAAGGTGCGGTGATTGGTATTGATTTGGGTACGACCAATTCGTGTGTTGCCGTTATGGAGGGCAAGCAGGCAAAGGTGATCCTTTTGACGTTTATTTGACACTTTTTGTTGCGTTCTTTTTCTGCTGCCTCTTGAAAGGAATCGGACACTGTTGGACAAAAAAATTTCAATTTTTTTTTAAACGTTTTACCGTATAGCGCGTTTTTTTTTCGCCTTTCTTTCACAAAACGCTTATTTGAACGCTTTCACTGTTGTGTTTCCCCGTATTATTGCAAAAGATTGGTCAACTTCAAAAGTGTTTTGAAGGCCACAATTCAATGGTTAGAGTAGAAACGTGTGGCGGGCCTGTTCTTGCTTCATTGTTCTCCTCTCGTTTCTATAAAAAAAGGCTTAATATGCGTGATGGTGGATCACATGAGGATGAAACATGGAAGGTGAAATGAAGGGCAGGTGGACCTTTATTTCCTATTGCATCGAGTAAATCCTGTCAGAACCGTATTTGTGACGAACTTCTGAAAGGAAGGCAGCTATACTTTTTATGAAGTAGCACGAAGGACGCAAGCTTGCGCAAGCAGTCGCCTAAATCACAGGCAGTGAATAATAACAGTGACAGCGCATGGTTCTGTTTACTTCAAATTATATTACTTGATGAAAAATAGCAGTCGTGCTGTGTTAGTGTTGCATCTATTCAGTTAAAACCTTGAACTTAAATGAACTTATGAGAACTGAGACCTGAAATGAACTTTGGAGGGGGAGAGAGAGAGAGAGAGAGGCGTCAGTTGAAGGGGAATTGTGTTTCTTAAAGCATTTAAAAACAATGCTGTTTTCCCAGACAGCACTTGCCTAGTCTTTTTATGTGATTACTTTGCACTTTCAGTGTTATAAGTATGCATTAAGTGCCATTGAAACTAGGATTTCCCCGTTCTCAGTGTCCGGTTTTTAACAGTCTCTCTGGGACCACTTATCTTCCTTTTACGCTGTGCGCCGTATCTTTTCAGATGGTTCATTTTGGAGAGCATTGTTTACATAGGTGATGGATGCGAGCTTCAGATGCATTGCAGGTGATCGAGAATGCAGAAGGAGTGCGAACGACACCATCGGTAGTTGCGTTCACAAAAGATGGTGAGCGCTTGGTCGGTGCTCCGGCCAGAAGGCAAGCTGTCACCAATTCGCAGAACACCCTCTACGCCACTAAGCGACTTATCGGCAGACGCTTCGATGATTCCGATGTGCAGAAGGACTTGTAAGTGGATGAATGGCTCTGCCCGCTACATTTTCGTCCATTAATATTCGGCCTTTTTGTAGTTCGTGGCCTCGAAGGAAAGACATCCCTTTAGTTTTTTGTCGTTTTGAGTTTTTTTTTTTTGTCATCAGCGGATAACAGTTCATTATACTAGGGAAGGCAGCAGCAGCGTTCACGCAGCAGTAATAACTCGAGCGTCAGACAAGTCTCATGCGATCAAATATCGCATAAGACTTTGTGCAAGCACAGTGTTGAATGCGCAGTAACTCAAGAACGAAGTTGTCATGTGGTTTAAACACGATGCCAATTTTGAGAAGTGTGCTGCGAACTGATGGGAATAGTGTTGCAGCCAAGTTCAATGAGACCGTAAAAATTAAACGTTCAGTTCAGTTTTTCCTTTTTTATTAATCTGCTAAGCGGATTTTTGGGGCTGTATTGTAGGAAAGTGGTGCCATTCAAGATCGTGCGTGCTTCTAATGGCGATGCATGGGTCGAGGCACAAGGCAAGATGTATTCTCCATCACAGGTATGTTTTTCCTGCTTGTTTTAGAAAAACTTTCAAGTGTCGCGTTAGGGACGCAGATTTCATATATTGGCATTTTTTTGCAAGTCATGCAAAGACACCTAGTAAACTTTCGTGTCTTTATGTAATTACACACGAAACTGTTATTCCAAAGAACTCGTGCAATTTGGTTCTGCTAGTTTAAAAATGTTGAATTTTTGCTTGTGAGCGTTTAGTTCTCATGCGACAGCTGAGAGCATATACCGCTTTTCGCAGCGAGCGAGCAAATGGTTAAGAGGGTAGGCTGGTGAAACTGAGATGATTCATTGCGCTTATCGTGAGATCTAGTACCAGCCTCGCGCTCAAAGTGAGCGGAGGAAGTGAATTCTATCCCATACAAAAATAATTTCGTAGGCAGTTATGCAGACTATCAGTCGCATCGCAGTCAGAGGAGGAGAGGAGTAAATTAGAGCGGAAGATAATAGTTATTATGCATACTTTGGATAGTATGGATACCAAAGAGGTGATGTGGGATTTTATGCATAGGTTCTTCAGTGTTAAGCAAAGAGGTGGATATGAATTTTTATCTATTCAACGGAGGGAAAGGTTTTTTTTTTTGGAGCATGAGACAGAGATTGTTAAGCCACATTGGCCAAAAGACCAAGAAAATCGCAGGGACGCGGCGAGCGCGTGATGATGCTGTCGTAACGTACTCATGAAGTTCGCTGAGTAAAGTGCTCATTACATGGCAACCATAACGTCGTTTTAATCGTGCATACGCCATTGTGAAGACATTGATTAGAACTACCACCGTTCGCATAAATCGGGTTGAATCGTGCATTCGTCTTATTTGAAAGAAATGAGATTTCAAGGTTGGCGCGTTTGTGTTGATGAAGATGAAGGAGACCGCAGAGAGCTACCTCGGAACGAAGGTGCACAATGCAGTGATCACTGTGCCGGCGTATTTCAACGACTCTCAAAGACAGGTGCATCACTTTTTACTGTCTTCTTGCTTTTTAGTATATTGGCTTTCAGCAAGGCAAAATAATGTAACGGTCGTAGAGTCTGTCTTCGTGTAGAGGGTAATGATTTTAAGCGAATGAAGAAGTATGTGCTGCTCATGAAAGCAGTTGTTTCCAATATGCCTGTGTTGTGAGGTAGCATGAAAGAAAAGTAACCATAATTTTCTTTTTCTTGGTTTATAAATCGGTGATATAGGAAGATACAAGCTCGTCGGCAGTCGGTAGTTACAAAAACTTGTGATCTGAATCAGGGATGTCATTTTGCCAACAAATCAGATCTTGGCTAAAACGAAACATATTTTTTTCTAACCAAAATATGGATAAATAGAGGTTTTGACACCATCGTAGAGTAAATTTTATCATTTTGGACACTGTTTTTGGCGCCAAAAGAGAATCCGTAAGGGAGAGAAATTTTCGGTCCGGGAATGACCCGTTGCGTCGATTCTGTTTCCGCTTGGTTTGTAAATAAGGCTGTAGTTGCTATCCGCAGGTCTTCCACTTCTCCGCTCCCCTCTCACCTATATTTCGCACCATTTACTTCCTCCGTCTTCACAACCCATTGTTGCACATATCCCCGCTATCTGTGTAATGGCATGGAGAGGGACAGGGTAGGGGAGACCTGTGACCACCATGCGTAACTGTGTCCTCATCTTGCTTCTATCTGATTGATGCCACAGGGGCAACCCTGAATCTTGAATCCTTTCCGTTTCTGCACTTGAGTTCGCTATGAAGGAGAAGGGGACTGAGTAGAACGTTCAGTTAGCTCACTTTGTGGGATTCAAAACCTGATTTTGGTTTCACCGGTTCCCCGGAAATGTAGCTAAGGAAATCGCTGCAGCAGCCGACGGAACGCGTCGAATAGCGAGAGGCTTTTAAAATCATTTGAACATCTTTTCCGTCTTCCGAACGATATTTCGTTGGCTGGCGAGAATCAAACGAGACCACTTTTTATGGTAGGCTATGAACTGAATTCAGAACAGCTGTGTCAAGCGCATAGGAGAGCAGAGAACTTAGTGACCGTTAGACCTTGCCTCTTCGATCGAAGGAAAAAAAAAGTGTTAATTCTTTGCTGCTGTTTTGGTGGGACGAGGAAGAGGAGTTTGTTTAAATGTGGCTGTCCCACAGACCGCAGCCGATGTTGCTCTATGCTGCCAATTGCTATCTCCCAGTGAGGCAACGGCTTTTTCTGCGTTCACGGAGCATAATGCCGGCTGTACTTTTGCAACAGGCAGTGTAAAGTGTGCATTATTGAAGACGCCGTCGCTTAGCACGTGAAAAATAAAAGGACCTGTCGGACCGATGCTGCTGACTGTGATCAGTATGTAGATGGTTTGTTTGATAAGCGATAATGTAAGAGGCGGTGGCACTATCATCATCGATTGGAGATCATTCTTGTACCCTTTGCTGGTCGTCAATTGTCCCCTTTAAATAACATGTCATGAGGGTCAGGGAAGAATGTTGGATATATCTGTACTTTTTCCCGATCATTTTTTTTTTGAGAGCTCATCTCATTCACGCTGTTCTTCGCATAGGTTTTTCTCAAATTGGTTTTCTCTTTCGAGGAAATTGACAAGCCATTCGAGAACCTCCAAAAGTGTTTTGCTTGCTGGCTAGTTCGCATTGTCGAATAAAACATTCCTCAATAATTCTGTTCTGTGAGATAAAAGGTGGTAACTTGGCAGACATCAGCATCATCAGAATGCAGCTGTTGATCTCGTTACTGTCAAGCATTCTATGCGAATTCAGTTTAGAGAGGTGTGATTTTATGCTTGTTGTCTGGAGTAGTTTTCGTTTATGATTAATTTTATAGGCGACAAAGGACGCAGGTCAGATTGCTGGTCTTAACGTCTTGCGTGTTATCAACGAGCCAACCGCTGCCGCACTCTCTTATGGTCTCGACAAGGCCGAGGACAAAGTGTTAGTTCTTTGCTGCTTTTTTTCATAGATGACATTAGCTCTTTGAAGGGGACAAAAAATATGGGAGGAAATAATAGTGTTTTAATTTCTAATACGTTGGGTAAAAGTGTTCTCCACAACGTAACATTTTCGTCGAATATCCACTCCTCGCTTTTTAGCATATCGGAAATGAAAAATACACCCCTTTTAACGTGCTTAAAATTTCCATGCTGAAGAATGAGTGCAGTTCAGCGGAGATTCAGATATAGGCTTCTCTGTGGGCACAGCCCATCTTTGACATATTCTTCAGAATGCTACAAGCAAACTGCCTTGCAAGCTTTTTCGAACTGGGACGTGAATTAGTCGAACTCTGAGTATGTGGCGTGTATTAAATTCAGTCAAAAAATTTTCGAGACCGTGCTTCGCATGTTTTTTTCCTTCATTATTCGTCCAGAGGAAACCTATAATTTGTTTGTGTTTGGCAGTCGCTAGTAACGGATGAGAAGTTGTAGCCAAAGAGGGCGAAGAGGAAGGAGTGAGAGCGTGAGGCGAATTCTGAGGAAGCGGATCAGATGGTGTGTATAAGTCGATTTTAATAATATGCATTTATCGTTTAATCACTCCTTTCGAGATTGTTCCAGTTAACTGTTGTGCGTTGCGTTTAGGATCGCAGTATACGATCTGGGAGGTGGTACGTTCGATATTTCAATTTTGGAGATCCAGAAGGGCGTATTCGAGGTGAAGTCGACCAATGGTGACACTTTTCTTGGAGGCGAGGACTTCGACAATGCACTTGTCAAGTACCTTGTCGATGAGTTCAAGAAGGAATCCGGCATCGACCTCAAAAACGTGGGCTTCTTTAATTTATTTTTGGAAGCTTATTTTATAGGAAAGTTTGTCATTGATATTTATTGAGCATTTTCGGACGTACCAGGCAGTGTCGATCAAGTTTCTCTGCTGTTATTGAGAATTCTGAACTGCATGTCGGGAGGAGGGAAGAAACAAATAAATAATCGCATACACTCGCATGGTCTGGAAAAAAGAGAGATACAATGGCGATGAAGATATAAATCTATCACTTTGAACAGAATGCGCTTATGCGCGCATATAATGACGAAGATGCGATCCTGAGCCTTGTGCCTAGTGTGCGTACCATTATGTATATCCGAAAGCAGTTTGGGTGTTCGTAGATGAGAGCGAGTGTTAATGTTCATTGTTGGCTTATTCGTGGCGCTCTTTGATGGTGGTTTTTCTTTTCAGATTTCTTTACATGTGCACTTAGTTATCTAGACGAAATGTGGAATGATCGGTCCCATTAAATCGATTTTTTTTAAGCAAGACAGACATCATGCATTATATCGTTTGCATTGATAACTCAGCGCTCACGCTCCTGATAGAGGGCCGTTGCAGGACCCGATGGCGATGCAACGTCTGAGGGAGGCGGCGGAGAAAGCGAAATGTGAACTATCGTCAACATCGCAGACCGACATTAACCTACCGTATTTGACGATGGATGCTTCGGGACCGAAACATATGAACCTGAAGCTGACACGCGCCAAATTCGAACAGCTTGTTGCTGATCTCATCAAGCGAACCATTGAGCCGTGCCGTAAGGCTATGCACGATGCGGAAGTGAAACCATCGGACATTGGCGAGATTCTTCTTGTCGGTGGGATGACACGTATGCCAAAGGTTTTGCATCGTTTTTGATCTTTAGAGAATGGGCTTTTTATATAATTTTTCAGTGGGAAAATGGCGTTGTCTTTCTGAGACTTCAGGTGCCGCGTTCTGTGATGAAACATGCGACTATCGTCTGAATGCTAAACGGTGGCCTCGTCTGAGAAAGACTGAACCCAAGGCTAATCGTTTTACATGGAAGATTGACATCCGGTCGCAGTCTGAGGGCGGCGCTGCTGTTCAGATAGGCGGGTCGGACCATATTTTATGAATGAGCAGTCGCATACCATCTGTTTATTGCTGAAGAAACCCCCGGGTGTCCTGAAAATTAAATATGCAGTCTAAAGTGATATGACAAATCATATTTTACTAGTTCGGCAACCCTCATTTTCGTGATTGTTTCTATGTCTGTTCTCACGACGCTGAAATATTTGTCAGTGCTTGGGCTAAATAAACGCTGGGACCAAGTTCATGAATTCGTTGAATGCTTAATGCGGCAACAGATCTCCTCCCTTCCTGTTTGCCCAACTCGTTTTCGTTTCACGTTTCATTCGGTTATTCGTGGTGTTAAGAGTGATGCACTCTTCGAACTTTAGAGAGCCAAGATGTCTTTTTACGACATATCGGCAGAGCGCAGATATGGTGGTATCGTCGGTTTGTCGGATTTAACGCGGTTGAGAGAATTCCGCTGTTGATGCTTATAGTATGTAAACATCAGGTGCAAGCAACGGTGCAGGAGACGTTCGGTAAGCAGCCGTCAAAGGCAGTCAACCCCGATGAGGCAGTGGCTATCGGTGCTGCGATCCAGGGTGCAGTGTTGGCCGGTGATGTGACAGATGTGCTTCTCCTTGACGTGACTCCTCTGTCGTTAGGTATCGAGACTCTCGGAGGAGTCATGACCAAACTCATCACTAGAAATACCACGATCCCCACCAAAAAGAGTCAGGTATGGAGTTTAGAATGCATTTGAATTCATATGTTTTAATAGCTAAACGAAATGACCAATTTAGAGGTGGAGTGAGTTCAAACCAATGGTTCAGGCTTCAAAGGTAATCATGAAAGTGAAAATTTTTCTCTGTCTTTATGAGACTAACTCTGTTTTGTTTTTGTCAGAGCCTTCTCAGTTGGTTTTTTTTATTTTGTCTCCATTTATATTTTGTAAGTGTTCCACTCGAGAAACGGAAGGGGTGCGGGAGCAAAGAACATTTCCAGTTGTATTGGAAGATTTGTTCGATCATATTTGGCTTATGCTTTCCCGAATCAAAATTTTTTGTGGTGCTAAATATTAGCGATTATTGTAGGTATTTTCAACGGCAGCAGATGGTCAGACTCAAGTGGAAATTAAGGTCTATCAAGGTGAACGTGAAATGGCTGGCGACAACAAGCTTCTCGGACAGTTCTCTCTTGTATGTTCTTTCGCTTCTTTTTATTTTTGTGGCTAAGTGCTAACTACATTAAAGTTTTATGGGCTGTCTCAGGTGAAAGGATTATAAGAAGTCCTTTCCTTCCTTCAATAAGATTTTTTAGGGAAGGAGAACTAACAGACTTCTAAAAATGTTTTTCTGGCGCTAGATTTTTTCGCATTTGATAAGTTCTCGTGTTAGGCGCATAGTGGGATAGCTGTGCTAACTTACAGGCAGCAGTGCTTCAAATTTCTTGACGTCATAACTGACAATGAAAACAACGTTTAGGTGGGCATTCCACCGGCACCGCGTGGAGTGCCTCAGATTGAAGTGACGTTCGATATTGATGCCAACGGCATCGTCAACGTTTCGGCTCGTGATCGCGGCACCGGCAAGGAGCAGCAAAGTGAGCGTTCATTTCCATTCATCTCTCTGTTGTATGGCCGTATTAGTTTTTTGCTGATGGAGTTGTTTTGTAAAATTATCAGCTAATGCTTTTCCCATTTGAAATAGATTAACAACTACATTTTTGTTTCATTTTGTTTAAGCAGTTGTTTCTTAATTCATGGAAGCTTTCCTCCTTTACGAAGAATTCGGTTTTATACAAATGACTATCTTGAGAGAGTAACCATATATTAGGGCATCCATTTCGCCGGAGAAGGGTTCGAGGCAAGAAGTCGGAGAGCGATCTGGGAAGAGGAAAGGGGCAAGAATCTTTTCATGGAAGCTGTTCGTGGCCGGGGTTCCCCAACCAAAACCAAACAGATCCTATCCATGGGTTCTCTGAAAGGAAATAGGGTCGGAATACAGCAAGGGGGAGGGGTGCTAGTCTATGATGATGCTGCATTTCTGAAGCAATTTGCATTGCAAACGCACAGCCGGCAAGAGGCGGATATGGTAAATTGAATTCAACCATTCCGTCGAACCCCAGACGAGGGTTTTGAGGGCGTTCTGAAACGGGAGCATATGAGAGCAGATGCGCGATCATTAACAGACATTAGGTTGTTGTAGGTTGTTGCTGACTGTCTCTTATAACCCACTATTTTCAATGCACTGTAGTTGTGATTCGTTCGTCGGGAGGTCTGTCCAAGGATCAAATCGAGAACATGGTTCGCGAGGCAGAGAAGAACGCTGCCGCAGATGCAGAGAGAAAAGAAAAGGTTGAGGTTGTGAACCAAGCAGAAAGCATTATCCACGACACCGAATCCAAGATGACTGAATTCCAGGATCAGTTGCCAGCGGAAGAGGTGGGTATCTCTATTGTTGTTCTCTGGAGAAAACATACTAACGTTCTTGGGGCGACGCTCGTTTTCTTTAATAATGTCCAGGTTTTGAAAATAGCCTTGTTATGTTACTATTCGATAGTCAGTAGAGTTCCTTTTATAGTGGCTGTGCATCATACGGACACCGCCGTATTTGACCACTGCTTGTTACGCTGTATGATGGCGGTAGCTGGTGGGGCGCGAACTTCGTTCTCCGAATACGGATCTCTCATTGAAAGGCTTTCCGGTACCGGCAGCAGTTTATCACATTTCTTGTGAAGGTTTATGGCTTGTTTTCTTTGAGCGTCTATAATAATTCAGGGAAACAACAAGGGACTTTGCTGGATACTGCCCCACAGGATCCCTAACTTATTTCAGCTGCGATTAGTAGTGAATAGTTTCTGCTTTTCAGTCAGCAGCATTGCGCAAGAAGTTGGATGAAGTGAGGCAGCTGCTGACCAAGAAGGACACGGAGAGTGTTCAAACGATCAGAGACGCGGTCGGTGCCTTACAGCAACAGTCACTGAAACTCTTTGAGGCTGCCTACAAGAAGATGGCGGAGAAGAATCAAGGAGCTTCTGGTTGGTTTGATGCTCCTTTACATCCTCGAACACGAAGTTCCCATTTTTACATGCCAACATTTTCGTCAAGTGTAACGTATGAGCATTTGTAAGTATCACTGAAATTCAGTTCATGCGTCTCTCGTAAGCATATTTGAAGAGAGTGCCTATTACATTCTTCCCCTCCTCCCCTTCCCCCCCCCCCCCCCCCCCCCTCCCCCCCCCCCCCCCTTTCCCTTC
>JPKZ01001540.1:151408-176653 GCA_000803305.1 Toxocara canis
ACCTCAGTATTGCTTCGCTCTGAACAGTGGTCATGTGCAGAGCAAGAATACACGGAACGAGAAGTTACAGCAATTTGTTCGTCACGTGTGTTTTTCAGTTCTGGGAATCTGCTTACCCTCTTCACTCGTTGATCCAACATTTTGACGGGAAAAGGCTGGAGAGATTTTTTAATGTTTAACTGTCGTAATCTCGATGACCAGCAGAGGGCAGATGGATCATAAGCAGGGATTGTTGTCGGTATGTGTGAGCGCACTGACGTATCTCAGCAAAAATGTTTCAGGTGGAGCTCAGGAAGCGAAAACCGCCGAAGAACCGAAGAAGGAGGAGAGCAAATAAATTCATCGACCCTCTTTAGATGTGTTCTTACAGTTAGTAATGTTCGTTCTGAAATGTTTTATTTTATTGTGACAGGCTCATATTGACTGTTCTTGCGCCCTTCATCGTACTTCATCTTGAGAGTTTATTGTTTTCCTTGGCGCAACTGGTTTACACCAATTTTGATTTTTCAGGTTTTTGTCTCACCCTTTTCTTCTGCAACCCATGTTCCAGGTATATTGACTGCTCGTTATGTTAACTGTGTTTTTTCTTGTTTGACCGCCATTTCTTCGACAGAAAATTAAATAAAAAGTTCATTTTTTTGTGCCGTCGTTGGATGGCAACGTTGCATTCCTCAGTCATTTTCCAGTTCTCGCTAAGGTTGTTAGTGTACTTTGAACGTCGATAGTTTTTATGTGAATGGAGGCAGAAAACTTCAGTGCTAACGCGAACTGTGCGTGGATTCCGTGCTGTCGAGAGGATTTCGAGTGGAGTATCACCTTGCCGAAGCGAGAGACCGAAGTTTCCGCTCTTGGCGGGTTGAGTGCATGTAATGCATCTCATTTGATCGACCGGCTATGATACTGCTTTGAGCAGCGGATGCTTGTCAGTTTAACAGATATTTACTAACAATTGTATGTTCAGCGCATTTTCTTCCAATTTTTCTTTCACAAGAGTGCAGAATCCTGATTAGAATAAGCTTCTCTCATTCTAAGCGACAGAGGATCACAACTTTTCACCTTCCTTCAGTACGTCAGTGGTTACAATCATGTTGTAATTTACATTGCTCACGACTCGGATGTAGGCTTCGGCTAATATGCCAGCAATATACCATGAGCGAATTGGGTGCCTAGTTCAGCTTTAAAACACGCCAACGAAAACTCATTGCACAGGAAAAGGTACAAGGGAATTCGCAGCATATGATGTTTATTGCCATATCTTGTGGTTTTCAAGATATATGCCGAGAACACACTCCACATTCATTTATTAAATATTCGAGCCGGATAAATTATCATCGGCAGCTTTAGTGCACAGGTTGTGCAACGTTCTTTGACTATGCGAAGTGGAAACAACGCATCTAAAACGCTCATTGTAAGGTATAATACATTACACCTTGGGAAGAATTTTGATCGGTGTGGTACAGTACAGTTTAAAAATATTAGAAATACAAGCACATATGCTATCATACTTGCTTTCCATACGATGCCTCTCGTTTGCCGTCGTCTTTCGGTTTTCATATTACCTCCTCCCTTCAGTGTTTTCCTCGGACGCCTCTCGCATTCAAATGACGGTAACTAGCAAAAGTTTTTTCTGTTGAGAATATTAGAAATGCAGCCTCAAGACTTCTGCATGAAAATTACGTGTAAAAGTAGTGTTAGAATGACTGTTACGGGAGAGTATGTTTTATTCTTTGATAGAAAAATACGATCGATTTGCTCAAACTTCACGCGCACAGCTTGGTGCATTGTTTGATTGGTTTTGTTGTTGAGGATGCTTATATTAGATGAATTGGAATATCACAAAAGAAGGCGAATAGACACAATGATGATTATCGAAAGTTTCGAAATTCATTTTCTAATAAGATTCAAAAATTCCTCGCGTGTCTTCGGATCGTCTCTAAACACGCCCAACATACAACTGGTCGATGTGATCGCGTTAATTTTTTGTACACCGCGCATCACCATACACATATGCCTGAAACGCGAAATTCATTAAACATAAATATGAAAGCTTCGCTGCATCATTTTCGCTTTTATAGTAACTGCATATCTCTTTTTTGATGTATGAATCTTTTATGTTCATATATGTATGTGTAGATACGCATATGTAAGCAATGAACTCTTACCTTATGATATTGTGTATACATTATATATATATATATATATATATATATATATATGTACACATACATACATATGTACAACATATTTTATATTTTTTGCGTGTATGAATGCGATGCATATTAACAAGGTGTTTCAAGTAATAAAGATGAAATTCTCAGGGAAGCTGCAAATATATCTGCATCCGTTCACGCTGAGTCGTAATAAAGGCACATATAAAACGAACGTGAGCAATTTCAAAAAGAAAATGAACCAGTCTTCAGCTAACAATTTCAAAACGATGCAGAGCTAAGAATTTCTCGAACTTAATTCGATTTCCTAAGGACATTTATCTAATAAGGAACCCAAAATGGACAATTGCAGCATGAGTAGTGACTACTCATATCATAAGCCATCGTTCGCTCACAATGAACCGTTTGATCTTGACGCAAAAAATCCCAGTTACTCCGAAAGAGTATTCCTTTTCAAATATTGCATTTATATGTTCTGGTTTTTATCAGAGCGGTTGGTTGGAAGAGAAATGTTTTCATCTCAACACAGCAAAATTTATCATGTTGAGTAAAATCAACAAAATTGCCAGACATATGGCAAAGTTCATCGTGTTTGGCTGCCACGAGTCGTCTGCATATTTGATAAGTTAACATTATTCGTTTGAATATTCAAATAACCGCCTTTATGGTCTGCCCACTCTGTTCAAAACACACTTCACTCGAGCAAATCCTATCTGTAGTGTATTTTTTGAAAAATTAATCACAGCTAAATCCTGTAATTTTTTTTTCCACTTCACCTGTAATTGATTAAACCCGGCAACGAACACAGCAGCAGTATGTGATCAGATAGAATAAATAGAAGATAGAAGATAGATCTCTAAGGTCTCTAAATTAAACTTAACAACGCTCATACAACTTTGAAGTTCGTTACCACCACGGGCTAACAAGAAAATTGTTGGCAATACTATGGAGTGAGAAAAGTTTCGAATGTCTGGGTGAAAAACGGACCATTTGTGGAAAAAACAATTTCATTGCCAACAGTTATCTGCAAAATTCTCTATTCCTTCCCTTGAAGTAGCCCACTAAAACATTCTGAATCACACACCTTCTTTAGAAGTACTGAATGAACTAATAAATAATACAAGTAAACTTACGAAGCTTCCACGACAACACCCACTCCAGTCGGTTGCACTGCTTGAAGCATCGCCGTAGCTATCTGTTTGGTTAGTCTCTCTTGCACTAAAATCTATGTAAAATGAAAGCAAATTAGTAAGAAGAACTGGTTTAGATTAGCGCAGATTGGTGATATATCCTCTCAGTTTGCTGATGAGGCATGACAAAAATCCGGTTTTCTGGTTTTGTTTTCGATAAAGTGAAACTCAAAGCAGAAGACTATCGCAGCGACTTGACACTGATACTACCCAACTCAAAATTTACATGAGCTGTTATGTAAGGAAATTCTTCTTAACTTTAATATAACACAACAGGAAGGCATTCATGCATGTCAGAAAAAAAACTGCTTCTCTGCTGAAAAAAAATGGCGTTATTGGATGAAAATTATTGCATTTCCTTAAATGGATGAAGTTCATAATTCTCGATGGCCTTTCTCAACTTGGAAGACTGAAAAGGCTGGGAATCTTCTTTGAACAAAGCGTTCTACCACTTTTTAACTTTGTCGAAGGGAAGGGACTATCGGAGTAGAGGAAATCAAGAGTTCCACAACATGATAACATTTCTTTTTACATAAATGCCATTCTCTGAAACACCCACTATTTTGAAGTGGCCCGCAGAAGATTTCATACTTGACTTGAGAAATCTTTGTGCTCTGTTCTATAAAATAGATGGCTAAATATAAAGAGTTAGAAGAGTCAAAAGAATGATACCGCTAAATGGACAAGCAACGACTCTCTTATTTAGCATTTAACAATTTGCTCTGTGAATTTTAATTGTCTAAAAGGACTGTTTCTTTTTGTGCATTCAAAATTCACGTATCAAACGTCACATATTGCATGAGGTTGCCAACACATGTCCAGTTATGAACAACACTCTTCTGACACCCATTTTGTAATAGCACAAATGGTGAGCGCATTTTTGCACAGTTGTATTATCGGTTGCGGTACCAGAAAAGTGCCTAATGCATTATTTTCATGAATATATATCCAAATTTGTGAACATCCATTGCGAGGCGAACAACTATTATTATTAGCGTTGAGATGAAAGGATGCCTTGAGAACTTGAAAACAGAAATAAACTCTAAAACGTTTATTTTATTGAAATGCTTAAATATATTGCGTTGCTTTACAGAATATAACTTCTCGAACCTTTTAAAAACGATTCTAATCATATCCTAACAACTTCTATCAGTCGTTGGAGATCGACAAATAAGACACTCTCATCAAGAAAATATTGAGGGACACAAAAGTGCAATCTCAACAATGACACGAAAAGTTGAACAGTCGCGTTTTTTGCAACCATCGACCTAAATTGAATGCAACAATCCGAACATGATTCATCCATATTATTTGCTTTGTTAAACGGCCAATCTTAAGGAACCTCCTGGTTGCTATCGATAAAATCGATAGCAACCAATAGGACATCATGGTGTTCATTGTATTCACAAAGAGTATTGAGGAAAAAGGCAAGGAAGGGGCATTGATTATCTATCCGCTACCGAATAAATCAACATCGATAACCGTATCCATAAATAAAACGCAGTGTGTGATATGCAATTTGTGACTATCGTTATATCCGCACAATACGTCGAATGTCTGCCCTCACTTCACACAAAAATCTGTGCCCTTTCTTAAAAACTAGTTCAACGTTCATCAAACGTTGACGAGATCAATCCATTATCAAAAAACGTTTCTACTTTTCAAATCGGTTTTTCTCGATCTGTTAATGAAGACTGAAAAATTTGTCACCAGAAAAATTATTGCAGTAACACAGACTGGTCGAGAAAGTGCCTTGCAGAGGAAAGGATGGTGGCTCGTGCTAGATGCTCTTGCTGTATGCTATGCAATTTGCAATAATATAGCGCTGTTACTTTAGCCCTACACAACAGCAATTGTCAACCAACGGTTAGGGAAGTTCGTCAAACAATAATGGAAACCCAAGAGCAAATTGCCTTAAGCAGTTGCTCAGATCAACTAAATAAGTGCTTTCCAACCGAAGTGTGTAATTGGTCTGGTTGGATTAAGCTGGTAGTGCCTTCTGAGATAAAGGATCGACTGGTTTCGATTTCACGCCAACCTATACATTAGTATGCCAACGTTGTACGTTGTAATGAATTGCATGAATGGGTGGTATGTTGAAAAAAAAGCTGGGAAGGTAGAACTAGATGCTTATGTTCCTTCATGAGTTCTCCTAGCTGACTTGGAGACTCCTCTTATATAATGTTCATGACATTAAAAAATTTCTTAAATGCTGACTGAGTGTTGTTAACAGTGCTGTTTACAAATTAGCAATGGCAAAGACTAGGTGTAAAATAAAGCTGGATCAACCAAAGATCGGTCCCGAATCGGAAACATGAATCCAAAAACTATTAGAAATCATCAAGAACAGCATCGAAACATGCCGGTTTATTCCTAACATAGAAACTGTAAGATCGATTGAGTACAACAGTTGATCAATTCCAATTAAAATTCTTTAGGTATTTCAGTAAATTTCAATGAATATTTCATAGCGTGAATTGTACTCAAAGGCTTGGAGGGAAAACTAGTGGAGCATGAAGATATCGCCGCTACCCCACCTCCTTACTCATTTTGACGTGGTTAAGGGAATGAAATAAGAATTACAAGAAAAATGACAAGTCAGATATTAAATAGAAAAGAAACAGTGGCCAGTGCCATCTTTTCGGACGGCTTCATCGAAGGTATGGATATTAATTTAAAGTGATTTGAAGTCAACCTGAACAGCTTCCTAAAGATTTTGCGACGTTCTCCAACAGACTTTTCAAGTTACTCTTTAAGTTAATGACACTCCTTTCATTATGGCGACCTCATCGATGCACCGGGTTGCATTTCAAAAATTTTCGTGCGCCTTCTGTGATTCTCAAAGAATCATTTTCCTAAGAGTTTATGTATTTTAGTTTCTTGAATCACTGAGGTCATGAATACTGTATTTATATTTGCGAATTTCACGGCACAATAACAATTCAGTTGCATTGCCCGATTACTTTTATTTTGGAGTCGCATAACTCAAGTGAAATTTATAATAATCTTTTTTCAGCTAACTTACCTTGCAGTCTTCTGCTGAACATCTCGACGATGCGTGCCAGCTTGCTTAGTCCAAGGACTTTCTTATTTGGTAGGTAACCAATGTGAACTCTGCCAAAGAACGGAACGAGATGGTGTTCACACAATGAGAACATTTCAATGTCCCGCACGATGACCATTTCGTCGTGATCCTCGTCGAAGACCGCTTCATTTAATATGTCTAAAATTCGTGATATTCTCTTCGGATGGGAACGGCTACATTAAGGAAAATCCACTCGCGTGAGTGGTAGAAAAAGAACGAGAAAAAAAAAGAGAATGAAGATATTTCACGCGTTATGGAGGGCATGAGTGAGCAAACCAGAGCGCAACAGTGATGATGAGCATGTTTCCGATTGTCAGTGATCAGTCGGTGCAGGGGCGACGGGACGTATGTAACTGTATTGCCATCTGGCAGTCTCCATAGGAAGTTTACTATGAACAGTTACGTTTTGGGCAATGCGGATGATCCGGACGCTAATGAGGGCACTACGTGTGAATGGCCACGATTCAAATTCGACGTTCGAAAACCTGAACCGCCTCTTAATGACCGCGATAAACTATGGCCCTCTGAATTAGCAGCTAATTACCAGAATTTACTCATCACTTGATAAGCCTTCTTTTACGAGCTATACAAGCACTCTTGCACCAAACGTTTTGTTGTAAATGTTTTGTAAATGTTCCGTTTACGAATAAACTGTGAAAAAAAATTGTACTGCTATATGCAAAGCAAATTTCCAATGTCGAAAAAAGAATTTTTGAACGAGCAATCATTACTGAAATATCCTACCGTCAAGATTTTCCTCATAGCCTTTAGTGAAGAATAACATAGCCTTCGCGGCTCTTTCGGGTGTCTTTAAAAGACCTTGTCGTTCGACATCCTCACCAACATGTTTGATGACTGATGTATAAGCTTTTATCATGTCATCTAAATGTGGACTTCTACTTAGTTCCTCTTCTTCACTGCCCTGCAACTGATTGTTCTTCAACGGGTTATTATCAAGTTCTACATTTCTGTTAAGCTCAACAAAATCTCTTCATCAGTGTTATTCTAGACTTGAACGAAGATACCTTCAGAGGTTCATGGGGCCGTGTAAAAGGCTACGACGAAAGGAAAGGACCGGCTCATTTCCGAAAAAGAAAAACAATGAAGTGGAGGAACGAAACAAAAAAAGAAAATGACCAACAAATTTTTTGTCGTTCATTCTGCTGTCACTGTAATTTTGCCGTTTAGACCGACGAGTTAGGTCATGATTATCATCAGACGGTGTCGTACTCGTATTGCCTGATTCCACACCGCTACTGCTGAGAAAATCCATCCTCAGTAGATCTTTGCTTCTATTTGTTGAAAATAGTACTGTTAGTTCTAGCACTAGCCAGTCTGTTTTCGCCCATTCATAATATTAGCGCTAGCCGTTGAGGATTTTTTCAGAAAGAAGATTGGATCTTTGGATGGCATTATATGCCGTTGAAAATTACATTTATCATGAGCAAGATATGATTTTATAACGAAGCAATTTGGCGCATCGGTTCATCATGGACCATCTGTAATCAGGAAGAAATCGCACAAACGAAACCCAAAACCTTTCAGTTCTAATAGTTAAATAAAACGAACAAAAGACCGATAATAGGGAAAAACGGCTGAACAACCAAGCAAACTAAATGGCGATTTAAAAATAAAGAAATCGAAAATGAAATGACGAATTTTTGAATCATAGGTCAGCGTTTTAGTTGTTTCCAATCTCACATGAAATTGCTCAAATGAAGAGCAGTAAGGACGAAATTAACAACAGCATTTAAAGTAACACAGCTTGGTAAGTGGAAAGGCAACACGAGACCGTAAACGCATCAGCATAAATATGCACTATCCCAACCTCTCGATCCTCCATCCCCACCTGCCTGAACAGAAACTGCATCTTCTTTCTCGTACAACAGATTTCATGGAGCAGAAGATGCTAAATGATGCGGCTACTGTTGATAGCGTCATCTTACAGCATAAGTGCGATAAGATTTTGAAGTGGAACGTTTTACAAAGAAGCCTCACATATCGAGGAAATTTTAAAGCAAGCATTACGGAATTTGTAACCTGAAAGACGATAAGTAAACATACATCCACGGTTTGGCAAATCAGAAAACAAATATGCAACAGAAAAAAAACATTGTGCAATTTTAGTTCAGTTGCTCAACTCGGCTAAACTTGCTCAGCATAACTGGGCTTTGCTTTGTCAAAGAAAATAGCAGTTTATTTTAAAGCGATAAAATAAAGAGCTACTGAATCTACAAAATCCATGTCGAAACAAAACAGCAAACTTAAATATCTAATAAAGACTACAAATGCACACAATGGAAGTGAAACTTGAGAATTTGGATAAGCATTTAAAGGTAGCGTTGATATCGCTGCATCGACTCTGAGCGCTCGTAATCAACGTAGTGAAAAAAGCTAGCGTCAGTCTGAGGTGTGCGCCAAATAGGTGCACACAGAGCGACTGACTGATCTGGCGGACAAAATCCTGACAAAATTGGGCACTTTGGTCGATTTCACGGCTCATTTATTACACCATTTACGTCAGCGTAATGCACTCGTAAACGATGTCATCATATTGTTTTCGAAAAGTTCTTTTATGGAACGATCAGTATGACACATTGAACAGATTTTATTGCCCTTAAATTGTTGGTGAATTTCATTTAAATCTCTTCGAGAATTTTTTTCGAGGATGCTTTAATGAAAATCTTTCAAGTTCAACATTCAGCAGCATTTGAGCACTGCGGCCAATCAGAACACTTCAATCGTATTCCAATTAATTTTACCTATGAAATTTCTTAGGAATTTTTTTAATTCAATGAATTTAAAAAATTTTTCTTCAATGAATTTAAAAAAATTCTTCTGTGAACAATTAACAAATTGTACTAGAAATCTTCGAACGTAAATTAAGTATTAAACCGCTGTACAATGATTGTTTACGAAATCGCGGCAAAAAAAAGGCATTGACATATTTTTAGCGAACTTATTAAATCATTCAAAAATAAACTACGCATAAGGATGTGGCGGCCTCTAAAGCATATGTGGCCATAAATTAGTTGAGTTTGAAAGTTCGTTCTCTGCATTTAGTAAATCACGATTTTACAATGAATACGTATACTGTTTGTTTGACTGTTGAAACTATTTTTTCTAAGTAATTCGACATTGAATTATGTATGCATCAATCAAGACGGCTTTGAACTTTAAAATGCTTTTTGCAAAATTTCGAATTGATTTGCATATTTAAAATTTACATTTCAATGATCAAATAGCCATCGCTCAGGTACGTGCAGCGAAATACATTTGACTCTCAACGTCAAGTTAAATGTAGTCCGCTGGAGCCGCTTCGTTAACAACAATTTGGTGCAGTGTGCTTAGACTTTAGAGGGGAGAATATCGAGAAGTCATTAATATAAAACGATTATAGGACATTTTAAATGCGAACCATACAAATTTTAGAGCAAAACTCAACGTCCGAAAATTTTATCGGAAGAGAATTTTAGATGCCAAAATTAATTGCGTTCTTCAATCGCAAGTGGCTTACGAAAATGAACGTTGTGAAAAGTGCTCGAAATGGACATATCGAGGGAATATCAGTGACGCACTTCAATATGTTCAGGAGTCGATTATTGCAAGAGTAGGAGCTTTTCGCCAAACGCGTATCTGATTTCGTTTACAAGACAAATACGCACACTTACTTGGCTGATTTATATCGCTCCGCACAATGCACTTCCCAAATGCGAATACCGTTCACACAAAGTACAACGCCTTTCGTTATTCCAGCATCGCTTTAAAGCCCCTACTCTTTATTTATCCTAATCACGTCACTTCCAAAACCGGTTTTTTTTTTCAAAACAATATAATATGCTTCAAACAAAACAAGTAATACCTATATTTCTCGCGTTTTATCGATAATTAAGGTTTAACCAGATACTCATATTACTTACTTCTATAAGCATTAAATATCATTTGCGAGTGGTCACATCAGCATGGCTATCAAGAACTATCACATAACTGTTCAGAAAACAGCGAACTGTTCGTTCCAGCCAATCCGGAAAAGTATTTTGAAGCGAATTCAGTGGAGCATGCCTGTTAAAGGGAATTGTTAGCATCCTCACTTAAAGTCCATTTGTCGTTTAAATGAGCTATTTTAAAGAAAAGAGATAATTTAAATTCTGTACATCATATAGTACAGAATTTTAACCATCATATCCGGTTCCATTATAGTGGATTGGTTATCCATGGATTATGAAAGAGCCTCATGAGCGCTCTCTCTCCTTCCTCTCTTTTACAGAACCCTTTTGCAGATGATGAAGCAGAATGATATAGATTTTGAAACTGCGAATTGTTCGAATTGTTCCGCAATGGATGGTTCAATTTCAAGAAAGATTTTTTTTTAAATCCAGTGGTCAACAACTCATTACGGCTCCACTGATCAAGCAGCCCTTCAAATATGGACCTTCCTCTGCTCACCGATCATGCCTGCTCGGCCCTATGGCTCTTTCCAGCCCGATGAACAGACATATATGCAGGCAAAACAATGAGACGAAATATCACATCTCAAGCAGACACTAGTTTCGAAGAGATCTGAGCGAACCTCTGTAACCAGAAAGCAGCCATGATTGAATTGACGGCTTTTGGTAATTTTATTTATTTTATCAATTTACATGTAAATATTATGTCCTCGTTTGCATTTAAAAAGCATGCGCATAAAATGATGTAGCTGAATATGAAACTATTTGATGCAGTTGAACCAGAACCAGCATCAGAATTCGAAAAAAAAAAACAGGAATTCAGGAATTTCAATTGAAGAAAATTGAAATTTCGGTCGCATATTTCTAAAGTCATATAATGCAACCACAATTTGGATCAAACTAGAACCAAAACACGTATGAAGCACTGGAACCGTACAGCTCCGTAAATAGAGGACCGTGTTATCAATTCAGCCTCAACATATATAAAAGGTGATAGATATTATTCGTCAAAGGAGGACAACTCGACGATTTCAAAAACAGCTTCCATCAGCCGAACACACGTACGTATTTAGCAGCTCAGCAATATTCTCTAATCATCGATAAACGATGCGCACTATTAAAGCAATCTGGTTCGACTACGCCATTAGCATAGCAAGGGCGGAAATTGCGAATTAATGATAGTTCACCTTTTAAGCGGGTCATGTATTGCTGAGAGGTGGAAAATACAGGTAGATAACACACTTTTCAATTTAAACAAAGTAATTAGCAGAGTGCAATTGCAATTAGTTCGACCAATCGAACAGAATAGTTCACAGAATGCCGACAAACAACGATACGATTGCGGTTGAGTTACGTAACGTCCTAACACGTGCATCGAGGAGCATACTTTATCTGAGACTTTTCGTCGAAACTTCCCTAGTATGGTGGTATATTTAACAGAGCGCTCAAAGTTCGTAAATGCGAACAGCACACGAGTAAAAGTGAGTTCCGATTTTATTGCGCGTCAGTGCAAAAAAGGAACTGTTTTAACTGCGCGGAAACGCTCAATGTTTTTACCTCGCTGCGCGATTACAAAAAGTACACTTCAAAGGCCTTTCTTCATACATACTCGTTCAGCGGCCAATACTTACTTTGAACTCTTCACTAAATGACTTTCAACATAATTGTTTGAGACTTGTCAGACAGCGTTGCTAAGTTGAGAAAAATTAGACGAGAATGACTTCACATAGAAAGCAAGCAAATCGCATCGTTTTAATGCATCTTTCGATGAAAACTTGCATGGCAATGTTTCGCTAACGGATCAAAAACTTCCAGACGAAGTTGTCAACGCATTGAGGAATAATGCACCTTTTTTGAAGGTCCTAAGCTTCCCTGTGTTATGTAGCGATCGTCGCTCTGCAGCAGACATGAACTCATACCAAATATGAAGATCTCATTGAGCACTTTGATCATCCTATTTCTCCCTCCCCCTCCTGTTTCCTCCGACATCTGAAATAGCTCGAGCTTCGAGACGATTCCTCGATCCATTGTTTATGACCGCTAATTGAGTAAAAGCACATATGAAGTGGTAATAAAATACGGAACATATTGACACATCCAATATGTGGATCGAATTTCAATAATAAAAAACTTTTGGACCATCTGGATCAATAGCTCTCTTCGCCTTCTTTAGGCACTCCTGTGTACGACAGTGATGAAGCAATCTTCGATATGCACCTAGCAGCAGTAAAACACAACTTATTCTTCAAAATAAAACAATTAAATCAGCACCAACAATGTTAGTTTCTGAATTGGTAAAGTGGAATTAAGATTGAATAACACCGTATGAAGCGCATATTTGTTTCAAACCAGTTTTGTACTTTAAATCTTTATTGTTAATCACAACGGTACTAATTGTAAACAAACGCAAAACGAGTTGGACGATTGTGTTCAAAAACGAAAAACTTCTCTCTTTTCTGACAATGCTCAAATAAGCGGGTTATTTTCTACCAATAACGAGGTGAGACCGCTCTGGACGCATTGAATGTGCCCGTTCAACAACTACTCACACCGAAAACATCGTGGAAAACGAATCGAGGGATGCTAGGAGATTAGTTCATTTTTCTAGATTTTTTAACGCGTGCTCAAAAATGAATGAAGAACACCCGAACAGGCACGAGCATCTTCGCTCGACTGGCGACAAAGGAATTGTTGTCCTTGTCGCAAAGCACGATCAGCGATGTACGGAGAAAGGGAAGGAGGCGAAAGACCACCTCCCCTCTTCTCTGGAATCTTTTGCGACTAATGCAGTCATTAAAGGAATTTTTCAGTTGCCGGTATCCTTACGGAAGGATGTCAGGAAACGCTTGGAAACAATTTTTAGCGCAATTTTATGAACTTTAATTTTGATTTGTTCGGCGATCTATCCGTCTCGTCAACGCACACACCCCCCACCCCCACCTCCCTCACATCGTCTGAATGCATACTGCTTTACAGACTTGACTAAGTGCAACGATTAGTCGACCTGTTTAAAAGGAAAAAGCTGTGCAATCGCTATTGCCATCGACTTTCTCAAACTTTGCACTGCTTATCCAACAACTGGCACATCACATTTCTGTATAATCTACTGCCCTGTACTGAATTTTCCAAAGAATCAAAAGCTCCGCGGATTTCCTCTGATCAAACTTTCCCACCAAATTACTTCCTCGATAACATAACTCAAACCACAAATTACTGCATTATATGGAATTTTTGATAAAGACGGCCTAAACATTCATAAAATATGCCCGTAGATCGCGATCACATCTGCCGCTCTGCCCTCTCAGTTGGAATAACCGCATAGACAGAAACACAAATTCCCCTATACTCATAAAAGTGGTGTCGCATATGTGAGCTATTATTGCAAAAACGCTTTTTAAAAAAGGCAGCTTACATTGAAGTTTATTTGGCAGAAGATTTGCTTATAAAGTTTTTATTATACAGCACTCGAATATGTCCATATTCCGCTTTTGCCATCTAACCATACATTATCACGGATAATGCTTATTACACGTTTACCGTCTGAACAATGCATGAACCCAGTAGGCAGAAATTGAGGAAAAGCAAAACGATTCTCGTTCTCTCCTAACATCTTTAACGAATCACTTCAAATCACATTAAATTTTGCATATGCTATGCGAACGACAAAGTCTTCCAAGCGTTCCATTTCTTTTTAACGACTCCATCCGAACAGTTCGGTTGCTCACTCATTAGGGAACTTGTCCAGTGATCGACAAATATGCAGCCATACTTTCTCAATCGAAGACAATCGGTAACCTAACAGGGCTCGACTTCCAATGTCTTCAGACTTCGGAAAAGTACAACTTTCAACGACTACTGAGAAACTACGCTACAGCGTACGGTAGGCATCGCATATTCCAACCAAAAATTCAACGCTCGATCTCGTGAAAGGCGTGCGAATGCTTAGCTACAATACGCATTGCCACATTTTTGGCTGCATCATTAAGACGGTACCGGTGCTAGTCATCGGCCTCAAGCTATTTGTTGCTAACCACACAGAGCACGTATGCATATTTTTATATGACATCGGCGAATATGGAGTACATTCACAATTATTCCTATCCCAACTTTTCCTTGCGAGCAAATGGTCGGAAAAAAGGGATCCAAGACCGGAAGAACTAATTTGGTTTAAGCATGGACTATCAAAAAGTTAAGCATCGTTTTACTTTCACATCCTTCGAAAAAAGGACTACCACTAACGACTCAAATACCGTTTGAAAGCTTTTGATCGTGACGCTAGCCAAGCTGCAAGGTATCACCAATAGCATCCAAGAAGCTGACGTTATCAGTTCTGAATCAGTTTCAGGAATTCATCTCTCGTTTTGGCGTCTTCTCGAAAAACGCCCAACATACAACTGGTGGAAGTTATCGCATTTATCTTCTGCACTCCACGCATTACCATACACATGTGACTGAAACTGGCATATTATTGGGGACAGCAAACGAAACAAGAGCACAGCAGCTCTGCTTACGTTAATAACTCGATTCTTCTAGTCGATATGCATCGTATCCTGCAGCTGTCAACGGAAAAAATGGGGAAATGTTTTGGGGGAAGCGCTATATATGTTTAAAATACGGTAGCGTTTTTTTTTTCGCAAAAAATCATAGCAAGGACCAACTTCAGAAACACAGCCTATCAGAACACCTTATTAGCTTTGACATGTCAGGCCACCAGAACTATCTGCTTTGAGAGAATTTTTGATGAAATATTTGGCACAAGCGAAGTATGAGAATTAACAGCTGAGTTGACTGCTTATACGTAGGAACTTTGTCGAATTCACAAAGAAATTACGCCAAGGAGTGGGAATGAAGTAGCATTGGAAAAATGACCGGCAAAGAAAAGCTCAACTCGCTTTTGTAGTAAATGCAATCAAAAATAATATTTATTAATACCGTATTACCTCGAAAAAAAACCTCCTCTCAGCACACCCCCCATCCCTCAATACTACTTCTGGATAGTAATAACTAGCATACGAAAGACCCTACTCAGCGCAGACTGAAAACCTGCGAGCAAATATCCGTATTAGTTAGAACGAACTGTACTTCAGCTCAGCCCACACATAGAACATGCTCCTACTCTCTCTGAAAAGCATTGGTTCTTAGAGCCTCTTGGGCTTCACTTGAAGCAATGCGATATAAATTAAGTAAAAAGCATTTAAAAAACAAATAGAACGACCTGATAGAAATAATTACCTTGCCTCAACGACAACTGCGACTCCGGATGGTTGTAAAACTTCCGATATGGCAACAGCGATTTGCTTTGTCAATCTTTCTTGCACTAAAACAGTGCGCTAATACCTCGTAATGGAATATTGCAGTGAAACAATGAAAACAAGACTTTTTAAGTGATCAATGCAATTGAAGAAATTTTGCGATAACGATCGAAACACCAAAGAGACGGCGATCTTTCGTTGGGTTAACCACCTGACGTCATCTAAATTGTGATCTCGAGCATATGTGTAAACGATTCAAGAGAGATACGTAATTGTGTCAGCATTTCTTCAATTGCAGTTGTTTGCTGTATGATGTAAACATATTTTTGAACACAGAAACTTTTAAGTGTGCATTTGAATTGTTCCCTTAAGAGCATGTGCTATGCGGGAGCACTATCATGCTTATAAGGGTGAAAATTGGAAGCTGAGCTCAATGAATTATTATTTCTCTGTACGACCTTTTCACGAAAAAATGCTTCACTGAGTAAACTTCATTTTGACTGGAAAATTTTTTGAATGGGAAGACGCTGAGAAAGAATTACTTGATAACTGCATACATAATTTTACGCTATCAAATCGTAATAACTCCTGTGCGGCGTCATTAGTGGCATTGTCGAAGCATGGCGGGAGGGACGGGAAGGGGATAGACTAGGGTCCATTTTCCATGAGGAACCAGGAAAGGCAGGCGAAGGTCGCTCACGAGGACCAACTTTTTTTCCGCATACTATGCTTCGCTTGTTTTTAGTTTTCCAGAAAACGATGGCTGAGGAGCTTGGGACGATGAGGAAGATGAGGAGCTTGGGACGATGAGGAAGAGGTGATGTACTCAAGCCGGATCTGCATGTATGGAGAGCGACTTGAGGTGCGACACTACATCGTTTCAATTTTAGGGTATCAATTTTAGCGCATCGCCGGCTTTCATAGATTCATCAACTCCGAACAACTTAGTTGGATTCCCCACCGAAAATTTGCGTTCGATCAGCCACAAAAAGCGTTTGGAAACTACTCGATTTGGCCTTAAAGATGCTCTAAACAACACAATCGTTTGTGGGTGACCTAAAATGAGAGGAGGTTATGGGAACGTAACAAGGGAAAAAAATAATATAGAACCTTGTAACCGACGGCTAAACATCTCAACGATCCTTGCCAGTTTACTGAGTCCGATAACCTTCTTGTTAGGGAGATAACCAATATGTACTTTGCCTATGAACGGAACCAGATGGTGCTCACACAAAGAGAACATCTCGATATTGCGCACAATTACCATCTCATCATGATCCTCATCGAAAATGGCCTCGTTCACTACATCTTAATGGTCTTCAGTATTACTAACTTCATAACGAGCACCTATTTGTGATCAGTAAGTCTCTGGTATATCCGATCGGATATTTCTGACGGAATCTAGCTTGGAAAATGCTGTCATATTATTGAAAGAGAAATGTTTACGCTTAAAGGGAGTTGCAGTGAGTTTTGTTAAAAGGCTATCACTACCACTGCGATCATCAATGCTCGCCAACTGCGAATAGAGAGAGTGAGCGCGCAGTTTCTGAGACTATCACGAATTATACGTCGGTCAAGAAAAAAATGGATTCCATATATGCAGTCAATTTTGGCACTAACATTCCGTTCCGTTCCTTAGGCTGATGTGCTATGCTAAATGCAGTTAAATGGCTCACCGCCGATTCGACTATAGCCTCCAGATGATGATTAAACAGTAATTTCCCTCCAATGAGCTATAGCCAATTTCGAATCAAAGGCAAGCTATCGTTGATGAGCCATCATCCGCTCATCCACATATTGATGGACTGGTTAACACCAATTTCTGGAGTTTCTACATTATCTCAAAACAGGCCTTAGTACAACTTTTCACTTTTTTTCTACAGTATTGCTCATCCGGCGTTGTGTATGTAAATGTCACGGCTAATTTCGCGCAGGAATCATTCGAACATAGTGTTGTCCACTTTAGTTTTCTGGTTTTTCTTTATTAAAGCTCTTTACTTTGTATGGTTCTCCGACCGGTTCTTTTGAAATAAGGTCAGCTTAACGTGGGTTGAATGACTTCATATCGCATGCAAAAGCAAGCGGACAAGAGATAAGTTGTAGAGCTTTCACGGTACAAACGTAGGCGCCAGAAAGAGGGTAGTCAAAAATTACGAGGTGTTTCGGCATGCAACAATTACGTAAAACTTTAGGACATGCTGACACCCTTTCATGTGCAGTTTTGTGATTCGAAAGCACATTCGATAAGGAAGGAGTGAATAAATGGTAGAAACCATCGGCTTATTAGATGTTGGACTTCTTTGAGGAGGACGGTTTTCGAAAGCAGAGTTTTGTACTCGGAAACGAATAGCACTGAACGAATAAACGTTCATTGTGCGCACAAGTTTAGTAGCTTTATTTACATTATTTTCTGCACAATTTCAGTTGTTTCTCGGCTCGCACATTTTTGTTTTGCCAAAAATCGTTGCAAAAATGTTTCACAAATGCTCACCGTCCAGATTCTCTTCGTATCCCCTCGTGAAAAATAACATTGCTTTCGCAGCGCGTTCGGGTGTTTTTAGAAGTCCTTGCCTCTGAAGATCTTCTCCACAATGCGCAATTATTGCAGCATATGCCTTACTCATATCGTCAAGATGCATTGACGGTGTTGGTGAAAGCCTTTCCACACCACAGCAACGTGCATGCTAAAAAAAGCTACAATGTTTACAACTATAAAAAATTTGAAAGTTAACTAAATAAAGAAGTGTTTGACGATGAGCGGATGAAAGGGAAGGGGGACGGGAGTGGGGAAGATATAGAAAAATATATTATCCTGCGAGATTGTTGCCAACGTCAACAGCACTATATAAAAACACATTCTTCTACGCGACATTTGCGTTGTAATCAATGTCTTGCAGAATGAACTATTTAGAATGCGCAATTGTTTTATAAGATGATACGAATTTACTGAGCATGACATTGATCTTTTTTTTTATTCATGGCTGCCGGTCATATAACTTAGAAAGCGACTGCAAAAAGGTATTTGTAGGATGAAAGTTTATCAGTGATCCAACGGGGCATGCATCGAACGCCATCATCGGACATGTTTCCGTTCAACTTACCGTTATTCCTCTTGCTTGCCGTAAGGAAACATATTATTAAATCCCTTTCACACTACATCACTTTTGCACTACTCTGAATCATGTAAAATTGAACGCCGTCGTTAGCTTTCATCTCCTCTGTACACCACTGGAACACTCAGAAGTTGTATTCCGAGCACATTCAACTAGATTCTTTTCAAGGTGCACCTATACAATAGCGTGAACGGTGATGCTGGAACAGCTTCGTTCAGCATCAAATATTCGTGAAGACTTCTTAGGAGTAATAAAGCGCTCGCAATTGCTTTGAATCTTTCATAACTTCATTCGCTTTATCCGTTCCGTTACCCCCACAGGCATTATCTTATGCATGCGTATGTTTTCATATAAGCCTTTTAAGGCTCACATGAATGTGTACATGCATAAGTGTGGATACCAACCATGGTTTTCTAGAAAATTTTTTTGACAACCGAAAAGTCACTTTTCTCAAACGAGAAGTGAAAAAATTTTTGAAGGTAACTCAATTGCCCGAGGGTTGAGAAGCATCGCGGTTATAAATCGAGGAGGCGAAGGCGATCAGATTAAGTTTCTAATAAATGTTTTTTTCAAGAGATCTTAAAAGAAGTGAAATGAAGTGAAAGAAATGGAACGACGAAAAATGTCCTGGAAGTTTTACATGAGTTTTCTCGTGATTTCCACCTCACTTTGGCGAATTTGAAATTTGTTAAGGCGAATTGCTTTCCCCAAAGGAAAAGTTGCAATAACAAAAATTTGCAATTCCAGTTTCGACTCAGAAACAATCGAAGCAAAACTTATGAAATTTGGTGGTTATAATTCAAACATTAGGTCAGCGCCAACCCATCCACCTCCCCGTCCCGGCCTCCACCCTCCCATTGTGAAACCAACTCGCAGACGAAAACAGAAATCATAGCGCTTTAAAGGATTAGAAAATCTGCACGCATTTTACGACCGGTTGGGCTGCGGGAAAAAAAAAACGAATCTTTTGCAAAAATCTTGTATTAATGGTAGAGTCGAATAAAGTTGGGATCTTCGTCATTCGCGAACGGTTTATGGAACTGGTTTCATGGGTGAGTCGACAAACCTCCTCAAATCGTGCCAACCTCCTGGCACGTAATGTCACTTGTTCCAAAAAAGAAACGTCTTGCCCATTTCTTAGTACTTATCAAAAGATCGATTCGAACGGATTAAAAAAAATAGGACCGATCAAATCTGTCTTACCAATAGGTTGTCGCCCATAAAAGAAAGTTCACTGCCCGAGGCGATGCCACTACTCATTGCACCCTGCAAAATGTCCTCGTCGAATCTTATTGTCATTTCAGATGAAATTTCATAAAACAAAAGCATAACCGCATTTCCTGGGGAAAAAAATAGCTCGAAAAAAACTTCCATATCAAACGAGCATAATGAAAACGGTTAAGACAGTGTGTAAAACTGCTCGCACGATATGCGCTTGGGCTGCTTACTCATTAGAGCAGCCAACTGCATAAACGGCTTACAAATGACGGAAATTCATACTTTAGCTGATTCGAGTGCTCAGAAAGACCGTTCACTAAAGAATCGTTTCTCGCTTAATCAATGGATGCAAAATGCAAAATGCGTCCGAAGTAATTGCAGAATGCATGCAAATACCCAAGCAGTTTAAAGCACCAATGCATTCGATGGACATTGACAAAACGAACTGAAAGAGTTTGGCGACAATATTAGAGGAAGCAGAATATGCGTAGTGAATTTTAGAATTCTAGCTTCAATGGTTTCCGACGGAGGAAAAGGCTTTGGCAGATCTTTGCAGCTCAAATTTGGCGGACTGCATAAATCTAGTGAGAAGTTTCAGTGAATGGAAAGCCAGGGCCAATCTTCAACTGCACAGTTGTAGAAAACAGTGTTGCACGAAATAAACCCCCCCCCCCCTCCCCGAGATCAGACGATGTAATTCTGTGTTTGATATGCTCGATAGAAAAATCGTATGGCAAGCTTTGAGATAACGGAGTGGAAGACGGAATGGTGAGGCGTAAATAATTATGAAATATAAAAAAGGATAGAGACCATTTCTTCGCGCTTCTTTGATAGTATCGATGGTGCATTCCTCTTCTAAAAAAGATCCCACTCCTTCCCCCCCCCCCCCCNCCTCCCTTCTTTCGTAACCTCCGTGCTATTCCACGCTCTAACGTCCGCTCGCAGATGCATTTAAAAGCATCACACAACATGCTTTTGAAAAAAGATGTGGCACTGATGATATCATATTTTAGGAAAGGTTGTTTTCATGACCTCCTGAATTTTGAATTCTTAATTTAGGGTCACTCGTCAGCGAGCCAAGTGAGAAAAGGGAAGTCCATCTTTCTTTCTACTGACGCAGGGATGGGTGCTGCGAGAGGATGGAAGGGGCGAGAGGAGGAGGGGGGTTGCGATGAAAGCCTTGGCACTTCCGATCTTCCTCTTCCTAATTAAATCAATGCCTTCTCATTCCTGCTTGTGTCGTGCTGCGTTTACTCCACCTGTATAATGTTTGGAAAAAGGAATTGTTTAGAAGCGGCAGGGTCGCAAGAACAACGCAGCAAGAAACCTGCGGTAGAAGTCTATCTCCAATAGAAGCTCTCTTTAATAGGGGTCTCTCCTCTTTTGTCTCCTCAATTCACGAATATGCTGTCAATTTTTTGAAAGTAATTAATATGAAAAGGAACAGTTAATTCGCTGTTGTTTCACTATTGTGATATCATCGATGGCGTACCTCTCTGACCCTCGTTGAACTTTTTTCAGAACGGTGATTTTATAAGACCCGAGGCTTTTATTGGAATTCAATGATAAGTAGCTTGAAGGCGAGATGCGAGTAGAAGAATGGACAGAGAATAGAAGGCAAAAAGATGGGACCTATACACAAATTTTTTAAAAACTTATTACACTATACAAACGATTTATGAGATAAATAATGAAAGAAAAACAGCGTTAAAATAGAAATGAAAAGAAGAACTGCACTACGAGCATAGCCTATAGACGATTGTATAGAGGGAACGGTGCAAAACCAAAGTCACCGTCGATGGGCAATTCAGCGAAGAACACGTTTCAGAGAAATTTGGGACCATTTGGGAGCAACTGTGTTCTGTGCTCTCGCTATTTTTTAAACGCTGTTCTGAATTCAAGGAACTATCATAAAAGATGTCATATTTCTACAGTTGTCATTGTCTGCGGATCAATTCAACGACAAAAAATTCACTCCTCAATGTATCGCAAAAAAGAAAAAAAAGAAACAGCGCTCTTAATCGTTTTTCTCACACGTTCACAGGGTTACTATCTCTTAATGTGATCAGTAGTATACAAATAGGAACCATTCACTTCAGGCGACTGTCAAGATATGCGCTTTGGCAATTACAACTATGGAACCCGTTAATTTCGCAAACTGCGAAGAACTAATGAAGCATGCATTCATCGTTGAAATTGAGTAAACGTGAGTGCTTGTGACCCATTTCAAAAGTATTCGACTCTGCAGTTGCTTTTATAGCGTAAATTTCTTAACTTTAGCTTCAGCCATAACCGAATAGATGGACATGTGAAGTGCTCTGAAAGTGTAGATTTGCCAAAGCGCAAAAAGGAAAAAATACAGTTGATTAAAACAACATATGAGTGTTGAAAAGCTGCATTAAGTTAGGCTGGCTGCAGACAATAGCACCTATAGCCTCTTCTGGAATAAGGCAGATGCAATAATGGAATACAGATGTAACACGTAAAGTCTATTGCGAAATGAAGCCGAAATAAGAAACTCTTTCAGAGCAGTGAAATAATAAAAGAGAAACCGAGCTATGATAAGATGGGAGTTCAACACCGCACAACCCATGAACGAAAACAGTAAAACCACTATTTTTCGCAGAGTACTAGATAACGGGAGTGTTTCGTAAAGTTTTATAAATATTTCTCGTATATTTCTAAGAAAAAAATTTGATTTTTATGATTAATAACTCAATAAATGACAATTACTTTCGCTCTATACTAATCGATGGCTACAAAAAAATAAACAGTTCAATCGACCTTAATCATTGGCAAAATAAGAGCGACCGAATATGAAGGATGAAAAAATGGTGATTTATTCCTCTCATATTCTATGTGGACCTAAAAAAACTTGAGCAAGATCACCGAGCAATAGTATGATGTTACGAAAGCGGCTGATTTCGCATTTAAATATCGATGTTTTCTCAACAAGAATTTGGTAATTCAAACGACATCATCGAAATCGTTTTAACATGCACTTGCAGTCGAAAAAGCGGTGTCACTAAAAACGAAGCCACAAATGGAAGCTTCGTTTGGCTTTTTTGCTCGTGTTCACTGCAGATTACCATCTTGTGTATGTTTCGTGCCTCGGCGACGGCGCATTTTGAAACCTTCACGTCTGCGCGTGTAAATATAGCGGTATATGCAGGAGTGTCTATCTTCCAGTATTGGCAACCCAAAGAGCTACTCCGGTGAAACTTGGCAGGCATAACCTGCGACATTTTGTGGAATTCAAGCGAAATTTAAGAACGGCTCATAAATTAACAGCGTCATGAGTTTCGAGAATAATTGGGTAGGTCGTAAGAACAACTCTCTCATACACAATACCCGCAGACAAAACTTGGTCTCACCCGACCGAAAATTGCAAAATATAACGTGCATAAAATTATGCTCTGACAGTGAATTTCGGAATTATTATTAGGGACTTTTGCGGAAGAGAAGTGGAAATTATGGTAAAATCTACCGTCAACAGCAGCAACAGCTTTGATCACCTAAACGAGCATAAACTCTTGCACACGTTCAAATGTTCTTCATATGAATTTCAAACTTTCCCCGTTCGGGCTTCGGTTTCAGGAATTATAAATCGCGCCAGTCCTCTGGTGTGTTTCTTCTAAGCTGAATAACACGATGAAACTTTAATGAGTGCAGTAATACCTCGATGCGTAGGACAAACGAAAAACAAATGAACGAAATTTGCACTTGGGTAACAGCAAAGCAAACATTTACAAACAAAGATGTGTTACAAAGGAAACTTTGGCAACGACTTTATTACCCACATTGCACTCCATAAGGAGGCATCGTTTTAACGAGCCATTCATTTGAATGCACCAGTAGAGCCACTAAGCAACCCCACCGAACGCTTGGTTTGTCTCAGTTCGAAATGGTCGAGCGCAATTTGGTTGAGATTGTGCGGACCTTATGATGTCGATTATCCTCCTCGTTTCACATAATAACAGCACGCTGACGATCGGTCAACGCAATGTGGTGCACTGAAGCATACGAGCAAAAACGACACAATAGTTCTGTTGAAATGAAGGCGTGTGATACTCTCGACGAACAATCTTGCAATCCGCACGCTAAGCCCCTTTTATTGGCCGGTCGCACCAAGCGATTGTAATGCATGACGATCAGATACGTCAGCCAAAACAAATCACCTCCTTCCTATTCCCACCCAGACGCAAACATATGTCTTCAATAATTGGATACCGCACTTAATACACAGAACACGTCAATGCTGAACATTGTGAAATACGATCGCACACCATCGTTAACGCTACATACTTATCAATGTTGAGCTGCAAGGCACGTGAAATAATCTATGGAGCACATATTAGCCTGAATCGAATATGCTATTCTGCCATTTCTGAGTAGAAAAACATCTGAGAAGGAAGTGAGCGATCTCGAAAACATTGTAACAGTTTTCAACTGAAAACAACAATTGGGAAGCACCTCTGGAGGTTGGCACACTAAGCATTTTGTGCAATTCACGTTGAAACGGTTTAATTCATGCGTAAATTTTCGACAACCAAATTGAACGCTTATCGCTGCTCGCAAAGTAATTTTGCTTAAGCGACAAGAACAGGTTGCTCATGACCTGCGTGTAAAATTATGGTGATCAAACAATGAGATCGGAACTGCAACCGTTGATGGAAAATTTGGAAATTTCCGAAAAGTTTAAGTGCACTTCGTCAAACAGTTCACCTTTTTTTTTCAAAATTTCTTAACCAAAATTTCGTCCTTATTCCGTTTTCTCGTTTTTTGCTCAGGAATTTACAATATGAGGATAGAAATTTTTCTCTAAGAAATTGAATTGTTGATGAGTTGCTAATCGGCTACAAATTTTACTGCGGCCTTTAAACGTTTCCCGAACCTCATCGCGGTACCTCTTCCGGCTCTAAAAATAAGGCTACCAGAAAGTGAGCTACACACATGCATACGTAATATATGCATATACACGTGTGCACGCACAGGTATGCCGGCCCTATAACGTTTTCGCGACTCATAATTTCCCGCGATAATCGCAGTGCTATCGTACTGCGCCAGCAACATTGACGGATTTGTTAAATGGAATTGGTTCGAGGTGAGTAGAAACGTTGTAAGCAGAGAAGGGCGAACAGAACATCGAAAAGAAAGCCGCAACGGATGTGCTGCTCTGCTGTATGTTTTATTGAGCCGACAGCAATACTCATTGGGAACTGTTGGTCAACTCTACCTTCGTAAATGACGTTTGCGCAAAACTCATGCCAAA
>JPKZ01001540.1:176973-193413 GCA_000803305.1 Toxocara canis
GGAATTGCTTATTTGTGGAGCAATTCAATAAAATTTCAAGCAGTTGTTATTTTTGCGGTGAAAGGTAGATTAGCGCATCTACTATGATTTTTCTTTCATATATTCTTTATGCGATTATTTGCTTCGAATCTATTCTAGTCGTCTGGAATCAATTCGAGTGTAAAACACGACCTTAATTGAACGGCCGTGTCGGTGTGTTCCGGCAAAAACGGTTTTCGTCAACCAATTTTCCACCTAATTGTCGTATCTTAGGAATGAACTTAAGACTGCAAACTAAAAGGGCACTTTCGACGACAGTAACCCACAAACATGTGACGATATTTGCACTTTGAAAGCGTTATCTTCTGCTGATGCTTATGATTTAAGCAAAACTCGAATTCATAAAAACGATTTACTTTTTGTTCGGCAACATTGCCTTCATCAACGAATTACATTGTGCCGAGGACACTTCGACAATAACGAGTCGAAAACATCGTGACATTGTAGATGAGAAATTTTTGCTCTCAGTGAAACACTTCAATACCCATGGGCAGTAGAAAATCAAGCATTCACAAACACTCTACCCTACCTTGGCGAAGTAGATGGAGGAAATGCTGGGTCGTCGTATCGTTCAGATACAATTTTTTAACATTTTACAAGATTCGGCTAGCAAAGTAGACAAAGCCGGACGAGGGGAAAAATTAATTATGAAAACGAAAACAGCGAAGTATGCGAACCCATAAACGAATGTATGAAGGACTCTTAACTTCACAAAAACTTTCAAGACATGCCGCAAAAAATTCCTTCTCTTACAACTGGCTATGCAACTGAAACTGACTTCGAATGCAACTGACTGAAATGCATCGAGAAGCAGCTGAGCATTCAGAAATGCGTTGAAATGCCCCTTCGTCAGCCTTATCCAACCCAAATCTCTCTTCTGAATTCTCTTCATTCTTCTGCCCCCTAAAAGTAAAAGAAAATCAGATAATGCAAAATTGCATAGTCTTTCAGTGCCACGATACTTCGCATTTGCATCGCTCAATTCTCATCTTTTGACTTGGTGAGAGGCGTGGAGTGGAGATTATATGTTGTGCTTGGCACCTCTCCTGGACGATCGCGACACTCAAGCAGTGCATCATCGTTCACAAAACATTCACTGCCATTCCTTAAAAACATTTTACATTCTCCTTAAGGGCATGCTTTTAGGAAATGAAAGGTGACGGCGAGTTATTCTTTTGGTTTACTTCATACCAGGAACTGCCTTATGGCCTAAAGCACAAGGTGGATCAACAGTTTCGTTTGCCGTTTCTCATGCACTCCTTGTTGGATAGGAACTTTTCACAGGAGGAGTTTGGGGAGAAGAAGCGAGGGAGGAAAGGGATCACAGCAGAGGCGGACGATGTTGGTTTTTATATTCAGCTCTTTCAAAGCGTTCGGTTCAAACAATATTCCAACCGACAACTGCCAAGCCAATCTATCTCGTTCAGAAAAATCAAATTCAACTTTTCTCAGTTTTGTACGAAACTGTACAGCCTCTTTGATTCTGTACTCTTCCTATGTGTAAATATTTGAAAAGTGGAAAATTTATTCGATTATGGGTACTTTTGTCGATTTCGCTCTTTTTGAACTACTTTCGTATAAAAGATGCATCAGCACAGTACGAAGATAATATGAAAACAATACTTTCTTATGTTCATTACTTTTGCCGCTTTATCGCAAAATTCACTTAAGTGTGGGACGAACGCTTTTTGTTATTTTACGAATTCTCTAGCTGTGGACCCAAGGGATATCGATAAGAAAGCGCCCAGCTTGCGCACTGTTCTCAGGTGTATATGGCAAGACTGACGAGTCAACCGATTTTCGTGTGATTCTTTAAACCTGGTAGAAAGCCATCCGGAAATCGTTATACTAGGTGTACCCGGGCAATCTAGCGCTCCTTTTCCAGGCTGAATATCATGGATTTGCATAGTTTTTTATCGACTCCGTATTGTTATTATTAAATTTTGGGCTCCCGAAACAAAGTTGAAATGAGATATAACCTTTCTCCCATTTCTCGCGCTCAAGTTCAAAATGTTTCATAAGAGTTTATATGGCTTTATAGTTCGGAAAAAGCTGTTTTCGAATACGAGTTTCCACAGGAAAAAATGGACTTTCAAAAATTTAACCATCGAACGCGTACCTTCCACTTCAATTCCATTACTTATGGAAAGCAACAGAAGCACTGAACAAATCACCGATAACAGTATCGAAATGTGTTGCAAAAGTTTGCACGTTACAATTTTTAAAAAAGGGATGCTCTATACGAGATCGAATTTGCGAATTTTTCATATTTTCCATGAGTTCTCCAGTATAGGAGTATTATTATGAATTTGCATTTAAAATTTTTCGGAACTCTGCCTTATTTCTTCCTTTAGCGAAACAACAAACGCGTAATTGAACTAGCATTTCACAGCGATAAAGTCTTTTGGGCTAAATACAGAGGGCCAATCAATGTACGCTTACTGTTGAAAATTGCAAGACATGAGGATGGTTTTTTCTGAAAAGATGCTTTCCTGAAAATTTTTACGGCAAAATTGCTTGCAAAACTCAATGTAAACAATCGTCAAATCTTTTTTTTTCTAGGCTATCGTAAAATTATCAACCAGCTTTATAGATTTGCGCTGGAAATATCGTTAAATTCATCATTTATTCACTGTCTATCAGCCAAATTCCAAATTCGATAGAATCGCTCGGTAGTTGGGTTAACGATAGATTATGTTAAATATTCGTTTAACGATAGATTATGTTAAATATTCGTTTAACGATAGATTATGTTAAATATTCGTTTAACGATAGATTTAGTAAGATCTGTCCGTAGAAACAGTGATCAACAATAATAAGAATGTTTCTGACCGGACAGAGAAGTTCAAAAGCAACCGTTGTTTTCTTTGACATTAGACATTATGAAGAATGTCGGCTAGTAGCGCACGCAGAATACGCCTTATTGAAGATCCAAAGGTAAATATTTTGAATAAAAAAACGATCTTTAATGATGGTTTCTTTTGTGAAGGAAGGAGCTATTTCAGCTCAGAATCGTTCGTAATAGCGCCTCTTAATCTATTTCCTTCTTTTTCTAGTTTTATCCTAGCAAGACAGATGATTAAAACAACTTTTAGTTATCCCTTGCAAAATTCAGTATTTCCCCTCGCCTCAAAAATAAATCGAACGAATATCTCACGCTTTCTCACTAATACCGCAAGAATAAAAAAATCTTTCCTCCGCAATCGTAAAATATAGGAAAAAAAATTAAATAGGAAAAACGTACTCGCATGGGCATTTGATGCAATCATCCGCAGTTCCTTGCGTAGCATCACCGTAGAAACCGGGCTTACAGTTTTCACACCGCATTCCATATGTGTTGTGCTCACAGTCCTAAAGATCTGTATTTATCATTTTGAGCGTGCAGCAGAACATTGCAATTATATCTCTCGCTACACTTCCAAAAAAAAAGGAAAATTTGATAAGAATTCTTAAATTAATTCAGACGCTTAATGACCTAAATCACTATTCCACCAATAATCTTTTTTTCCCTTTAGTGGGAAAGAAACAAACCAAATTGCCGAGTTTCCTTAATTAAAACATTTCACGCAAAATCTAACACAAAAATTTTGGTCATGCCGAATGAAATTGCTCCTCTGATATTTCCATGCGAACTCCGCGATCGCCTTTTGAGGAAATACGGAGAACGGTTGGGTGGGAGGGGGGGGGCTATACCTTATGCTATTGAGCATAAAAGAGATAGTGCGAGGCACATCGTAGAGGACAACCGCCGGCGCTACCTTAGCAACTCCTCAACAGATGGCCTTGGAAAATTTGATTGAAAACTGATAAAAAATTTGTTGGATTGAAATTAAATTAGCCTTTTGAAAAATAAAAATTAAAAAATTGATTAAAAATTGAAAACAACAGATAACCTTTTGTTGAAACATCGTAACTTTCGCTGCAGCAAAACTACGCAAAATTACACCGGAAACGCCTCCAGTCTTACAAAAGACTGCATCAGGGAAGCGTTAATCAAATGTTATATAATAATGTTCATTGAGGAGAAAATCGTGACTGTTGTTACTCGAATTAGGTTTAAAACGATAGACAAAAATACTTCAATGACTTTCTGGCGATTTCTGTGTATAAAAACGTTCCATCGCATTTACAAAGCCAATGTTGCTCAATTACGAACTGAATGGAGCAAAATTGGCTATTAGGTAATTAAAGCTTTCCAGTACCCCCGCTGCTTTATGGAGTGTTCCTGAATTTGAAACGAGTGTTGAAAGGGACATTCATATCTATGTTTTGAAGCTGGAAAAGCATTTGATGCAAAGTCTTGGTATACTTCCCATGAGAAATTCTGCGATAAGTGCCCTTCCCACATTAAAAAGTACATTAATCTAGGCTCTCTTTTCATGCCCTCCCATTGCTGGTCAGTGCTTTCGCTCTCCTCGAATCACTTCGAGTGTAAAGATCCCTTCAAAGGAACGGTAAACTGCAACCTGTTATTCTATGTGAAATTTGCTTTGTTCAGACTTGTTTAATTCTTTAAATCTCTAGTTGTATTTTCTATACCGAGCTAAATTTAAATAAAATCTTCAAATAAACATATAGAACATGCCATGCAATTTCCTGTTTCATTGCAACGTGAAGAATGTGCATTACAGTTGCAAGTTGTAGAGAAATTTCTCGGCACCTCGGTGCAACCTTCACCGCCGACCACTCCACTTCCTGTATAACCCACAGCACAACTGCAACATATTTAAAAAAATTTCCATTCTTCATGATAAGATAGAACAGGAAGAAAAGGAGTAGGAAGAAAACAAAGTGAGAAACCAAAAGAAACAGAATCAGGATAGAAATAGTGTCCATGACGAGAGGATCCCTTTTGAACTGGCGATCTCATTTTTAAAACATATGGAAAGCATACTGTGGCAAATAAAGAATTTATGGAATTCCGTCACAGTAGAATTACGCGCAACTGTCTGAATTTTTCTACGCCACCATATGTTTTCCACATTAGATTTCCGCTCAAAAACAGCCTCAAAAAATGCAGAGTATTTTTGCTGTTTCTGTTATCTTTTATTCCTGGCTTTCCTTCAGCACTTATTTTTCCCCTTTACATGTTTGCCTGGCCAACGTCCTAATAATCAGCGAGCAATACATTCATCGAATGGCGCTCTACAACACTACGCAAAACGTTCTCTGTAATCTAAAGGCGACTTGCTAAAAGACGTTTTTTTTTTTTCGGTGGGAAAACAGAAAAAATTCAAACGTTCCCGAAAAGACCCAATCAAAATAGAATTTAAATGGAATCGTAACATAAATAACAGATATAGTGCTACGGCCTTACAAGAAAGTGTACCTTATCTTATCATAGATCGAAAAAGCTAAACTAAACAACTTTCTCTTAGCGTTTCGAAACGCTGAATGACAAACATTTTCACTTATAAGGGCTAGACTTACTGTCATGAAACAATTTCATTTATAGCAAAAAACGCATTAGGAAACAAGAAAGCAATGGTGTATAATTGAAAAGAAACCGACCACATGATAGCAAATGGAATATTTAAATGAGGTAACAGACGCACGGAACTGTACTGGCATTTATTAACATATGTATTACGTGATGCTATTGATCGCATAATGAAGTTGCATGAAGCCAACTAACCGTTCACATTGGATTCCCTCGGTATTATCAGCACATCCAAGACAGGAATGAGTTGTCCGGTTGCATATGGATGAGTGACCGTTGCAAAAGCACTCCCCCATATATCCCAAATATATCTGCTTGCAAATTGGCAGTGTCTTCCTGCAATATACTTTTTACTTGCTGCAACTGCTGACACGGTGAGTAGTAGTTGTGATAAAAGGAAAGTGTTCACTGAAATTTTCAGCTAAGTTAAGTCACCGTCAATAAAATGATGGCAGTCGTGAAACTCGCTTTCTGGAGAACGGCATAAACCCAGATTTCACATTTTTATGCTAGTCAGAGTAAGTCGCATAACAAGGGCTAGACTTACTGTCATGAAACAATTTCATTTATAGCAAAAAACGCATTAGGAAACAAGAAAGCAATGGTGTATAATTGAAAAAAAAACCGACCACATGATAGCAAATGGAATATTTAAATGAGGTGACAGACGCACGAAACTGTACTGGCATTTATTAACATATGTATTACGTGATGCTATTGATCGCATAATGAAGTTGCATGAGCCAACTAACCGTTCACATTGGATTCCCTCGGTATTATCAGCACATCCAAGACAGGAATGAGTTGTCCGGTTGCATATGGATGAGTGACCGTTGCAAAAGCACTCCCCCATATATCCCAAATATATCTGCTTGCAAATTGGCAGTGTCTTCCTGCAATATACTTTTTACTTGCTGCAACTGCTGACACGGTGAGTAGTAGTTGTGATAAAAGGAAAGTGTTCACTGAAATTTTCAGCTAAGTTAAGTCACCGTCAATAAAATGATGGCAGTCGTGAAACTCGCTTTCTGGAGAACGGCATAAACCCAGATTTCACATTTTTATGCTAGTCAGAGTAAGTCGCATAACAAAATTATCACTGCCATATCTCTTAAATGAGTGATTTAAGAGATATGAGAGTGATAATTTTGCATTTTCCTAATTTCTGCTAATTTGCTAATTTCTCGACGCAGCTGTCATACCAGCCAATCCCCGCCTAGGATACGCTGCAAAGAGTGACATGTTCTAGATGAGCTCCCGGAATATTTGTGCATAATAGAGCAATTTTTACAGCACCAACTGGAGAGCACCGGATTTCATGCGATTCGTTGAAGTTTCTATGTTTGAGCGCGATTTGATGAAAGCAGTGTAAACAGGCATGCAAAACTGCAAAGCTGCAAGAATGCTCTAGTTTTAAGCGATCTTCTCGACAACTGTAACGGTTGGAAGCAAATAGCGAGAACAGCCGAAAAGAACTAGAGTTGAATCTCATTTTAAGTCAGTCCTTTAGCTTTTTTTTCGAGATTTTCCGAACTTCCTTTTTTCAGACTGAAATACGAACAAATAACTGGTGGATAAACTGACAAACACATGCTTTTTTCTGCAAAAAAATGGAGAAAAAAATTCGAACTGACTGACGTGAAATGAGCTTGATCATTGTCAGTATGTGATTTTTTGCTCTGGAAATTTTTTTAAAAAATCCGAAATAATTAAGAAAATTCGTATTTTTTAAAATGCAGCTCCATCTAACTGCTTCAGTGCCCTCATCTGGCTTCTTTTTATTGTGCTTCAATCAAACAAGATGATAACAGATTTATGTGAGGATGGCGGCGAATTTATGGTTTATTTTAAATTGCTTTCTCATGAGCTATTGAATTTGCTTTCAACTAGTGACATTTCTCTTATTAATATGCAGAAAATTCATACTGAAAAGAACAACTCGGAATGTACGAACAGGAAAGCTGTCCATTATACAAATACATCAACGATGCTACCTACTATCCATTACTGACAATATAAAAATTATCACCATTTTCACTTAGTAATCGGAAAACACCGTTCTCTTTTGCACATTTTGCAGTTGCGCCGAGAATGTTACTCATGTGCAATTGTATAAATGATCACGAAGTTCTTTTAAGTAAACCACTCCTTCCGAATAATTATCGAATTTCGTAGACAGAATCGCAAAAAGGAGTTGATAAAAAACTGCGACAAACTGAGCGTCTCCTAGGGATTTTCCCTCCGCACAGTAAGCACTTCTTGGCGAAATCTTAGACGACTCTTGTACGAGGGGGGTGTCTTTGACCATATCTCTGACTGCAAACAGACACAGCTTTTTTGAACTACAGCGTTCACCCGATATTGAAGCGCCTTTGATTCTCAGTTATACGACTGTTAAGTTTGTCGACCCCTGAAGGGATGAATAGCTTATACTCAACTCACTGTGTTTTTATTCGATGCTTCTCGTTCTCAATTTCACTGACGTGCTTCACGAGTTTTGCGCTCAACATCTGCGCACTGAAATTACCGCTTAAGCGTTGCTCTTCAATGCTCTGAAACGAAATGAAAGACTTTATACCTCATTCTCATTAGCATTTCCGTATGAATAGGCGAAGATGACGATAACTGAAATTTTATCTTATTCGACCATTCTTACAAATCATTTACTAAAGATTCGTTTTCCTGAGATCCGACAGGTCAAATAAATATGCAGCTTGACCTATGGAGACACATACAATTTTTAACCATCTTCACAAGGAATAACTTTTGCTAAAGTCGGCAAGCAGGAAAGAAATCGAGTACGGAAAGTGCTTATCTAGTTGAAACTACTGGATAGTTGCAAAAAGAGATCCGCGCATCTGAGCGTATAGGTATGAAGTGGTTACCATGCGTCTTGTTAATAGCGCATTTGCCAAATCGCACAAAACCATGACAATCTCCAAATTGCACTGCGCTTTTCACCACAACCGATACCTGGCGCACGATTGTGTTCAATACCAGTAATACCAAGTCATTATCCGAAGTTAGCCACATCAACTAGAGCAAAAATAATCGCATCGCAATTATCAGAAATTACAGCCGTCTATCTAATCTATAGAGTTAATCAAAAATGAGAGAGCGCAAAGACAATAGCTGAGATGAATTTCATTTCACCGTTTGTTTTTTGTGTTGAATTTGAACGGTCTTCCCATGTGTAATGAAAAAAAAACTTAGTTTTTGCATTCAAAGACAACGGTGCAATAGCAGGTTGATTTAAATGTGAACTTGGGCTAGGTGGCAGACACGATACGCATTTCGGCGATTACAACTGTCAGACCAACCGGTTTCATAAACTCTCCGCAAGGAATGAAAAATATGTATCCGATATGAATTCGCTTAATTCGCTTAATTTTAAATGCTCGCATTCATATGTTAGCTGATTCGACAGCTCCTACAATTCTCATTCACTAGAAATTAGCTTTTCCTTGACCCGGCCGATGGATAAAGCAATCCGGCAAGTTAGAAATGCATGCAAGTTTATAAGTGCCATTTAGTAGACATTAGTTTGTCAAATTATTGACAAAGAAATGTGTGAAGAGGTCCAACGACAAGTGACAGCGTAATTAACTGATTTAGACCTCTTCACACACTACTTTGTCAATATTTTGACAAACTAATGTCTACTAAATGGCAATGCCGACCAAATTTCATAACTCTGAACTCAGTGGTTTTCAAGTTCGACCAACTGGTCAATCAGACGTTCAGGCGCACACGCACGCGCGCGCACACACACACACACATACACACACACAAACAGAGAGACACATCCACAGACACGAACAGGCACAGGCACACACGCAGATGCACACATACACACATAGAGACACACAGACACACACAGACACGCACAAACAGACAGACAGACACGCACAGACGCACACGGGCGTGTACAGACAGACACACACAGGCACATGGACACACAGACACACAGACACACACACGCACGCACACACACACATGTGTACAGGATGAGTAGAACGTTGTCTAATGCGCTTTGTAAGTCAGATTATCCAAAGCGCATAACGGGTATCTTTACTTTACGCTAACGGCTGGCAGCTGTGCAGAATTTTATTCAGAAACTCGTGTAAATCGCCCGCCCTAAAATTTGCAGTATAGACGTGTTTATTTCGCTTTCCAGCGTACGATTGTATGGGAATAGACGGCACAAGCTTTTGAGTGAGTCGCAATATTTATTGCGCTTATCTGAGTGCAGCGAAAGAAGGTCGGGTAATTTTGTCAAATGTATATCAGCCGTATGCCAGCGTTCAAATCTCGGGCCCTTTTGCGAGAATGGAGAGCGCTACGAGATGAATAGGCGCTAAAAACAATGTAAATTAGAATGTTGCAGTATCAGTCGTCCTCTCACGTCTCCCTCTCTCTACTTCGCGAAAATATCCGAAGTAAAATAAATGTTAAGAGAAGAAATGTGGTACCACTTACATCAGCAATATCCTCTCCAAGCATATGAGCAATGAACCATTTGCATCCAGACTCGATGATTTCTCTTGCGTCGTTTTTCTTCTCGCCTTTAGTTCCCTCATAGAACTCAAACAAGCGATCGTATACAGCCTCATCACCGATTTTTGCGTCCTCAATCATATGTTGCAGTTCTCGCTTCTGCAATTCTACGCTCTACTTAAATGGTGATGATTTCACCACTGCGAAGAGGTGGGGGGTGCCTCATCACCGATTTTTGCGTCCTCAATCATATGTTGCAGTTCTCGCTTCTGCAATTCTACGCTCTACTTAAATGGTGATGATTTCACCACTGCGAAGAGGTGGGGGGTGCCTCATCACCGATTTTTGCGTCCTCAATCATATGTTGCAGTTCTCGCTTCTGCAATTCTACGCTCTACTTAAATGGTGATGATTTCACCACTGCGAAGAGGTGGGGGGTGCAAATCAACAGCATGCATCAACATCCATTTCGACAAATTCCATTTTGTAATGGTGCAGCTATGGTTAGGGAGTGCTGGAGAGTGGGAGGGGGAGGAAGAGGGGAGGAGACGTGAGGGGTGCAAGATATTTAAATATTTGGCATAACGCAAATTCTCAGTCAGCTATTCGAACAGCACAAGGTGCTCACTAATTAATACAAAGCTGTGGAATGCAAATTCATTTGACAACTTTATTACAGTGAACATTTTGCGCTATTTGATTAGTTCTGTTTTCTTAAAGATTTGGTGTAAAAATACAAAGAAATCTCTGCCATTTTTTAAAGAAAAGAAATCTCTATCGTTGCTGGCCTCGCGTTTAATATTGCAACATGCTGAAAATACAAATCCAATTCTTTCCGTTCCTATACCGAATAATTCAGGATGTTTTAGTTTACGATTCACTCTGTACCTCTGCTCTAGAGTTTTTCGATTATCTTTTGAGCTAGCTATTTTCCTGTTACGCTTTCAACTGGCGAGCTCCCGCTATAATAGTGCTTGCAACAGCTTACAGCGATGAAAGGCTCAAATTCGAGTTGTAGCCATCAAAGTTTTCACTCAGTTCTCTAGCCACTTTCTAGAACAGCATGCAAACCTCTCGCACACTACGAGCAAAATTTTAAGCTGACTTTATGACGACTTATGTATATTGAAGCAAACCAACTGCATCTATTTATAGATAGGTATCACCAAAATCATCGACGGAAAAGTACTGCGTGTTTTTACCCAACCAAATTGACCCTTCAATGCTCTTACCTCATTTGCACTTGAAAGATTCGAATGATGATTCCCTATTTGGCGTTATTTAACATAGTCATAAAACGGTTCAAACCGTACGCCCTATTAGGTCCAACAAAATATAACTGAATAGAAATATTTGCAGATGAGCTGTGGATCAGAAAAAAAAAGAGAACCTAGGGGAAAGGCGAGGAAGCATAAAAGCAGTTATGAGCATCAACAATAATTATAAGCGCTTATAACTAACTATGTGAAGAGTTCGCTATTTCGATTACTCTTTTCCAGACTGAATATGGGATGTAATGAAAGCGCTGAAAACAATTTTAGGAAGATGTTGGAAAAAATCCGTCAAACATTTCGTTCCCTATAGAGGTAAGCGCACATCAAGTATCCTACTCGTTTCATTAAGTAAACATATCTAATGCTCCTCATCTCTACGTGCGCCATCATTTATTAAACTTCATTAACTGCAACGGATGGAATTGAATTTCCATTTATGCAAAGCAAAGCGAAAATCAAAATACGGATCCTATTTTTCGAATTCAATCTCCAAAGGAACATTGTCACTCTCAAAAGAACATTGTCAAATTACGGCTTACCTGTTCTGCGCTCAGCCATGTTGTCAAATAGGTAGGATCAAATCTGCTCATGCGATAGATTTTCTTGCAGAACAATCCCACTCGTTCGGCATCCACTCTTTGCTGCTCGCTATCGAGTGCACCAATCACTTGCATATATTTGTTTGTAAGTTGTTTGACGCTTCCCGATTCGTCATAAATCGCACGCAACTCATTGAAAGCGACTTCCCCAACTAATCGCTTAGAGAACCTAGGGGAAAGGCGAGGAAGCATAAAAGCAGTTATGAGCATCAACAATAATTATAAGCGCTTATAACTAACTATGTGAAGAGTTCGCTATTTCGATTACTCTTTTCCAGACTGAATATGGGATGTAATGAAAGCGCTGAAAACAATTTTAGGAAGATGTTGGAAAAAATCCGTCAAACATTTCGTTCCCTATAGAGGTAAGCGCACATCAAGTATCCTACTCGTTTCATTAAGTAAACATATCTAATGCTCCTCATCTCTACGTGCGCCATCATTTATTAAACTTCATTAACTGCAACGGATGGAATTGAATTTCCATTTATGCAAAGCAAAGCGAAAATCAAAATACGGATCCTATTTTTCGAATTCAATCTCCAAAGGAACATTGTCACTCTCAAAAGAACATTGTCAAATTACGGCTTACCTGTTCTGCGCTCAGCCATGTTGTCAAATAGGTAGGATCAAATCTGCTCATGCGATAGATTTTCTTGCAGAACAATCCCACTCGTTCGGCATCCACTCTTTGCTGCTCGCTATCGAGTGCACCAATCACTTGCATATATTTGTTTGTAAGTTGTTTGACGCTTCCCGATTCGTCATAAATCGCACGCAACTCATTGAAAGCGACTTCCCCAACTAATCGCTTTAACTGTTCGTTGCAAAAGGGTTTCAGTTCGCTGAACATAAGGAAATTCTATGGTTTTTGTAGGCTTCGCTCCTCGACTTGTTTCAAATGAATTACAGTACCATTTAAAGACGCTCATTTAATAATTTTCTTCCTGCTTATCGTCAAACTCTCATAAGAAAGACGTTCCCAGCGAAGTGCTGCATAAAGGCTTTTTGTAGAGCAATTTTGCGTTACAGTGCCAGAATTGCTAGCGCTTATGGCGTCAGTCATGTTCTGCTAATAACTATCGAGGGAGCTGCGGAGTCATACTGTCTTTTAGAAACTCACTTTCACCTTCAGCTAGGAGTCAACTGATCGTGAAGCTGCAACTTCACATAGAACGATTGATGGTTGGTCGAAATATCCAGATAAGCATGCAAATGAAAATTGGAAGGAGCCTGACTTCGATCGAAGTCGTCTTCGCCACTCACTGTCAATAAGAGCAAATTCTATTTTTTTGCTGGTTTTCAAGTCGATTCTAGTTACTAACCTTTGCTACCTGCGAATCACTCCTTTCACCCCTAAATTTACACACTCGCTGTGAAACCCGCATAATCACGTTCTATCACACATTGCATAACCACATACGGAGCGCAGCACAGCGGGACAGCTGCAAATGCAGAAAGCAATGCTATGCTTTAGCTTTAAGCCGTTAGGAAACTTCTAGAAATTTAATTCAAGAACTCCAGTGATTCAAAGAGCACCAGGGTCTGCCATTACTCGAAGATATAGGGTGCGTGTCACACGTATAAACACTGAGACATGAAGAGATATAGTGTATGCGGAAGAGGCACAAGGCAAACATGCATACCTGATGACTTAAACCGATTACATTCTTTGGATTTTGCGGAAGTGGACGGCGCTACCTCAGACATGGTTTTTCTCATAACGATGAAACAAGGGGAATGTTCATTTCAATACTACAGTAGAATTTGTCCACAGCCCTATTCTGTTAAAGCCATCTTTTTTATAGAGTCGTACGCATACCATACGCATAAGTGACAAAATTAACTTACGCAGAAACATTCCTTTGCATTGTGCTGCTCAAGTGAGAATAGAAGTCGGCGAGTTCAGTTAGAATTTTTGATTCCGAAACACCGTCGCTTCGCATCTTTTCGATTTGCTCTTTCTGAATAGACATATCCACGCTTCATTTTAACAGTGAAAACAACCTAATCGAGATGCAAAACATTTACCTTAAAACTTTATATTCAGTCTCCCTTCAATATTGCCCTTCGAGTTCAATCCCCTCTTCTGCAAATGAGAGCTCGTAGACCCACTTTCCCATCGAGTTTAATCCTCCCTCTTCCTCCCGTTCCAATTTAGTCCCACCTTTAAGACGCCACGAGCTTTTCGACGAGCTAAAGTGATACAGTTCGATGGTATCATATGCATAACTCGTCCCTCCCGTTAGAACCTCGAAATGTGATGCATTTATCACGAAGGGATATACCTAACCCTCCTCGCATACGTGCCATACCTCTCCGGACTACATATTTCATGCGCTGCGGCTGGTCGTAAAACTTCAGTGGCTCACACCTGAAGCCCGCTGCCGAACTATCAGTCCTCCGGTTTGCTCGCCAAGCAGTACTTTTTCATTCTCCGAAAAATGAATCTCTGTTAATGGCGAAACTATTGTGAGACGAGCATACCGATTACAATGTTGCAACGTAGAAGGTTGCTACAAAAGCGAGAGAGATAGTTGCAAACTTCTTAAGTGGAAAGCATCGAATGAAATGTGTGTATACGATATCATAATGCAGGGTATGATATGAAAATACCTAAAAAATAAGACGGCAATTAATGTTGCATCCGCCCCGATATCGGGTAACGAAACTGTCTGAGCGCTGAATTTTAACTGATGAACTCGATAAGTTCTTATTCGTTGCCAAACACTCCCAAATTCACTGTTAGCCTATGCGCGACACGCAGCTTTTCATTTCATGCGCCACTCATCACCTATTACCGCAGTAAAATTGCACCGGAACGGTTTGGTCTGTTAGAAAGCGTTAGATGCACTACTGCAATTACCGTCGACTGCTGCCAAAATGAATGTGATTGTGAACAATGTTCATCACATTTAGGTTATTTATTTGAAGCGCATCGCATAAAACACAAAATTGCACTAATTCCATTCGCACGTGTGTACCTTTTTGCCTAACTGAAAAGATAACGTCTAGCTTACTTTAAAAATGGTAGTAGTATAATAGTACCTGATCAACGGTGAGCCAGTACAGATGAGTTTCATCAATAATATGCTTTCTGATTCGACGTAACTGCCCATGGTGGGGCCCGAAAACAAGCTGACAGGTGGAGAGTACCTCAAACGAGTAACTTTAAGCAAAGAACGGGTCCACTGAACGCTTAGTGCAAAAAAAAATTCCTCGATTATTGGTGACTAATAATATGGAAAACTTCAGCTTACCCAAAAATTTCAATCCAAATATTTCTTAACATTTAGATCTAACATGTAAACCACTTGGGATGTACTTTGGAATTGAATTTCTTTTCTATCCGCCTCTCTTGTCTTCCTTCGCTCATTAGAAAACAACATGTAAATTAACTAAATTAACAAAAGCAACAACTACGAAATTTCGACCATAATATAGATATTCTGTTATTGCCTAATTATATGACTCTGCCGTATTTCAGAGTACTTTGCCATAAATATGGCTTGACAAGCCAAAAAATCAGCAAATAGAGACTTTGCATCATCTTAATGTCCGAAAAGGTGGAGGTGTTTACAGTGCTCATGAAGGATAGGAATAAACCAAAGATTTCTGGACGATTGTTAACTCGAGCACAATGATCTTTTTTTGCTTTCCTCTCCTTCTTATGCTTCACTGCGGGACCCTCCTCTTTAGCATTGGTTGCACCGACCTGATCGTACTGCTGCTTGTGCCTGCCGCTGAATTCAGAGGTAAGTTCATCGAATTTTCTTTCAGTGTCACCGTCCCTCGAGTCCAGTTTATACATCTGATTAATACGAGTAGTGTGCGCATGGCCGAAAGGTTTGCTTGCCAGATCGATACACAGCCTAGTCAAGGCCCTCATTGCCTGAAAAGTCAATGTATGAGCGACACATTCGTTTGGATGTGCATTTTTATTTATTTGGACCGATTTGCATCTGCACAGCGCGGTTTGGCTGTTTGCTTATATATGCGTCGGTTTGTTTGCCTGCATGTCCGTTCGAGAGTTTCAGTTCAGCAGCCCTGAACATGGAGCTGTGTAATTCGGTGTGTACATTTTACAGTTAGGCTCACCTCCCAGGACCAGTTTCAGATCGATTCTTCAACTCTCGGATAACTTATGTGCACACAAACGCACTTATAATCGGCGCTCATTCCGCAGCGGGTCGGATGCATTTTTCGCTACGGGATCACACAGTATTTTTTTGAATGATATAGCAGCGATCAGATCAGTTAAAGTAAGGTTTTTTTTATTAATTGTATGTAGTATATAAAAACGGTGTGTCTGATGTGCGGAATCGCCAAAACGCATACCGCATCAGTCTCGCAGACGCGCACTCCCATTGCTTGTATGCAGCAAACAGCATTACTTAACGGAAAGAGGAGATTTCGAAAACTGTGCTTTCCAACTGTGTTTCATGCTTTTCAAACGGTTTCTGCAATGATATTTCGCACTGCTTTCCTTCCTAGTGAATAGATTGGAGGTGCTCACTTTGAAACATCGGCCCAGCGAAACCAATATTTTATAATGGACAGGTTTTTCATGCTTGCGAGAATCTTAGCGGCT
>JPKZ01001541.1:2153-60541 GCA_000803305.1 Toxocara canis
AGTTGAGGAGGTTTTACTAGCATCTAACAGCTACGCAATGTGCAGTGTTCAGTCCGTCTGGAATGTACATTTTGGTTCGTCAGAAGAAGTGATCAGTTGAGTTTTGCTGATTGAGAGATTTTGTTGCAATCGTTAATTTTCTGCCATCTTTGCGGCAGTCTTGGCGTCACACCGCAATTATGCGATGCGCGCAACGAGCGCAATGTATGCATTAGACACGGCCAACTCTGATCGCATATTTGTGCTCGCCATTTTCCTGTTTTCTCATCACCTTTTCTGTGCATATAATTCGTTCGCTTTCTTCTACCGCTATCTTTTATCGCAAGCTTTTATTAACTCTTTTCGAAATACGTTTTCAAATTATTCAAGTATTGTTCAGAGTTATCCGTTTTGTCCTTTAGTAAATGTATGCGTTCGTGTCAATACAAGAGATTGTTTTTTTTGTCGTTTTCGAATTGAGGTTCTGTGAGAATACTTTAGTCAGCAACTTTTTTGAATAAATTTTCGACCTGTTAGAGTTCTTTCATTATACGAAGTTCTTTAGCTTATTTTAAATAATTGAATTAGCGCAAAATCGGACAAAAAAGTTGACAAAAGTGCGTCATGCGCCAACTACATCTTCTAATTTGTCAGTATTTGTCATGCGTTACAGTTGCTTGAGATATTCTATAATAATGAAATTTTCGAATTTTTCAGTCTTTAGTTAAGCTCATTTCATAATTTGGCAGTGCCAAATCATAGCACGAATAAATTTCATATTTCAAATATGAGGATGGCATGCCGTTCAGGTCTTTTCTATGAATATACACGTTGATGGGGTTGGCGTAGTCAGTGATGAAAGTATTGAGTTGAAATCAATAGTAGATACGATATAATTTCGGTGGAAGTTGGTGTATGAGAGCGTCACGTTTTTTTTGTGGTCATAACCAGCCTTTAATTTTGTATTCGATAGAATATAATCTCCTAGTTTTTTTTTTCAGCTTTTCGAATTGCTCGGCACAGAACACTCGATGTCTTTGAAAAATTCAGATTCTTTTTTAATCGCATAAATAATCGTAAAAAAACGTTTGCAAGCATCGCCGTCATGTTTTCATCGTAGATAGAATCATATTTAGTCCACCAAAAGTTTTGATAAATAGTGTTTCAGCATTTTCGATTGCAGTAATTGCGGCGTTATGTCAAGTAAGCGATATATATGTGAAGTCGTAAGCGAACCTGATGGGCCTACTTTAGCAAAAGCGCATGCTGAGTCTCCATTTCAGCACGGCGATAAATTTGAAGCATGAACCTTTGGTGCACTTCGTATTCTACCATAATGTGATGCACATTCAGTATGATTGCGTCCGATGGCGAAACATCGAATGAACAATTTTCGTTATTGTGCATTTGGTATGTTCATCAGCAACATTACGACGAGAGCGGATAGCTTTTTTCCGTCGTCCAACGAGATATTCAAAAATGACACAAGCGATTTATCAGAACTTTTTTATGTGCATTAATTAAGTATGCGATTTTCCCGAATGATCACCACCAATCGTGAAGCATTTTTCGCTGCAAGAACTCGCTTGTACGTTAACACTGGCAGTGTCGTCGCGATGCTGAGAACTGAGAACTTCGACGATGATTGTTGAACCAACCCAGCGTGCTCGTCTTCGGCTTTCTATTAGTTTCCGTTCCCTCTCTTCCACCACTTACAAGTACCAACTCCTGATGTAGGCGCGGAAAGGTGGAAAGGCAAGCAAGTCGATGCGAATTTCTTAAGCACTGTCACTACTGCAGTATGATGGCATGCGTTGCTGCTGAAAGTACGACTTTTCTTTGTTGTTGAAACAACACTTGTTGATAAACGCGTTGCGATACGAGTTGTGACTTTTGTATAAGCTAATTAGATTTGAATCATTTTCGTCGTTTTTTCTTGCCGCCTTATCGAACGTTTGAAAAAAAAAACTGTCGTAGCGGTCACAATAATTATCTCTTTTCAAGAAAATAACTACTGGGTTCTTTTTTTTTGAATAGCATTATTTGTTTTATTCGATAGGCACATAGCAGTCAATCTTAGTGCGCTAGAAATAACCTCGCGGACAACTCGCAAATATGAAGAGCGTTTATTGCCTAATCATCCAAGTTGACTTACAGAATAATCATCTAAAGGTTCACATAGGAACAGTCGTAACTATAACATTTAGAGTTATAGTCCTTCGAAAGGCCTTAAGAATAAATCATTAGTGACAATAATTGTTTATATGCTATATATTTGCTGTGCGCTTTAAGAAGGCAATTTCTTGACGCTTTTTCTCCTCTTTCTCATATTAATGTGTTAGGATATTTCATTCATCTAGTAATCGATTCAGAGTTCAATCGCTTGTAGATTTCGGGAGGAGGCTTTATAAGTAGGCGGCCTTGCAATAGAATTTTTACCACCTAGATCATCAATTATCAATTACTTATCTGTTATCAACAACATCTATCATTTAAAAAATTATCAAGTAGATTATCAAACGTCTAGTGTGTAATTCAACTTCCCAACGTTTAGGGCACATTTCTAAAAATGTACACTTACAATTGCATCCTAAATGGAGTAATTAGATAGGACCGTAGCTTCAAAAAAAAGGGCAACAGTTCCTAAATAAGGAACTATTGTCCTTTTAGATAAGGAGACAGTAATACTCGAAAGAATTCGGTGACATGGCATGGCGCCGGTCTAGCTATGTACTCAGCTGCATTTGACGTCAGTTTATTGCTATGAAGAATTTTATTGTAATTGTCGATGATTTGTTGGTTCTTCTGCGTGCTTTACGACTGCTTACATAGAGATAATTTTCAAAGAGTGCATCTTGCAACTTCGCTTTGATACTCTGTATTGAGATGAAGCTCTTCGATATTTCCATGGCGACCTCCTTGAACTCTCCTGCTCACTTTTCATTACTTCACTGCAGATATTGTGCAAAGCACCTTGCTTTACCATATATCCGTACTGCTTAACTGAGTGCAATAAACTGGAAGTGAGCTAGAAACGACTCAGCAGGCTGTCGTATTTCGATGATTACAATAAACGTTGAAAAGAAAATGGATATATGAAATCACTTCATGCTACAGTTCGGCGATGTGCGCCATTTTGCATAGCCCATTTTTGTTTGGCAAGGCGAAACTATGACGTCGGTGTGCATAGAACGCAGCAGTTCAAAAGTCACTCTACGTTGGCCATTGTGCATTATATGGCCTGGAATGCGGGTGTCGGGTGATGGCGCTTTTGGGCAACTCGTTTGCATTTGGACTTCGCAGTTGGACGCTGCGATTGGCGTTTATCCGGAAAGATTAACTCCGGCCGAATGGCACACAAACCATATATATCAACTCGTTGTGTGCACATCAACGATTAGTTTTGTGGCCGTACTCCTTTTCGAACCCAGTGGCGTTCTGTGGGTTCTTCGTCAGCCAACTGGATAACTCTGCTTCCTTTAGGATAGACTGCTTTTAGGGAAAGTCCTTCTGATAGTTCGGCGCTATTGCGCTTTGGATGGTGGTCTGCACTTTATTTGCGAGTGAATCAGAAGAGTTCTTGGTGTAATTCTGGGAATATTGTCATTTGCAGCACCACGTACAGTATAGATAAATCATGAAATCTCGCGTCTTGAGCACCTTCCAGGAAAGTTCGAAGACTTTTGTCGATGTCGTTGAATTTTCCGTGGACCCAGCAATAAGTTCTTAGAGACATGCATATCGCATCACAGTTTTTGAGGTTGCTTTTGCCCTTTCGAGTCAATTACGTTCCTAAAAAAATTGACATTTGAAGCTAACACTTCTATCATGGGGATTTTATTCACTTCTGATTATCACTGATAAGTAATACTGATATGAATCTGATTTCTGCAGTCAGTCGGCAACGCGAATGGTAATAGCGCTAAAAGAAGAGTCGATATCACGGGGATAAGTAACACATAAAGCGTTTTTTTACAAGTTGATATCTTTAGAAGTTATCTTCAGCGGTATCAACATCATCAAAAACTATTTTTGTTCGACTGACTGAACCCATTCAAAATATGCAAGCAGTGAAATGAAATGTTTTTCTCCTAAACGAATCGTGCGCGAAGGTTTAGAGAGCCAGAATAGGCACGCACCCGACCGCAGCTGCTTTCGGCAAAAGTTTCACCACCATCCAGTCGAATGCCGAGAACAGTTGTGCCCCGTTCGTATCGATTTTCATTCGTTTGTTCCTCAACGTTTCTTTTGCGCAGTTCGTCAGGTTTCATCATTTCCTTTGTCGACCATGCTGTTTACGTTCATTGTGTGCTAAGCAGTTGTGTGGTGCTTTTTTATTCAAGCATCCTTAGTCTTTTAATGTGCTTTATAAATAAATGGTCTTTTTTTTTTTAGCGAAATAAACTTTATGACATTCATAGTGGGAAGTTTTCGCTGAGTTGTCAATGCTAACAAAACAAAGTTTGGCAGCTGTACTCATACTTGTATTCCGTACTTATACTCACTTTTTTACATGCTAGCAAAATGGACATGACGTTTTCAGGGAGCTTAATAATTCCACCGTTTTTCTTTTAGCGAGAGGATAGCTTATTCGAAAGTCGTTATACGCTTTTGCGCAATCGCCGCGATGTCAGCGAATTCAATAAGCCTCTCGGCAACCGTGCCAAATAGGTGCTTTCCATAAAAGTCTCTTTATTTTGCTCAAAGGGAATTTCCACAATAGTTCTTTTATTTTGCTCAAAGGTAATCGTGGAAAGGGCATGATGATAGACAATTGGGAGAGTCGTTATACGCTTTGCGCAATCGCCGCGACGTCAGCGAATTCAATAAGCCTCTCGGCAACCGTGCCAAATAGGTGCTTTCCATAAAAGTCTCTTTATTTTGCTCAAAGGGAATTTCCACAATAGTTCTTTTATTTTGCTCAAAGGTAATCGTGGAAAGGGCATGATGATAGACAATTGCAGCTTCCTGAACGATTGCAAATTATAGAAGGCCATTGATTTTGCTGCAGATTCTGATGTCTTTGAAATCAAGGAAATACGTATCTCGCGATCATCTCGTGAAATAATTTATGATCTGTTTAAAGTGTTGTCTTGTTCTCAACACCAAATATGGGTCAACCAACATCAGCGAGTAGCCCATCCTCAAAATATTAAGCGCTTTGTTACGTTTAATCATGTATTTTATTCATATTTTCTTTTATGCAAAATTAGTCGATACTCTGACGGTTCATATAAAAGTACTTCCGTTCACTTCGTTTGACACTCATGTTCGCCTCGAAAGTTGCTAAAAAGGTATCTTTTCTCCTCAATTCTCATAACGTATTTGGCATTCCCAACTCAAAGCGAACGATTAATGATCGCGCTTACTGAAGCAGTTCATGCACCAACCACTCACAAACGAAATCGTAGCACTGATGTTTTTGAGAGCATGCAGATTTTGTTTCGGAGGACTTTTACGACATAAGTGGAGTGCATTTGACGGGGAAAGTTGCTTACCGGGTGTTAACTCTTCAGCTTTGAATTAAAATTTGCACAAATATGCCAGTGTTTTCTTTTTCTAGGTGTTTTATATTTTCGTTTCTCACTTCCACAACTACATGACTAAGTTAGCGTAATGATCAGCGTAGGATCCTTAAGACATTGCCACCAACATAATTTATACCTCGTCAGAAGAGACTAAAATCTCTTGCTTTTCCCAGATTTCTCAGTAGCTTGTCAGTGGATGTTCTTTCGATTCTCGTGCTACCTATGATCTCCACGGAATGATCTAGGCTACTAAAGATTCAATCTGTCATTTTATTTTTATTTGTTCCAAAAAGCGTGCTAATCAAATAGTTGACTGAACGATCGCTTGCATGCATTGATTCTCCTTTATAGAAGAATAACAGTGAGATTTCATGGCCCCTGTCGAAGCAGTGAGCGAGTAGGCAATTTGCCTAATGCGTTTTAACTGTAGCGAAATTAAGTGAAGTTTATCAAATTTGTTTCGAGTGAGTGATTTTACCCCCTTAGAATCTGTGAGTTTTGTTGCCATAGTGGTAATATTTCAGCTATTTGGGCCGTTGTAATCATGTAGCTTCCAAGTTGCCTTTGAAATAAATCAGTTGTTTGGAACGAGTTGGTCGACAAATGCATGAAACTAATTCTCCTTTCGGAAGAAATACAATGGATAGAGAAATGTAACTTGAGAAAAAAAAAGAACTGCGTTTTCTTTTAAATGCTTCTCTTTACTTTGTTGTGCTTACATGTCTTCGTTGCAAATCGATCATTTGTTTAAATGTTGGTACGCTGTGATACGCAAAAAAAAAAGGCTAACCACAATTCAATCACCGGTGAAATTTTTGAGAATTTCAGATTCGGGGTTGCAACAAACGCTATTGAAATGCCGAATTGCCCTCGCTGCAATAAGCCTGTTTACTTCGGTAAGTATTTCAGTTTCTTTTTTTGTTATTTTATTGCCAAAATTTTTCAGTCGCAGCAGCAAAACATCACCAGGAACTAGCATGCATTACTTTTTAACCAAATTTTGCCACCATTACAGTATACCATATTGCATCAAGTAAAGCTCTCATCCGATTTGCTTGTCATAACTCTTCCTTAGATGAGCACTATGGAATATCACAACATCGAAACGCTGCTCATTGAAAGCTGAACAAGAAAGTTGGTGAGAGTTCGGACTTTGTTCCTCGATTCAATAACCTGTTCTAGAAAGTTGTGAAGTGTATCTAATTTAGGCACTTTATTCGACGTAATGTGGCGAAATAATCGCCGGTTTTTTAAGCTAAAAGGATTCATTCTAATTTACAAATGCTGAGTAACGAATTTGACGCAGTTGGTTTTGGTATTGTAGCCCGAAAAAAAAGGAGGCATTAAGACAAAGGTCCTAAAGTAAGCTGCTGTTTCTAAAGTATATCCAAGGATGTAAAGTGCACTGCTAAACGCTACAACAATGTAGAACTGGTGTTTTTTCTTCAGTTTATTTACTGAAATGTTTTGCTTAACAAATTGATTTTCTCGTTTTCGTTCTCCTAAACCCCGCTTTCCATCACTACAACTTAGGTGATCTTTAAATTGCGTGTTCCATACTTACCTCTACATTTTTCCCATAATTTAACTCTCTTTTGTTACTCTTTAACATGCCCTATTTGTTTTTGCACTTAAGGGCTATGCGCGTTGTGCTGATGATGGGTCACCCGATAATTGAGTTGTTCACTTCAGTGACCATGGACTCGAACATGATCTTTTTCACTTTGCCCTGTGCTGTCCGACTCAGCATAAGATTTCGCTATTATTTTTGAATTGTTCTACGCTGTAAACTTCTTTCGTTTCAGTATGCTGCTGTCAATTTTATTTAGGTGAAAAACTTGGCGTCGCTTGCGTTGTAACGTGAGTGCTTATCGCTGAATGGTATTCGAGTAAGGGGGGCGGGTAATGTTTTTTTTTCTTGCTCGGATTTGCATTGAATGTTCCTCTTTTGCATAGCTGAGCGCGTGACGTCAATCGGCAAAGACTGGCACCGACCGTGTTTGCGCTGTGAGAACGAAAACTGCAAGAAAACACTCACCGCCGGTGGACATTGCGAGGTATTGTTGTCATCGTGGGGGTATCTGTGCTTTTATCGATACATTGTTTGTCAGCGTCATCGCTTGTTTGACCAAACTGCGGTGTGGGATGTGCAACACATTTGTGATAAGTCATTAACACATCAGGTAATGGACGACAACCTGAGAAACTCCTTATCTGAAGCGCCTTTTTACGGTTGAGTTCAGCCATTTGCAACATTAGCTGATAGTTGTTGGGGTCATCAAAAGAAAGAAGCAATGAAGTAAAAGATTCCCAAGTATATAAGTATATAAATATACATATATCGTTCTGCAGAGACCTGCATCGGCGCTTGGTATTTAAGCTGTAGTTGAACTTGGATTCTGCATAAACTGGTGAAGCATTGTAATTGCTTTGCCATGAGCCTCATAGACATTAAGTTTTTGTAAAAGTAGTTCTGCTTTGTAGCGACCCGATTAGAATTTTTAGTGTGGTTTAAGTGCTTTCGAATGAGTAATCTCATTAAAAATTTAGTTTGTTGCTTCGAAATTATATGAAAATATACATTCAAACTAATAGCTCAATCTCATTTAAACGTTTCCCAGCGTCGATCTTCGTATAATTTCATTGGCAAATGCTTCCTTCACAAAAATCGCTGATATGCGAGTGATATTGTTGTTGACAAAACTTTTCGCAGCCCCATTCCCCAACTTCTAATTCGCATTACTTCTTGATGTATGGGTTTATCCCAAACTTATTGATATTTCGTTTTTATTCTTCCGTCATTCCTCCTCATCCTTCTCCCTCATGGTCACTTTGTTTTCGTTGTCGTAGGCGTTCATTGTTCTCAGCGTTGAGGTGCTTCACAGAATGGGCGAATTTCTCACATCTCTACGTATGAATCGATTCGAAAGGACGTATCGATGCACTAGAATGTCCCATCTCATATTCTATACGTTTATCCCATAAAATGCAAATGTGCCCTTTTGAGAACGTTCAGTAGCGCTCGTTCTATCCCAAAAGATAGCACCGACAACATTATATTTTCATATATGGCGTCCGCATTTCTTTTGTGCTGTGAGTGAGCAACAGCTGCGTCAAAATAAAAAATTTATAGCCTCTCAAATAACGCGTAATCGAATTTCTTGATGAAACGATCAACGCCACTAAAACCTTTTTTTCGTTGAACTGATTCGTATGATGATCTCTGGAAAGGGCAGAAAAAATCAAAATGAGTTCTGGATTGTCGTTTCGTCGAGCCACTGATTTCCTACACTTTTCCTGGAGCACGCATAATTGACGTTGACAAAATCCACGAAGCACTTTTCAAATCAGCGCGTCGTTCCCTAATCGAGCGCAATTCCCTAAGCAAAATTTGATCTGAAAAGTAGTTACTTCATTTATCGCTTCGATTATTTCGAAAAAGTGAAGCACTGATTTTTAAAGCCAACAAATGCATTGTGATGGAAATTTCACACGCCTAATTAGTGTGTGCTAATAATTATTTAAGCCTTCTTCGATTTCCTTATGCTTATCCGGTTTACTGTAACGTCAAATGCACCGCTATTCTATGAGGCAAAACGAAACTCATTTAGCGTCAAGGAAAGCCCTACTGCAATCAGTGCTATGGAGCGTTGTTCGGTCCGAAAGGATATGGTCATGGCGGATCCGAGTCGCACACTTTCCACAACGGACTTACGGGAAAGGCGAATTGATCGACGTAATGTACAGCGTTTTCGTTCTCAATTACGCAGAATCCTTTATTTTAACCAACTAAACTCGTCGATCTGATAACGTTCTCATTTCTCCGTTAATTTTTATTTTCGATGTTCTTCGCTACTTATCGTTATGCGTCATGCTAATAAATTACTTCGATCATACTTAACGCTTCCGCACAAGCCAATCTCCGCCTCCCCTCACCCCTTCAAACCTCTGCCACATGAATGTGTTGGATGATTTATGGCATGACCATGGAGGCATACAGTAGCAGAGTTGCACATTAATAGATGCCACCTCAAACATCTGACTGGTTCTTTGTTGGAACTCGCATTGATGGTGATCGTATGGGCGTTGTTCTCGATCTCCTTGCGTTGCTAGCCATCACCTTATGGTTGTTGTGAAGTCTCTTCCTTAAAGGTCGCTCAGTATTTTTTATCACCTAATAAACGAAACTCGGGAAGAGCCCAGTAGACAGGCAATAATGGTTTAGTGATTTTAAGCAGCTATCTGTTATCTGCTTGCTCACGGATCTTATATACCATCAGATAAAATTTTATCATGGGTCATTTATATGTGCTTTTGATGGAGCAATTGAAAGACTGACTAGTGCAGCCTCAATCCTGAGGTACATAACTCTGGAAAAGCGCGTTCAGTTGTGTGTATGAGTTATAGTTCAAAAGCGTTTTTCTTCTAGCCGGCACATGATACACCGTCTGGATGAAATCATATCAAATGGCTGTTGTCATAACCGTTGTGAAGTAGTTGTGAAGTAGCATAAGTGGAAGGGAAATCGTTTCTTTTTTCCCATTTGAGTGAGTATTGTGGCCAGCGATGTTGACTTGGCTTGTGTTGCAACTAAGTTATCGCTCCAGTTTCATACTAAATCTGAACTGGATTTATTTATCTGCAGTGACAGGCCACGCGACTTTTATGCATGTGATTCAACAACAAACATATGGGCAGGTATAAAACACTTTATAAGGATACACTGACGTACAAGTTATGACTTTGGATGGCGTGGCTTAGCAGAATTGGGCAGAGACTGTTGGGTATTTAATTACCCATATGAGCGTATTATAGTTTGCCGGATATATGTAATCTTGCCTTGCGCACAAAAAGATGTGTTGTACATTTTTGTTTTGTCACTATTCGTAGGGTAGAGCGTAAGCACGTACGTAAAGTGGTACACTGGTAGGTATGTAACGCGTACATTGATGGGTGCACAAATCCGTATCAGTAGTAGTTTATTTAAGTAATCAATTGTTTGTTAGCTAATCTTGTTGTTTAATCGTCAGTTGTAGCGTTGGCCGAGGGACCACTTCGATATGAGCCAAGACTTAGGTGGTCGGTTGTTCTATTTTGGTTGACTGTATTGCTTAGTGGCTTCCTAATTTCATTGCTGGCCAACTATTCGAGCAGTTTCCGTTTTTTTATATATATTTAAGACTTGGTCGTGTTTTTTAACGAAAATGGGATATTCCGACAAAGTGGTCAAAACTTTCCGAACTAAACATTCGTGCATTCTCGCGCTATTGCTCTCTCGTATCCTCACTATCAATGTGATTTTATAGGTTTTCTTGTTCGAAAAGATGTGCTGTTGAAACTTTTAATAAACTTTCTCAAATACCCTCGACCGCAATGAAAGTGCGCTGCGTGACGGTCGTTTCATTATGTAGGTGTGTATATGTATATGTGTCTGTTGGATTGTCTGTTCAGAAGGTTCAACCAGGGCTTTTAGACCGCTGGGACGAAATGTGGCGATCTTAATATATGGTACTGCGAAGGAACACAAATTTATTTCACAACGATTCTGGGTGGATTTCTCGACAGGCTAAATGGCGCATACAAAATGACTAAACGAGAAATTAGGTCAAGAGAATAAGCATACGATAGGGAAGTTTGAGTTGATACAGTGCTGAACGTTGCAAATTACTGCATGCACTAAAAGAGGTTTGAGTTGGTACGGTGCTGAACGTTGCAAACTACGGCATGCACTAAAAGAGTTTGAGCTGATACGGTGCTGAGGGTTGCAAATTACTGCATGCACTAAAAGAGTTTGAGTTGATACGGTGCTGAGGGTTGCAAACTACGGCATGCACTAAAAGAGAAGTTTTTGATACGGTGCTGAGGGTTGCAAACTACGGCATGCACTAAAAGAGTTTGAGTTGATACGGTGCTGAGGGTTGCAAACTACGGCATGCACTAAAAGAGAAGTTTGAGTTAATACGGTGATGGACGTTGCAAATTACGGCATGCAGGAAAAGATACTTGAAAAACGAACAAAGCAAACATTATAATTCTTAATTTCGAAGGGAATGAATCTCAATATCATAAATCAATAAGCTCAGTATATGTAATATCAACGATTTGCAAAAAAAGCTTGAAACATGACCGAAGAAGTTCTTTTCTTTAATTTAATTCGTTTCTTCTCAATTCGTTAAGTATCATTAAGTACGAACTTTAGCCTTCCGATCAGGTATGAAAATAATAAAAAATTTTTGATACAGTGCTGAACGTTGCAAATTACTGCATGCACTAAAAGAGGTTTGAGTTGGTACGGTGCTGAACGTTGCAAATTACTGCATGCACTAAAAGAGTTTGAGTTGATACGGTGCTGAGGGTTGCAAACTACGGCATGCACTAAAAGAGAAGTTTGAGATAATACGGTGATGGACGTTGCAAATTACGGCATGCAGGAAAAGATACTTGAAAAACGAACAAAGCAAACATTATAATTCTTAATTTCGAAGGGAATGAATCTCAATATCATAAATCAATAAGCTCAGTATATGTAATATCAACGATTTGCAAAAAAAGCTTGAAACATGACCGAAGAAGTTCTTTTCTTTAATTTAATTCGTTTCTTCTCAATTCGTTAAGTATCATTAAGTACGAACTTTAGCCTTCCGATCAGGTATGAAAATAATAAAAAATTTTCTTTCAAAGATCTCATTGATTCAGTGAAAGTTTTCTCTTTAATCAACAGCTAATCTGCGTTGTCATCAAGCTTTAGGCATCGTGCAGAGACCGTTTCGAAAGACAACGATACATAGCTTTCAATAATAGTTCGGATTGAAAAGAACGAGTTTCGGGATAGCATTGACAAACACGTAATCGATCGCACGAATGAGAGAACAACTCTTCAAACGAATTTGTTAGAGCCAGAAATTAACTGAACGCGCTCGGTGAAAGGATGGATGCAGATGCCGTACCTGTCGAGTTAATTGATGGTGAAAGCGCACTTGGAGAGAGCAATGTGAGCACAAAAAATGTCGGTGAACAGAACGACGGTGATAACACAAATGGACTTAATACAATAGCACGTAAAGCTGTTGGTTGCCAAACGTTCGGACTTAAAGCATATGGACTCAAGATGGAAGGCGATAAAACAGTTGGTGAGAGAATATATGGCGACAAAACGTTTGGTGAGAGGATGTATGGATTTAATACTTGTGGTGCTAACACTACGGGACGTAACAAAATTGGTGACAGAACGTAAGGCGAGAACGCAATTGGAGATAAGATAATCGGTGCGATAATGTGAGCCGAAAATATAGTTGGATTGAAAAGCCAAGGGCTGAGAATAACGGGACCAAGAATCGATGGACTGAAGATGGCAACGGAGAGTAAAACAGGCGAAAGAATCAATGGTGGAAATATCTGGTTGATGGTCACTGCGAAGAGCAACGGAGAGAGCACGAAACGTTTGTGACGCCTTGACGTGATTTTATGGTCCATCTTGGCCAGGTAGCGAACACTGGACATCAGATGGCGATGAACGTCTGCCTCGGTCAGCGAAACGAATCGTGCCAAAGATTTAGTGTCATTATAAGGCGAATCTGCTCCATACACAAGTTCTAGTTGATCTTTTGTAAGCACCGAAAAGCCCCTCCGTTTGAAATCGGCTGACTAAAATGATATTGATTCAATTTTTTGTTTTAATTACTTTGAGGCATTTGCAATGCATCACTCTGAGAGCATCATGGCTAGGAATCCTTATCTCTTTCTGATTCTTCCGTCCTAAAAGAGTATTCCTTCTTTCTTGTTTTTGCAAACTCCGCACATAAATTTTCGGACGCATTACAGAATGCCCAAAATCTATATCTAGAAACCTGCAACGTGCAAAAGTGGAAGGATTTGAAACAATGACTGAATTTCAAGGACGCTTCTGCGAACTCGCATCTCCAAAACAGAACTAAATTGAAAGCATGGGAAGAGATGGGGGGAGGGGGGGGGGGGAAGAGAGGAATGCGACTAGTTCGTGCTCATAAAAAAGTTTTACCGACTCGACCTTTTCAGTGAAATTTATGATTAGTTTAGTTGTCAAGAAGATAAACAACAATTTTTAATTTCCATAAATGACCGTGATTACCTATGTAACAATAACAGATAAAAGATATCTATTTAGAAGTCGCCATAATAGCTCATTTCTTCACAAACTCTTAAAAAGAAGAAATGATCTAAATCCTTAACTGAAAAGCGGTGAATACTTTATACGAAACGTTGACCTGCTTCTTTGTTAAAGCTCTTGATAACGACTCAAAGATATCCGCTTTTCTTCTTTCATACTCTCCACCCATTTCGGTTAGATTTTCTTTCGTGAAATACAATGGCTGATTGTCTATTCCTCGTGGCATACTATCCAAATCGAGTCGTATTTCGTTAAGGCCACTCTCCTGAAAGCATTTCATATTCGATAGGCGTTACCATTACAACAATATGCCAACAATGATTTAGTTCATGAAAATTACGAAATGAAAGCAGCTACTAGAATTTTTGAATTTTATTTCGAAGAAGAGTTCACACACATTGACAGTGTAGATGTCGGGGTATGAAGCCTTTATGCATGAAAATTCATAGTATGTTCAAACTAAACTGCGGTAACCGGATTAATAAAATGTAACAAAATATTTTAAAAAAAGTAACAAAATGAAAATAAACATTTCACGCTTCTCGTGCATGTAATTGTCGAATATATCTGGCTAAGGGAAAAGCGCTTAGATTTATTCATTGATGTCAAATTATTAGCAGTTTTAATAGCGCTTCTAATGCAACTTCTTATGCGCGCATTTTAGCGGATCCATGAAACGACTATGTGCCGGCTAGAAAGCGACACAAATTCCGTGGTCATGCGAAGATTCTGTGAGCACTGAGTTTCCGGTCAAAGATCGCTAATGGCCAGTGACTGCTATGGCGTGGAAAATCGGCTGACCACCTGGGACCCTCTGTATGTGAACTATCAGTGGTTTGGTGATGTGCCGTCTGCGAAAGGAAAGTAACTGCTTTTGGGCACCTAGCATGCGAAGAATTCACTAATGCTTGAGGTCACCTCACACATGATGCTTTTTGTATTTCACTCAGATAATTTTTCCGGATTACATGGTTTCTCTTTTTTATCGGACCACACGAACAACGGATGAGCGGAGGAGGAGTATATGCTTACTCTTCAGTATGCACAAAAATGACCCACTCCAGATTTATTCATGTAGCAGTAGCCCACTGCAACCATTCATAATTAAAACGATCATAGCGCATAGAAACATCGGTTTTTCGCGCTTACGTTATTCTTCCTAAAAGGTTTGTGCGCAAATGAGAATCGATGGGGACTGAATTTGTCTCTCAGCTCAATTCGGGACTATTTAACGGATCAAAAGCTTTTTGATCTCAGGACTACCCCTGACCTCTAGGTAAGATTTTCATGGGCATTCAATAGCAAAAACTTTTCACTGGTATTTCTTCTTGCTTGAAAGCGAATATAACCGCTAGACAATCATCAGCATTTGTGATTAGCTACACACCGAGTTAGCGCTGACATTCAAGGGTCAGTATCTGTATGAAATTCACTGAGAAGTTGGTTTGTGAAGGAAGACGCAAGTTCGAATTCCGCACCGTAGCCAACGCTTTAGACTACGGATATAATAATACAGCAGTACTGCTCACTCGGCAAATAAATTAAATAAAATAAGGTTCCCATTTAACACCTAAACGCATGCCCGGTACAGGAAAAAAATGAAGGATTATAATTTTTTTTTTTTAAAGTGTAAGGCTAGTAAATTGAGGAACTCAGCGAATTGCACAGATTTGCAGGTTTTTTTAAAAACTCTCTTCGGAATCATGCAGGGAATGATATTCTAGCTAATGCTCGGCTAAGCCTTCGAATGCCTATTCCTTTTTTTCTAGCTCAGGAGCTTTTTAGAAGTTTACTGAATTGGGGGCCCACAAAAGAAGGATACTGAAAACGCGAAGCTCATACTGATTCCAAATATATCACTTATTCTATTGCAAAGTCTCGAGCGGTCTCGGAACTACAGGAATTGAGGAACACAATCCGAGTTCACCTTAATGAAGTTGATAACGTCAGATACACCTGATGCTTCGAGTACAAAATTCATCCACTGTTCATAGTCTTTGTTGTCCAACGCTCTGATGATGCTCGGCAAACTGAACAGCGCTTCCGTGGCATTGCCATGCTCATGTAAGCTGAAGAGCGATGGAGAGAAGAGTGATAACTGCAATTGACGCTTGTTAACTTTCTCGAAGGTTGGCTAGCTGTTTGCTGAGCGAACAACCATTAATTTTTCACGTTCGGTTATGGATCTTGCTACTTTTCTTAAGGTCTGCAGCGCAATTTTCGTCATTTAAGTTCATGGCTGCCCAAAGTTATTTTGTTTTGAGTGTAGAGGACTCACATAGGTGTAATATCTGAATTTCCTGCCACTCATAAGCCTACGTTCATCCCGAGAAGAGGGGAAAAGTCTCACTCTTCGGCAATACAAAATATATCAAAAGCTGGAGACGAAAGCTCGAAGTTGGTCTGATCGCTGTTTTAAGATATACGCATGCACGCGTGAAAGTAGGACCTTGTCGTATAACTTAGTGACATGGAAGTAAATTACACACGGTTTGCTGCCCTAAGGTCCGGGAAGCCAGAAGAAAAAATTTCGATTTTTTAAAACCTTGTTTTAAAAAACGATAACAAGCACATAAGTAAAAGTCATACATTACAAATTCGATTGCTTATCTGACTGCAATTATCGCAAAACGGTGCTGCTACGGATGATCTGACGCAATCTCGCTCCTTAGCTTCAGTCAGGTGTACGAAAAGTTTTTTTTTGAATTTTCGATGAGACGACAAATTGTTTTATTGGTTGCCTGATTGGAGACGGGCTGGGTTGAATCAACGACAGAGCATCTGGTTCTCTCAAGCAATAATCATTTGCATAGAGACCTCTTTGTAGTATTACACGTTATGGGTTTGCATTGTTAGAGATTCGAAGTGTATAGTTTCATAGAAAAAAAAACTGTAATGGTGCGCACCGTATTTTGAACGTCCTCTGGAACGATGGAAAGCAAACGTGGTGATGCGACTTTGAGCGTTTTCTGTTGGATGGCTGTACTGTTTTGCTTCGATAAGATCATTGCCAATTGGATAGCCGAATGAAGCAGACGATTCGTTTCACTCACAGCCTTCCTTCCCATTTTCTCTGTCATATTTGCGCTTCCCTTCAAAGTGTTCAACATTCGCAGTTTTCCAAGTAGATCCTCTTCTGCCTGTGTAGCAAAATGTGAAAAGCATAACGACAGAAACGTTGCAGAAAGCGACAAAATTAATCAAAAAAATAGAGCAAAGTCTACTTTGTAAGATTTTTGCAGATAAGCGATCGCTACTGCTCGAAGTTTTCAAAAGCTGGTGAAAGGAAGGGGAAGAGGATCACTAGCGAGCATAAGGCTAGTCGGCCGGTATGTTGTCGCCTTAAGGTTTCTCAATAACCCAATAGCCTGTTGTAAACGATTGAACACATGCTGTAAACGATAAGATTTCACAAGTGGACAAGATTTCACCTTAGAAACTGCTAAAAAATGATAAGCTTATCACTGATTTCTTCTCCAAATATCTCCTTGCATTTCTACAACGTTTGCGCTATTTTTTAAGCATTCTAACGCTAAAATAAGGATTGTATTGATTAGCATTTGCCTCATCAGACTTAAAATTCATTTGAACTCATTTGCCTACAATGATGCTTTATGAACACTCCAATATCGGAACGTTTGATCATGTGGATCGATAGATCGCTTATAATCTAAATATGTTCTCCTTTTTCTCAGCAACTCGGCAAATTGTACTATCTTGGAAATACCTTTGATTTGTTCCTTTTGGAAAACGGACGACTCATCGATAAATGCCCCAACGTGGCGAAATTCTTCCTTAGAGTTTCTTCAAACGTATTCTTGTCATGAAATTTCCGTTGCATATTTTCAACTTCTGAAGTAATTGTAGCCCATCTGAAATCATCTAATAGAATCCGACTAAATAAAAATTAGCATTGCAAGCAAGTGAAACAAATACCGAAAGGATCAATGAGGATAGATCTCTTTTACAAATATCAAAACTGCATATGGCGTATAACTCTTTCTCTTCTATTTCTTATTCTCTACAACGTACGACCACTCTGGTCACTCATTTAAGCTAAATAAAGCAGCAACGCACACGTTGAATAGTTTCATTTTACGGATTTTTAAGTGCATACAGTACGAAATACGAATGGTCTCGTTTCCTCTCAGCTCTTAGTGATGACTACCGGCGATGTTCATTTGCGAACGATAACTTTTCTTTTGTAGGTGAAATGAAGCCGACAAAGGCTCCTTGACGCACCTTAAATATGATTCATTTCCATATGTTTTTGAATGCGTTTATTGCCAAACTGTTGCACGATATGAATACATCGATAAATAAAACGATAAGTTGGCATTAATCAAAATAAAGATGTTTTTAATTGCAACATCAGGTGAGCAAATGAATAGAAGGTGAACGCAAATCACATCACCAGCTAACAAACAGTTCTAGATTTGAACGTTTCGAGCCGTTAATGTTAATTTAGCTCTTCCGAGTAACGAATGCTCGACCTTCCGAAGCAGAATACATCAGGTGAGCAAATGAATAGAAGGTGAACGCAAATCACATCACCAGCTAACAAACAGTTCTAGATTTGAACGTTTCGAGCCGTTAATGTTAATTTAGCTCTTCCGAGTAACGAATGCTCGACCTTCCGAAGCAGAATACATCAGGTGAGCAAATGAATAGAAGGTGAACGCAAATCACATCACCAGCTAACAAACAGTTCTAGATTTGAACGTTTCGAGCCGTTAATGTTAATTTAGCTCTTCCGAGTAACGAATGCTCGACCTTCCGAAGCAGAATACATCAGGTGAGCAAATGAATAGAAGGTGAACGCAAATCACATCACCAGCTAACAAACAGTTCTAGATTTGAACGTTTCGAGCCGTTAATGTTAATTTAGCTCTTCCGAGTAACGAATGCTCGACCTTCCGAAGCAGAATACATCAGGTGAGCAAATGAATAGAAGGTGAACGCAAATCACATCACCAGCTAACAAACAGTTCTAGATTTGAACGTTTCGAGCCGTTAATGTTAATTTAGCTCTTCCGAGTAACGAATGCTCGACCTTCCGAAGCAGAATACATCAGGTGAGCAAATGAATAGAAGGTGAACGCAAATCACATCACCAGCTAACAAACAGTTCTAGATTTGAACGTTTCGAGCCGTTAATGTTAATTTAGCTCTTCCGAGTAACGAATGCTCGACCTTCCGAAGCAGAATACATCAGGTGGGGGGGAAGAGAGGAATGCGACTAGTTCGTGCTCATAAAAAAGTTTTACCGACTCGACCTTTTCAGTGAAATTTATGATTAGTTTTCACGTCAAGAAGATAAACAACAATTTTTAATTTCCATAAATGACCGTGATTACCTATGTAACAATAACAGATAAAAGATATCTATTTAGAAGTCGCCATAATAGCTCATTTCTTCACAAACTCTTAAAAAGAAGAAATGATCTAAATCCTTAACTGAAAAGCGGTGAATACTTAATACGAAACGTTGACCTGCTTCCTTGTTAAAGCTCTTGATAACGACTCAAAGATATCCGCTTTTCTTCTTTCATACTCTCCACCCATTTCGGTTAGATTTTCTTTCGTGAAATACAATGGCTGATTGTCTATTCCTCGTGGCATACTATCCAAATCGAGTCGTATTTCGTTAAGGCCACTCTCCTGAAAGCATTTCATATTCGATAGGCGTTACCATTACAACAATATGCCAACAGTGATTTAGTTCATGAAAATTACGAAATGAAAGCAGCTACTAGAATTTTTGAATTTTATTTCGAAGAAGAGTTCACACACATTGACAGTGTAGATGTCGGGGTATGAAGCCTTTATGCATGAAAATTCATAGTATGTTCAAACTAAACTGCGGTAACCGGATTAATAAAATGTAACAAAATATTTTAAAAAAAGTAACAAAATGAAAATAAACATTTCACGCTTCTCGTGCATGTAATTGTCGAATATATCTGGCTAAGGGAAAAGCGCTTAGATTTATTCATTGATGTCAAATTATTAGCAGTTTTAATAGCGCTTCTAATGCAACTTCTTATGCGCGCATTTTAGCGGATCCATGAAACGACTATGTGCCGGCTAGAAAGCGACACAAATTCCGTGGTCATGCGAAGATTCTGTGAGCACTGAGTTTCCGGTCAAAGATCGCTAATGGCCAGTGACTGCTATGGCGTGGAAAATCGGCTGACCACCTGGGACCCTCTGTATGTGAACTATCAGTGGTTTGGTGATGTGCCGTCTGCGAAAGGAAAGTAACTGCTTTTGGGCACCTAGCATGCGAAGAATTCACTAATGCTTGAGGTCACCTCACACATGATGCTTTTTGTATTTCACTCAGATAATTTTTCCGGATTACATGGTTTCTCTTTTTTATCGGACCACACGAACAACGGATGAGCGGAGGAGGAGTATATGCTTACTCTTCAGTATGCACAAAAATGACCCACTCCAGATTTATTCATGTAGCAGTAGCCCACTGCAACCATTCATAATTAAAACGATCATAGCGCATAGAAACATCGGTTTTTCGCGCTTACGTTATTCTTCCTAAAAGGTTTGTGCGCAAATGAGAATCGATGGGGACTGAACTTGTCTCTCAGCTCAATTCGGGACTATTTAACGGATCAAAAGCTTTTTGATCTCAGGACTACCCCTGACCTCTAGGTAAGATTTTCATGGGCATTCAATAGCAAAAACTTTTCACTGGTATTTCTTCTTGCTTGAAAGCGAATATAACCGCTAGACAATCATCAGCATTTGTGATTAGCTACACACCGAGTTAGCGCTGACATTCAAGGGTCAGTATCTGTATGAAATTCACTGAGAAGTTGGTTTGTGAAGGAAGACGCAAGTTCGAATTCCGCACCGTAGCCAACGCTTTAGACTACGGATATAATAATACAGCAGTACTGCTCACTCGGCAAATAAATTAAATAAAATAAGGTTCCCATTTAACACCTAAACGCATGCCCGGTACAGGAAAAAAATGAAGGATTATAATTTTTTTTTTTTAAAGTGTAAGGCTAGTAAATTGAGGAACTCAGCGAATTGCACAGATTTGCAGGTTTTTTTAAAAACTCTCTTCGGAATCATGCAGGGAATGATATTCTAGCTAATGCTCGGCTAAGCCTTCGAATGCCTATTCCTTTTTTTCTAGCTCAGGAGTTTTTAGAAGTTTACTGAATTGGGGGCCCACAAAAGAAGGATACTGAAAACGCGAAGCTCATACTGATTCCAAATATATCACTTATTCTATTGCAAAGTCTCGAGCGGTCTCGGAACTACAGGAATTGAGGAACACAATCCGAGTTCACCTTAATGAAGTTGATAACGTCAGATACACCTGATGCTTCGAGTACAAAATTCATCCACTGTTCATAGTCTTTGTTGTCCAACGCTCTGATGATGCTCGGCAAACTGAACAGCGCTTCCGTGGCATTGCCATGCTCATGTAAGCTGAAGAGCGATGGAGAGAAGAGTGATAACTGCAATTGACGCTTGTTAACTTTCTCGAAGGTTGGCTAGCTGTTTGCTGAGCGAACAACCATTAATTTTTCACGTTCGGTTATGGATCTTGCTACTTTTCTTAAGGTCTGCAGCGCAATTTTCGTCATTTAAGTTCATGGCTGCCCAAAGTTATTTTGTTTTGAGTGTAGAGGACTCACACAGGTGTAATATCTGAATTTCCTGCCACTCATAAGCCTACGTTCATCCCGAGAAGAGGGGAAAAGTCTCACTCTTCGGCAATACAAAATATATCAAAAGCTGGAGACGAAAGCTCGAAGTTGGTCTGATCGCTGTTTTAAGATATACGCATGCACGCGTGAAAGTAGGACCTTGTCGTATAACTTAGTGACATGGAAGTAAATTACACACGGTTTGCTGCCCTAAGGTCCGGGAAGCCAGAAGAAAAAATTTCGATTTTTTAAAACCTTGTTTTAAAAAACGATAACAAGCACATAAGTAAAAGTCATACATTACAAATTCGATTGCTTATCTGACTGCAATTATCGCAAAACGGTGCTGCTACGGATGATCTGACGCAATCTCGCTCCTTAGCTTCAGTCAGGTGTACGAAAAGTTTTTTTTTGAATTTTCGATGAGACGACAAATTGTTTTATTGGTTGCCTGATTGGAGACGGGCTGGGTTGAATCAACGACAGAGCATCTGGTTCTCTCAAGCAATAATCATTTGCATAGAGACCTCTTTGTAGTATTACACGTTATGGGTTTGCATTGTTAGAGATTCGAAGTGTATAGTTTCATAGAAAAAAAACTGTAATGGTGCGCACCGTATTTTGAACGTCCTCTGGAACGATGGAAAGCAAACGTGGTGATGCGACTTTGAGCGTTTTCTGTTGGATGGCTGTACTGTTTTGCTTCGATAAGATCATTGCCAATTGGATAGCCGAATGAAGCAGACGATTCGTTTCACTCACAGCCTTCCTTCCCATTTTCTCTGTCATATTTGCGCTTCCCTTCAAAGTGTTCAACATTCGCAGTTTTCCAAGTAGATCCTCTTCTGCCTGTGTAGCAAAATGTGAAAAGCATAACGACAGAAACGTTGCAGAAAGCGACAAAATTAATCAAAAAATAGAGCAAAGTCTACTTTGTAAGATTTTTGCAGATAAGCGATCGCTACTGCTCGAAGTTTTCAAAAGCTGGTGAAAGAAAGGGGAAGAGGATCACTAGCGAGCATAAGGCTAGTCGGCCGGTATGTTGTCGCCTTAAGGTTTCTCAATAACCCAATAGCCTGTTGTAAACGATTGAACACATGCTGTAAACGATAAGATTTCACAAGTGGACAAGATTTCACCTTAGAAACTGCTAAAAAATGATAAGCTTATCACTGATTTCTTCTCCAAATATCTCCTTGCATTTCTACAACGTTTGCGCTATTTTTTAAGCATTCTAACGCTAAAATAAGGATTGTATTGATTAGCATTTGCCTCATCAGACTTAAAATTCATTTGAACTCATTTGCCTACAATGATGCTTTATGAACACTCCAATATCGGAACGTTTGATCATGTGGATCGATAGATCGCTTATAATCTAAATATGTTCTCCTTTTTCTCAGCAACTCGGCAAATTGTACTATCTTGGAAATACCTTTGATTTGTTCCTTTTGGAAAACGGACGACTCATCGATAAATGCCCCAACGTGGCGAAATTCTTCCTTAGAGTTTCTTCAAACGTATTCTTGTCATGAAATTTCCGTTGCATATTTTCAACTTCTGAAGTAATTGTAGCCCATCTGAAATCATCTAATAGAATCCGACTAAATAAAAATTAGCATTGCAAGCAAGTGAAACAAATACCGAAAGGATCAATGAGGATAGATCTCTTTTACAAATATCAAAACTGCATATGGCGTATAACTCTTTCTCTTCTATTTCTTATTCTCTACAACGTACGACCACTCTGGTCACTCATTTAAGCTAAATAAAGCAGCAACGCACACGTTGAATAGTTTCATTTTACGGATTTTTAAGTGCATACAGTACGAAATACGAATGGTCTCGTTTCCTCTCAGCTCTTAGTGATGACTACCGGCGATGTTCATTTGCGAACGATAACTTTTCTTTTGTAGGTGAAATGAAGCCGACAAAGGCTCCTTGACGCACCTTAAATATGATTCATTTCCATATGTTTTTGAATGCGTTTATTGCCAAACTGTTGCACGATATGAATACATCGATAAATAAAACGATAAGTTGGCATTAATCAAAATAAAGATGTTTTTAATTGCAACATCAGGTGAGCAAATGAATAGAAGGTGAACGCAAATCACATCACCAGCTAACAAACAGTTCTAGATTTGAACGTTTCGAGCCGTTAATGTTAATTTAGCTCTTCCGAGTAACGAATGCTCGACCTTCCGAAGCAGAATACATCAGGTGAGCAAATGAATAGAAGGTGAACGCAAATCACATCACCAGCTAACAAACAGTTCTAGATTTGAACGTTTCGAGCCGTTAATGTTAATTTAGCTCTTCCGAGTAACGAATGCTCGACCTTCCGAAGCAGAATACATCAGGTGAGCAAATGAATAGAAGGTGAACGCAATGTGTAGCAAATGTGAAAAGCATAACGACAGAAACGTTGCAGAAAGCGACAAAATTAATCAAAAAATAGAGCAAAGTCTACTTTGTAAGATTTTTGCAGATAAGCGATCGCTACTGCTCGAAGTTTTCAAAAGCTGGTGAAAGAAAGGGGAAGAGGATCACTAGCGAGCATAAGGCTAGTCGGCCGGTATGTTGTCGCCTTAAGGTTTCTCAATAACCCAATAGCCTGTTGTAAACGATTGAACACATGCTGTAAACGATAAGATTTCACAAGTGGACAAGATTTCACCTTAGAAACTGCTAAAAAATGATAAGCTTATCACTGATTTCTTCTCCAAATATCTCCTTGCATTTCTACAACGTTTGCGCTATTTTTTAAGCATTCTAACGCTAAAATAAGGATTGTATTGATTAGCATTTGCCTCATCAGACTTAAAATTCATTTGAACTCATTTGCCTACAATGATGCTTTATGAACACTCCAATATCGGAACGTTTGATCATGTGGATCGATAGATCGCTTATAATCTAAATATGTTCTCCTTTTTCTCAGCAACTCGGCAAATTGTACTATCTTGGAAATACCTTTGATTTGTTCCTTTTGGAAAACGGACGACTCATCGATAAATGCCCCAACGTGGCGAAATTCTTCCTTAGAGTTTCTTCAAACGTATTCTTGTCATGAAATTTCCGTTGCATATTTTCAACTTCTGAAGTAATTGTAGCCCATCTGAAATCATCTAATAGAATCCGACTAAATAAAAATTAGCATTGCAAGCAAGTGAAACAAATACCGAAAGGATCAATGAGGATAGATCTCTTTTACAAATATCAAAACTGCATATGGCGTATAACTCTTTCTCTTCTATTTCTTATTCTCTACAACGTACGACCACTCTGGTCACTCATTTAAGCTAAATAAAGCAGCAACGCACACGTTGAATAGTTTCATTTTACGGATTTTTAAGTGCATACAGTACGAAATACGAATGGTCTCGTTTCCTCTCAGCTCTTAGTGATGACTACCGGCGATGTTCATTTGCGAACGATAACTTTTCTTTTGTAGGTGAAATGAAGCCGACAAAGGCTCCTTGACGCACCTTAAATATGATTCATTTCCATATGTTTTTGAATGCGTTTATTGCCAAACTGTTGCACGATATGAATACATCGATAAATAAAACGATAAGTTGGCATTAATCAAAATAAAGATGTTTTTAATTGCAACATCAGGTGAGCAAATGAATAGAAGGTGAACGCAAATCATATCACCAGCTAACAAACAGTTCTAGATTTGAACGTTTCGAACCGTTAATGTTAATTTAGCTCTTCCGAGTAACGAATGCTCGACCTTCCGAAGCAGAATGGAGCTCTGACACCTAATGATCGATCTAAGATCTACCCACTTTTTAGATGCATCTGCAATGTCCAGCTTGAATATAACAACATACACTTCCTAATACTCTTTCCAACCCATTAAAATATGGACGTTCAAAAAATGAACGAAAAGCGCTTACGATTGATTTATCGCCTTCTTTTTCAGCGTTGTGACTATTCGAGCAAAATGCTTTCCGATAATACCGAACGGCGTCAAACCGCCGCTCTCGGAGAGCAGGCTATACTTCGTCTTCCGTACGATGGCACGTTTCTTTCTATATTTCGGTTTCGTCAGATCCATTCGTTCCTCCAGTTCCCCACGCCAACCACTATAGTTTCGCAAAAAACTTCCGATCACATTCCCTTTATTCAACTTTTTTAATTCATTCAATTTCTTCATTCGTCTTGCTGAAAAGAATTAATCATTGATGGGTGGACATAAGTTATCTTTCTCTTACTAATAATGCCAAATTTTCGTATTTGCATCTTGCAAAGCCGAAGAAATTCGCCTATTTTTCGTTTTTTTTTTTTAAACATTATCGAAATTTGCATCCCTTTCTTGGAACAATTAAAAAAACCATATTGTTGTAAGAGCAAAATTATAAGGCAATGATACTTGCCATTGCATTCGTACTAGTGATTTATTTCGCCTATTTACACCTTCTATTTTAATACTGAGAGTACTTTATATTTCGCTTCCAATGAAATAACTACAGAATACATGGGTTCAGCGAACAAATAAATTAATGTAGTATATGGAAATCCGATTGGACACTGTTTTTGTTCGGAATGCAAATTCGATAAAGCATTAGTGAACGTGTGAAAATCACATAAAAATGGATCGCTAAGCTGGACAGGTTAATTTTATGCATACACTTGCTGGTATGTATAGTTACAACTTGCATAAGTGGATGTTTTGTTATGAGTTTCCCTAACAACGCACCTATCTTATGATCGAATCATACCTTTGTTGTCCGCATGAAATGTTTTTTTTTTCTATTTTTAAACTAACCTCTGAGATTTGAAGCAATTGATTTGTTGATTTGTGCATCAAGTGCATCGACAAAGAATTAATCATTGATGGGTGGACATAAGTTATCTTTCTCTTACTAATAATGCCAAATTTTCATATTCGCATCTTGCAAAGCCCAAGAAATTCGCCTATTTTTCGTTTTTTTTTTAAACATTATCGAAATTTGCATCCCTTTCTTGGAACAATTAAAAAAACCATATTGTTGTAAGAGCAAAATTATAAGGCAATGATACTTGCCATTGCATTCGTACTAGTGATTTATTTCGCCTATTTACACCTTCTATTTTAATACTGAGAGTACTTTATATTTCGCTTCCAATGAAATAACTACAGAATACATGGGTTCAGCGAACAAATAAATTAATGTAGTATATGGAAATCCGATTGGACACTGTTTTTGTTCGGAATGCAAATTCGATAAAGCATTAGTGAACGTGTGAAAATCACATAAAAATGGATCGCTAAGCTGGACAGGTTAATTTTATGCATACACTTGCTGGTATGTATAGTTACAACTTGCATAAGTGGATGTTTTGTTATGAGTTTCCCTAACAACGCACCTATCTTATGATCGAATCATACCTTTGTTGTCCGCATGAAATGTTTTTTTTTTCTATTTTTAAACTAACCTCTGAGATTTGAAGCAATTGATTTGTTGATTTGTGCATCAAGTGCATCGACAACGCATCTTGCTTGCTCATGGACATTCTCGGCACGATTGCTACACTTGAAGAGTCTATTTCGATGGAACTCATTCAGTTGCTCGCTTCTGAACTGAACTCGACGCTCTATTACGTCTCCCATCAGTGGCTGTTGATTTGATTATGAACTTATCACAAACAAATAATTATAAAATTTTGAATGCAACGTACAAAATTTGAGCGCTTTCTGAAAAGTTGTATTTTTTTTTAAATATCGGTCGTTATCTAATCGTTCACGTAAGAAAGCGCTAACGTTAAAATCAAATTTCGATCTGAAATAACGCATCCGTTTCTGGATATTGCGAAATCATCTCTGAGGATACGTTCAACTGTCAGCGCACTTCTACTTCCTCAATGATTCAAATGACTCAGTTGAAAAATATTAAGTTGCGAAAAATCTGGCAGGTTGTAACAAAGATTTCGCAATATCCAGAGCAGGTCTTGCCTATACGGTGTTCAGGTACTGAGTACAATGTTTTCAGGGTCTGATACGTCGCATCTCCAAAGCTGATTTTATGAAAGTGTGAAAAACAATTGTGATACACGGTAATTCTTTTGAAGGAAACTTTTCTCCACCTCCAGAACACGTCTCGAAATTGTGTTTTTTCTTTTGTTTCAGAAGATCATTGCACCAGTGGTCGTTATGTCAAGCTGAAGGCAAGTATTCTTTCCGTCCCACATTTGATTTCAAGCTACGAACAAATTGAGAGAACCCTGGATGCGTTGAGCTTCACGCAGACTGGTGAATTTAACATTGCGGTTTCAACGACCCTCATTTTTATGCAGCAAGCAGTCATTTTTAAAATAAGATGTAAAGTGAAAGTGCTCAGCAAATTCGAACAAAGTAACATCTCATCTGCATCCGTTCTTGGTTATAAACGTGCAATTTTCTGAAGCAGTGATAGAAACTTGGTTACATTTCTTGTGTTGACAGCCTTCCGTTTTTAAATGCCGCTCGCACCCACAACTGATAATGTGTCTAACCTCTGCCAGTGGAAAGCGTTACAGTACAGCCCGCAGTAGAACCCTAGTCTTTCCCATATTGGGCAAGAACTCTATCCGCTGAACTACTGCCCCACTATCCACTGCTTTCTGAAGCAATGATGCTTGGGCAAGTAGGCAACCATTCAATTCTGAGAGAATGAAAAGTGAAATGACTGAAGGGGGAATAACCGAACAAATGAGAAATCAATTATTGCGGTTGGTGCATTACAACGATCAGACAGCGTTAATTTCTTTTTTTTGCATCTCTTACCGTTCACTTGCAATTGAAGACATAATGCTGCTGATACACTGTGTTACCCATCGATCGAGGAGTTCAGCACCAGCTTCATGAGTGATTGGAATATTTATCTTTTTGCCATCATAATATTGCGCTCCTGGCATACTCTCATGTGTATACGTCATTTCCGAAGTAACTCCATCGAAAACGCCTTCAAATTTACGTACACATTCGAAACAATAAATTTGTTTCACCGTATATTTTAAATGCCGTTTCATATAGCGCCATATGTTTACAAATGAAATGAAATTATTTCAATTATTGCAATACCACAGAGAATTTTCATCGTTTGGAATTAGAAACCGAAATTCGGGGTGGATTCCTGAGAAAATATGTTCGAAGAACTTTGTTGTGATGAATGTTAATCCAAGCTTTCATTAAAAACTGTTTTTGTACACATTCGAAACAATTAAATTTGTTTCATCGTATATTTTAAATGCCGTTTCATATAGCGCCATATGTTTACAAATGAAATGAAATTATTTCAATTATTGCAATACCACAGAGAATTTTCATCGTTTGGAATTAGAAACCGAAATTCGGGGTGGATTCCTGAGAAAATATGTTCGAAGAACTTTGTTGTGATGAATGTTAATCCAAGCTTTCATTAAAAACTGTTTTTATATGACATATTTATGGAAGATGTCTGTCAATAGAGATTATGACTGCAATCCAGGAAGGGAGAATAGGCTAAAATCGCAAAAGTTCTATTTCAGTCGATTAAAAGATCATTCCAAAAGATGAACTGACATTGAGAAGTTACAAGCTGAAGACGACATTACTATGAGAATATCAGAGTGAGAGAAGAAATAGTTAGAAAAAGTTTTTTTCCGAAATATTTCTTAATTTTGCTAGAAGGAATCATTTGAAAATTTTTATTATGTTGAAAATCCACATTATCTGTTTGCTGAGAAAGCAACATTCCGAGAATTTTGCCAAGAAATTATTCCCAGAAAAAATCAGTTGCCTTCTTTCGCATGCTCATCCTTCCACTCCTTCCTCCCTTCCCTCACTCCTATTTCGCGAAAACATCGATCGCTGAACTGAAAAATTTTGCAATGCATGGATTAGATTAGCTTAATACGCGTTCTCCAGACCTGCTTAGGACGGTATAATAAACGCCCAAAAACCAAATGAAAAATGCTTAACTCTGCGTAAACATTTTTGCTTAATCTGCGATCAAACAGTTATTTCTATTGCACACTATATAATGGTGACGGTAGAGCCGTTTGTTCACGAAAGCAGAACTGCGGATGCCCACTCTCTTGGAACTTTGGTGCTCCTTTTTCTTGTATTGCTGTTTTCTCATCCAGGAGTTCACATTCCGGACTCTTTGATTTAGATCGTTCTATATTATGTGAGTACATATTTCGATCTCAGCAATTCCCTTGACTTATCTTTTGTACCTTTTATTTTTTTGAATGTGCCATGACACACATAGAAATCTGTAAATCGTTTTCAAATTTTGTTTAAAGCTATCAGAATGAAATAGATCAATTTGTCAAGTTTCGTCGTAGAAGCTTTTCTCTCTTATGATTTGAAACTACCGAAGAGATAGACAATGCACACACACATTGTGAGCTTTCGCCGAGCCCAAAAGCGTTTAAAAAGAACAATTCACTTACCAAATATGAACAACCACAACATCGTATTCCAACGTAACACTTCTCGCACAATAACCGAAATAATCTGATACGCGAATATTTAAGGGCTCACAAAGGGAGTTTTTCGGGTGTAAGGCGTTTCCAATGTTACTGAAGATGCACAATTGCTCTAAAATAAATTCCATCTCATACTTTCAAACTGATCAGCGCCAAAATCCCAATACGACAATTAAAAGCTTCTTCACGATCATCGAGAACATGAGTATTTTCATTCAATGACTGGGTGTGCAATCGGGTATTTGCCTAAACCCGCTTCTTTAAATAAAGCTTTTTTTTCGTTTTAAGAAAAACTTTAAACAGGTTGGATATTGTTTGACGGAAACATCTCCATCGTTCTGGCGAGGTGTCAATTGTCAACTTTGTGAATCTATGTTCAAAACAATCAATCAAGGTCAATAGTCGTATGCTTGTCATTTTTGCCGTCCAACAGAGATTGAAAAACGGTGATAAGCTATGCAAAACAACTGCATATCGTAAAACTATTATTCAGAATTATGGCCCTGTACTCATTAAAAAGTAAAACTCATTGAATCGTTATGTGAAGTCGTTTAATTAATTGTTTGCAAGTTTCGCATAAACATGCTTTGGTTCGGCATGAACACGCTATTATCAATTGCGCCTTGTTTTCTGGCTGTCGAGCCTACGCATTTCTAGGTATACAGGATGAGACGCTTATTGCATAATAGGTATGATCGAATCGATATCCTTAAGAGTCTTACGATAGAGGAAAGGAATCGAATGATGCAATCACATTTGTGTACGATGGTGAAAACATTTCCTGAATCGTTTGAAGCAATAAAAGTAAGATACTTTAAAACAGAAGGATTTTAAGTTTGATCAATATGCAAAAAAAATTTATAGAATTTCACGAGGTGAGCGCACTTCATTTCATGTTCTGGGCGAATGTTTTAATCTCTCAATAAATCCTATACAGGGCGTGTATTTAGAATGCATGGAAAGAAAATTGCTTTAAAAAAAGACGACTACTGATTCGATCAAAAACGCTAACGAACGGAATCACTTTGTCAAAAAATTTAAAAGAAAAAAATTGTCTTCGAGAAAGAATTGTTAAATTTATAGAATTTCACGAGGCGAGCGCACTTCATTTCATTTTCTGGGCGAATGTTTTAATCTCTCAATAAATCCTATACAGGGCGTGTATTTAGAATGCATGGAAAGAAAATTGCTTTAAAAAAAGACGACTACTGATTCGATCAAAAACGCTAACGAACGGAATCACTTTGTCAAAAAATTTAAAAGAAAAAAATTGTCTTCGAGAAAGAATTGTTATTTGGGTTATTGGAATAATGACCTTGAAACACAGTGAGTGATTTTTATCTTTGACTTTTCAAAGAGAACGATTAGAATGTGTTGATGCATGTTATATGAATTGCTATAGTACGATTTTCATCTAAACGAATAAACTTTTGAAGAGTTTCGACACTTCTCTAGACTGTAGTTATCAAATTGTAAATTATTTTTACTACTTTATGCGTTCGATGATTCTCCACATCTTCTTAGCCCCTAATAATCCCAGTATATAGTTTAAACTCAACCGATTCCCCTATTCATACTTTTATTATCTATAGTTTGCCAATGATCAATCGGTAGTGCTGTCAACGAGTGCACAAATCATTCGTGTAATTTGTGGGTCGAACGAGTGCTCCGAAACATTATAAACTCGTGTATTCAAGGAAAAAACCAGAATGACTCCAATGAGGTGTAAAAAAACTAATCAAAGTTTATCATTTATGAGCATATCATTTAGCAGGTAGTGAACCTCAAACCTTGAGAGCAAAACCTGGTACTTATGGTTGTTGCTTAGTGAAATGCATTCAGAATTCGCACATTCATATTAGTCACGTTGTCCATCGATGAAATAATAAATTTTCAAACTTGTATGTTGAGCCTACTGCATATGGATCCTTGGTAACCGAACAATATCCCCGGTATTTATGCTTATAAGGCGATCATGTCGTGAGTTGTGAAGTTTACTGCAGGAGTTTGAAACTTGTTCTTTATGACCCAGGTCCCTTGGCAATATTCTGAGCTTGTGAAATCATGCTTAGATTTACCATTTCTTGATTCTTCCAGTCGACCTCAAAAAGTTCGATTCGAGTCATGCTTGATTCACAACCTCAGAAAGATTGAAACGAATTGGAGAACACAAAGCCCACTAAAGCTGGCACAATACTTCATCACTGAGCAGCGGAGAATTTAAAATAGCAGCCAACAAGATGGACAACGACAAACTTAGTGAGAGATACCGAGCGAGTGCTTTCCTCAACACATTGTTGCCTTCAAGGTGAACAGTGATGCGCTGTGATGTAAAGATGCTGTATGGAGAAAAAAAGGTACACTTAATTGAACGATTCTTTTGATTAAATGATATACAAATCGGGAAGTGAGAAATCTTCTTTGAATTATCTTTGTATTGTGCTTGCAACATCTTTACACTGTTGTAAAGATAGTCATTGCCTATCAACTAAATGAAAGATTCGATTCGATTCGAATTGGTGAAAAAGTTCTAAAAATGATGTTGAAAACATGCCTTCTTGTGACCACAGTCTCAACAGATGATTTAACATACGCCAGGCGATTCACCAATAGCGATAGAAATTTTGCTGAACCAAATATGAATATTATACGTACTTCCTGTTGTTGGTGCCGTTTGAAAAGTAATTGAATTGGTCAAGAAATCGTGCTTTTGCATCTAACGAGGTCGTTTTATAAAGAAAATGAATTAATTCATGGCGCATGCTTTATGCTAGACTTTAATAACATCAGCGAAATTGCATGATTGCTGCAATTTCATTTTTCATGAACTGGATGCAGCAAGCAGCATACCCAGCCAAGTGTTCTATTCAACATTGCAAAAACATTTTCTTCCCCGAAGTCTTCCCCAAACACTTTTTTACATATGGATACTTCTTCGAAAACTATTTTCGCTTGCTATTCACTATTCTAAAAATGTTCTTTGGTAGAAGTGTTCACGGCGTTTCAGTACTCTCAAGGTTACCTGTAACATTTGCTCTCAGCTTCCTCACATTTCTAAGATTGACTGAGGAATATAGCACAAAAATAGAATGCTTTCAATTCACAGTCGAAGACGCTTGACTCTCCTCATTGCAAGACAACAGCATCGTTTTTAAACTGCATAAATGTCTTTCATCAAAATATTCTATACGTTCGTAATTCCCACTCCCTTCCCTCCTATCTTTGCAGAATTCAAAATAAATGAGCTACTGACCAATCCTCTCTCTACCATGAGCAGCGCTTTTAGTCCAGCTCATCATGCCTTCTCCATGCTTGAAGCTCCTGAACGTGTCGCAGCCCTAAAACGTGTACAGTCGCATGTGACTAGGCCATGTGAACGGTCCGTCGCTATTCCTGCTTTGATGAGAGTTTAAAAAGTTGTTACATGAAGACAATACGTCACAGGGCAAAAAATATGCACTCTTGAGAATTACAAAGTTGGGATGATCCATACGAATATGTTTTCCACTTCTAGGTCTGGAATTTTATCGTAGTTATGCTTGCGATTACTTGTCCAACACTGCTGGCATTTATGCATTTGAAGTCAATTTTCTTTTCAAACTTCAATTCTGCTCTAGTTAAGAGGTGAAGCGTGTTCAACATACAATTTCAGTCAGTTTTCAAAAATGTTGAGTTTGATACGCACCTATGATTCGAATGTTTTCGCGGTTTTCCACGGCGCATCACGTCAGTTCGTTTCATAGAAGTTCTTTCAACATCAATAACTAAATGGCTTAAGGGAAGTGTTTATTTAGAGAGCATATGTACTTCAAGCTTATCTTTTTGGCCTCTATTAAGATGATATTGCCCACATTTCTTTGCTTTTAATTCTGTCCAACTAGGCCCGTTACATTGTGAGAAGTTTTGTCCTAAATAGATGGTCGTTTTTAATTCAGCTGGGAATCACGCAGTGGAATAGCAAACCAAAAGATGATTTGATCTACAAGTTACGCAATTCGGCCCGTGGCAATTCTTTTTCGCTATTTCGTTTCAGTTGCTATTGCCTTGATTCTCTATAAGCGCACAACCGCACGCACTGCTCGTGTTCGCAACACGTTAAAGATGCGATCGAAGTGTAATAATAAACAGTTACAATCGAACCTGTCTAATATAGTTGATCTTCAATTGGTTTGAGCTTATTCCATTTCGCACTTTCAACACCTTTCGAACACAACAATCGACACAACTGATGCACACATAACTTTTTCGTGCATTTTATAATCTTTCAGTCAATGAAGAAATGGCGAGAATGAGCACAAATCGTAGCAGAAACCGATCAAGAGAAAAAAACCGAAACTTTAATGAGTCGATTAAAAATGCATAATTGCGTAATTCAGAATTTAAATTTTATTGTGACTTCCACTCCAACACAATGGTTCATCGAGAAAGATAAACGTGTAGATGTCAGGAGAACAGTGAAAGATGAGATTTAGTGAGAAGTAGCACAGAAGGCGGCAAATCCGAGATCGATTGATTGGGTTGCGGTCATGCCCCTAATCAACAAATGATTACAAATTATCTCCGCTCTAACATACTGCGAAATAACTATGTGTTTATACATTGTTAGCATAAAAATGGCGCTCCGAAATTTGTAGTCCGATAATCACACTCAATACCACGGTGTTACTTTTCTTAAGTAGACAAATTTTCCATTCGGTTCATCACCTTCGAGAGTTGCCAAATAAACAGGTGTATCTGCACCTTGCTCGATCGTCAACGGACTTTTCATCCCTCTCGACATATCCGTCTCCACATATCCTGGGCAACACTGGAAAAAAATGTTCATAAATGCAGCTTCAATCGAAAAAAAAAACCGTAAAAACATAAGCGATGGTGAACTACATAAAATCGAGCTTTGAATAAATTAAACTCGATCAAACACGACCAGTTGATTCATGCGGCTCAACGAATGCTTCGATTTGTGCAAAGCGAAAGAAATCTAATGCAGAATATCAGGAATCACTTTTATGAACGCGGTTAGAATGCCGTTCAAAATCTTGCTTTCCTAAATACTTTTATTGCAGAGACACTTTCACGGTTTCAGACTATTCGGCGGTCTAACACCAACATTCTCGAGCATTTGCATGCTTAATTTGAATTTTTTTTTCCAATTATCTCGACCGTTTGATAATATTTATTATGACAGCTATAATTTTTTGGCCTTCGATGAACTGGCAAAAGAACGATAAGAGCGAAATAAAAATTTCTAGTGTACGGGAACGATAAAAACCACTGTAACTTCATTTGGTAAAATTACCTATGTGTCCATGTTACTTTACTAAATGGTCGAGACTTGCACTGATTCGTTTGCTGCAGTGGCGTATCATCATACCTATTCTTTCCTCAAAGTGCACTGCTGCTAGGGTGCTCAGGGAGCATCAAGAAGGCAATCAGCTCTCGACATTGCACTTCAACTTCTCATAAGTCACAAACCGCTGCCCTCTCAGCCACGGAAATCAGTTGGCCCCCCAGGCTAGAGGGATTATGGTCAAATAGCTCCCACGCGAGTTCCGAAGTATTGTAGTTCCTGCGTCCTCACTGCGATGTGAGGGGCGTGCGTTGCCACAGGAAGCACTTTCGGCGCCAACTTCCTTTAATGATGGGACACAATTTTGTGTCCCATCATTAAGCCGCGTTATGAGTGATGGCTGCGTGGGGAACTGACATGTGAGTTACCTCCAAAAAAAAATTTTTTTTTAAAGAAAATCATTCTTACTTCTTTCATACCCATTGGGGAATTTAGAAAAGAAACAGCCTCGTCTTAAAGAAAAGGAACGATTTAGTTCGCTGAAATCCCACAGAGAGCGATAGAAGGCGCAATATTTTTCGGCTGCAGGGAGTGCAGTAAATATGGGCTGTATTTCATGTTTTCATCCATTCATCCAAATGATCAGCATTACAAATTCTTTACTAGGAATTCCTTTCCATGCGCTTTTTGCAAAGAGTATTACAGTGATGCTAGACCTTATATGTGGGTGTCCGCTCGGTGACTCAAAGCGCCAATGGTTTGCTCAGCTAAAGCATTTAAAAACTAGGCGGCTAGTAAACTACTCTCAAAATCGACTTCATCATATAAAACTCGTACGACCGGTCGGTTAAGTTGATACAGGCATGTGTTGTGCGCAAAGATTTATCGTTTTCAAGTAGTTTATGGAATCGGTTGGTATGATGAGCGGAATCTCTAAGTTGTGTATCGCGGCATCCCACAGGTGCGCGCCACCATCTTCTATAATAGAGTGAGTAACTTCAGGCCCATCCAGTTCGCACCATATTAATTCAACAAGTTTTTTTTACCAGGGACAATACTGTTCTGTTCCAATGTAAATCCAAGGGACTTACATTTGTTATAACAGTTCGAGAAATAAAATCACGACAGTACGGACAAACAGAGAGACAGAAAGGGCTGAAAAGTTAACGTCACGAGGCATTGTCACTTTGGTCGACAGAATAGATGCTTTCTCTGGCTTTAAGAAAACCAGCTGAGGAAGGAGTTTTTAAACAAATTTTCACCAACCGCATTGACGACGATTTTACGCGACGCCAGCTCCCGAGCCCAAATGCGTGCCAACAGAATGCAGGCCGTTTTCGTCACTGCATACGATGACCTTGGGTAACCCTTTGATGAGCAGTTATTTTCCTCATATGCCCTTAAAACACAAATTATAGCAATTTTATGAGCTCTCCTGATATGAGGAAAAGCCATGTGATACGACTGCTTGAGCAGACCCGAAATCATCAAGAAGATTTCCATATGTTTAGTTTTCATTGAGGTTGACTGAATACCGTAGTGAAACAGTTGTTATGTGCCCATAGAACATGCTGGATGTAACAGAAATAAGTACTATCCCAACAACTTCTTTTAAACTGTTCCACACTGTCCCAGCACTACATAACGCCTAATTGTGACAGATCATCCTCACAATCGGTTGGGCCAGGGACGCAGCAACGTGCAAACCACCATCATGTAACAAACTCAGCTGAGTTTTCACAATCGTTGAGGCGAAAAAGATCTTGCAGTAGACTGCATGAAAGCAAGCAGTTGTTAATGCTTTCAAGTAAAACGTACAATCCTCGGAGTCCATTTGAGGGAGCTGCTGGAGAATACATCTGTAACCATAGTTCTCAGATGGTCACAATCACTTTTGGATTGCGATGAAACATGAGGAAGGACTTTGTAATGGCACGAGCATAACAAAAAGCTAAGTTATGTGCATTTCGGTTTCGGTTAGAATGCTGACTTACGTGAGAAAGTCCTGTACGTATGCATCCACGTCTGCCACGGTAAGTGCTTCATCAGTAAGTTTCGCCTTCATGTCGGGATTATACCCATGAATTGCGCCCGAACGGCTTGCCAGATTAACAACTCTGGAAAAATATTTTTTAGAACACTCAACCATATATTTTCACTCAACCAAATTTCAATTGAGCCATAATTTTTTAAGGTGGATTTAGATTTCCGGTTGTGCAAAATCCTCAGAACTTTGGTACTGGCCTTCGACAATTTATTCTCATTTTCCTTTTCAGTAAAGATGAGCTAGAAGTCACGAAGGATTTCAAGTCCTTTAAATTTCGAAGTAAAATATCGATCTTTTAAGGGATCTAGGTCAAATTTTGGAAAATTTAAAAGCATTTTGTGGTCCGCATGACAATTTAAGACCATAGATATGAAAGATGCCGTCGTGGGTAGGCGTAAAAGTGATCGAAGAATTGAATAATTTTATGAAGCCGAAGACTTGGATGTATCAAGCTAAAGTTTTCAATGCAACTGGGATCCGAATGACGAAGGTACTGCATTTGTTAACACAAAAAAGTCAATCAGAGGAGGGTGGTTTTTTTATTTCTCGTCGGATGGCACCTCATCTTATGCCTCATGTGTCACTACACGCGAATTCTAAAAGCTCTTTCGCTACCTTCATCGCGGTCAATGAAGAAGTGCCTTAGCTTCGCCGACGTGGTAAAACAGTTTAGTTCCGTCGATAACGAATGATTAAGATTATGGAAAACACTACAATTGCTAAGATTTTTGGAAAACATAATTTTAGATTACAAAATAGGTATTCAGCGATATCCAAGCGATTTTTAGAACTCATCGTAAATTCATTGTACTGGGGGGCGGGAGGGGGAGAAGGGGGAGAAGAGGGGAGTAGGCGTTTCCAGAAATATGTGGACGATACTGACCAATATCGATACTATCCAATGTTGTTCAATGATCACACAATCCTGTCTCTTCTTTTATCAGCATGCAAAAAAAAAAGGCAGCTGACCATCTATTCAGATGTTCTTTACAAACGCATAACAATCAACCTTCCATAATTTCTCATCAGAGGAAGCAACGTTTGTGAGACCAGCTTGGTTCCTTCATAGTTGGTAGCTACTGTTACCTTCGCTTCATAAAGCGATTCGCTCACTGAACTCTGAAAAAGCAATAACGTTATTAACTTCGAAACAAACTGAGTACTGAAAAAAAAATTCCTCACCACGTTTGGAAACACAGTAGACACATATTAAACAATGGAAGTAAAGGCAATTTTTGTAAGCCAATGGCCTCGGGTAGAAGGTTGTCGGTGGCGCATTCTTGAATCGAAATGTGCACATCAAACGACTTTTTGATCAGAAATGTTTCGGGGTGCTCTAATGTCTCTAACTAGGGAAACAGTGCGGCTTGAGAATGGATGAAATACTAAATGCACCAAATACGGTGCGAATGCTACGATCATTTTTTTTCAAATCAACAAAATTTCTGACGCATTTCTAGCGCATTCGCACAAAAGTCTCAGCTCTTTTTTTACCGTGTTTCGTCGTCTGTCAGTTTTAAGTGATTCCTAGATGAAATTTTGGGATGTGATGTCTTACATAGAATTACCGTATGCACTTGCGGTAGCACTAAAACAATGATCGTTTTTCTTTGCCAACCATCAGCGAGACTGCAAGTATACCTGCCAAGAACAACACAGAATAGTTGAATATTTGTTATGCTTTTTGTTTTTGCTCATCAAGGCGGCACTTGTGGAATTCAAGCCACCACATTCAGTCGAACCATTATTATTATTTTTGCACTCACGTCGCTAAGATCGCATCATGGGCGATCGGGGTCGTTAAAGAAAATGACGATATGTCTGGGCATTTGTTATGATTTCAGGGCAACATTGGACCACTGCTAGAACCGCCGTTATTTATGACATATCACCTTTAGAATTTTTTTTTGTATAGATATGTAACATTCTAAGTGGAAATATTTAATGTTTTTTTTCCAGTTTTTTAATATTGTGTGTATTAGAGCAACAGCAACATGTGTTATCGAATGCACTTTCCATTGTTTCCTTCAATTTTTCAAATGTAGTCTGCTTCATTTCACAGCCTTTCACTTAATTTTGTGTCCATTTCTTCGCACGATAGCAATTTTTCCTTAAAACATCCCTAAAAAGAATGGTGAAAAATTTGCACGCATTTTAACACCGACTGTATTGCATATTCGGCCAGTTGATAGCGCAACGAATCATCAATGGACATGTGGAAGCGTTTGGATAGAGCAAAACTAGAACTTTTGTCATTTGCGAACGCTATTAAATGCAGTTGTAACTCGCTGAAGCGCATATCACATGCTACTTACCCCTTATTTCCTCTTATCGATTCATGTTACCTGTTCGGCGCTGTATTTTTCTCGCATGCGATTTTTCGAGAAAAATATGTGAAGGTTTTGCTTTTTCACTCTTAGTTAATGGCATTCGTTGTCAACGAACTTTATGCTATAGGTCAACTGTCAACTACCACTTTCGTTGCTCGTTATGAAAAAAGTACTTTTTTCTTTTAAAAAAATTGAAGCTAAATAGGAACAAAACCGAGCTTTTAAAGCATTGACTTACTTTCTAAGCTTTTTAAGCTCGTCTATCAGTGAAATACCGGTTAAGAAATACAAAAATTTCGTACGCATCAATTACAATTGACTATGTATTTTTCCCAGTCATTTTTTCTTGGTATAATGTTATACCACTTTCGTTGCTCGTTATGAAAAAAGTACTTTTTTCTTTTAAAAAAATTGAAGCTAAATAGGAACAAAACCGAGCTTTTAAAGCATTGACTTACTTTCTAAGCTTTTTAAGCTCGTCTATCAGTGAAATACCGGTTAAGAAATACAAAAATTTCGTACGCATCAATTACAATTGACTATGTATTTTTCCCAGTCATTTTTTCTTGCCGACCTCATTCTCTTAGCAAAACAAGTTCTACGAATAGTCATGCATCACAACTTCACATATCGCAGTTCGAATGCGGAATAGAGTAACTAAACAAGACTCACATTGAACCTGACACCAGCATTGTTGATTAATACGTCGAAACCGCCATGTTCAGCTTGGAGATGATCGGCGAATTTCGTAACACTCCCGATCATGGTGATATCAAGTTGATGTGTTCTCACTTCTGCTTTTATCGACTTCCCTGACTCTGTCTTCAGCTTATGCAACGATTGCTTTAATAAGCATTCGTGCGTATCTGAATCTTATTGTTTTGTTGTAGAGAGGATTCCAGCTCAGCAACTGCTTTTCGAGTAATTATTCTGACTGATACATCACGATGAATGTTACAGTGTGCCCTTTCTGATCGCTTCATCCCCCGCTATATTTTCACTATATTTTTGTTAATTAAATTTACAATATTTGGCAATCACGATGCAAACTTTTGACGTTGGTTTCACTATTGTCGGCGAAACATTACAACGCCTAAAACAATGTTTTTAGAGACGTCAAAAAAAACAACTTCCATTGTTACAGTAGCGAGTTTACATCTGTTGATGCTTTTCGTTAGTTCGCCCACTCCCATTTTCGTGATGAGTTCTCTGTTTGCGCGTTAGTAAACTTGCGCTTTGCAAAGCGCATCATGACAGCATCAGACAAATTTTTAGCAATTGCTTTGTGTGCCTTGGTCGATACAACTGGAATATATATGTGATATTACGCAAAGTTAGTTGTTATTTATAAGCAGTTTATGGTTGGCTTGACAACTGAAATTGGAGAATAGTATCGTAACAGGCCTTCGACATATTTTTCAACATGTTAAGTTTAGTTAGGATGAGGCCTTTTGCTGTAATGAAACGTGTTCTCTTCCTCATACTTAAATACCTTCCAGTTAGCAACAGCGGTCGCTATAAAATGAAAATTCTTAGGCTGTTGCTATCTGCTTGCTGCAAGTTCAATCGTAATCCGAACATATTTTGATTAAGTGTGAAGAAGTTTCAGCTCAAAATTCGACGCTCTTTCTTGTTCAGAGCACCGTAGGCATTCGCAACAACATTTACGTAGTTCGAGATGGCGTCAACTCCTTGCATCCGCACAGATAGCACACAATTCTTAGCAGTACTGTCATTAAAAGTTTCTTCTATTTCAATTACATGTCAGCTGTTATAATTGTGCGCGTATTCCGATGAACGTCAGCGGTATTCATGTGCAGCGTTCCATCAACTACGTCAAGTGCAGATGCCCTCCGTTAAGGTGCAAGCGGATAATTAGAGGGATGAATCGTGCGGCACCGAAATACACCACGGTTAGGGTGCGAAAACAAAACAAAAATAATAAAAATGGAGCATAATGCGTTATAAAAATGGTGCATCGAAAAAAGACCTATGACTTCAGTTTTTATTGTTTACGAAATTTCACCATTTCCACATTTCGCAAAACAAACAAACAATCGTTTACTTTTTTCAACGTTCCACACATCGCAACCAATCAACAGTCTCGTTAATCTTTATCAAAAATTTCATTCAAAATTTTTAAAAGAAATTTTCCATTTCGAATTTCACAGCCCACCTGTCATGTAAACAATAGCATTTGGGAGCGTTGTGGCCAACGTTTTAACAATCCCATAGCCAATTCCTTTCTGTGAACCAGTTACCTGAAAGTTGTTTCTAAATGAAGCATTTCAAACGAATGATATTAAACAATGCCACATCGGTGCAACAATAATCCTTTAAAATCTTTAAAAATCGTTTAAAACCTTCATGCAATACTCGCTCGCTCGAAACGATTGTAGAAACTCAATGAGTGTTTGTTTCTTTTTTATGAAACGTTTCCTCATTGGCAACTACTTTTTGTATTGATCGTTGTCAACGAGTAACTTTAAAAAAATACTGGGAAACAAATTATTTGCATTGGCGCGAATGTGAAAGGCGATGTGAAAATGAAATGAAATTATTTGTAGCCACAGTGCTAAGAATTGTAATTTTTTGGCAAAACTTTTCCATAGATTGATTACGTTTACAGCTTGAAGGTCCTTTTTTCAGAAAATTACTATACTATAAGATGATACTAGAAATGATCGGTTTATGAAACCGATCATTTCTAGTATCATCTTATAGTATCGGCAGTAAAAATGGGAAGGTGAAACGAAATAAGTGACTTACTACGAACACTCTTTGACTGTCCATTCTGCAACGACAAAAAAGCGACTGCAACCTAATTAGAACGCTTGCCATACACAGACCTGAAAACTTCGTTATTCAACAACCTTATTGTAAACAAGTTTCTAATTCTGGCAACTTTAAATTAAAAATTATCCATTCGTAATATTCTCTGCTTAGCAGCGTTCATGAAATCAGTCAATTCCATGCACATCTAATGGCGCGTACGAGCAATCAAATTATATCAAGCCTTCATCGTATCGAGCTTCTGCGTAACGCATTATACTGCTATAAAACATTTGATTGAAAGGGGATTATGTGTGGGTTGGGTGAGCTCATAAGTGTATTCGAAACAAACAAACGTTTTTAGGCGCAAGCTTCTACTGCTATCTTTACCAAGCACAGAATATGAATAGAAGTAAAGTCGATTCATAACACTTGATCGAGAAACGCATCGCACGGCTTACTTGAAGCGAAATTTTCTTTTTCTCGAAGCTTTCAACAAAAAATACTTCAACAACGTTCTTATTGACTCAAATGTACCGCTTCGCGGCATAGCAGAGACGATTCGAACGAGTACGGGTGGGCACTGTTAAATTCATGGCAGACTTTGCATAGAGACGTCCCATGGATAGCTGCATTTCCCAGACCTTTCGTACGACCACTGCTTGTGCATCGACTTCTCTACGGTATCTGCTTGCCTTGAGACCGTGTACCAGCACCGGTTGCAGTGTACGAGCTGTGCAATTGCCTTTTCCGAAATCGTGTATCAACCCTCTTATTCTCTTCATCTCTTCAAAATCATTCATCTTTTCTCATCGAACTCAAACGTATTACTGTCTGGGCTGGTGGATTCATCGTTTTCTTCGCCATCTGAGTTAATTACTTCTATTACATCTCTGCAGCCTTTTCTGGCGTTTTCAATGCGAATACACCGTTTGCGCCTGAATCAGTTCCCACTCCGTACACTGATGATTCGTCGATTTCCGCTCTGCTGAAGATTTGTAGTAAACTTGTTTAACTGGCTACGCATCATGATATCCGTTCAATTTTTTAAACTGAGGAATTCATTTTTGACGATCCATTCAGAACGTAATGGACTGTTGCCACAATAAACGAATCTTTGACACACCCTCCGCTCCAAATGTGAACAGTGACGTACTCACCAGCAGACGTTGTCACTTCTGTCACAATCTTCACATTGATCTCTTTCAATGATCCGTCTAAAACAGAGGAACGGCTTGCACGAGAATTTAAAAGAACGAATCCCAGATTCAGCACAGACAAATGATCATTAAACTCACGGCTGAGGAAGAAACTTAGAGACGCATTCCGTGGCGCTAACTGCTTTCGGAAAAATTTTGTGCTGTGGCCCTTTTCTGCGCTACCCTGAGCTGGATTCCTTAGCAGGTCCCTCCCAGGACTCTTCAAACGTTTTTGGCGGTACACGTCGAATTTTCGAACGTTTGCAGCAGCCGAGTGATTTCATCAGCTCCGCGTATTCAGCTCCATGTCGCACGTTCAGATGTTTTACAGTACTTCCCGTGTTCAAGACTGCTAGTTCACGCCGACGCCGTAACATCTTCGGTACTTGTAGACCCCTGAATCACTTCGTAAACTGCCATAGGGAGTGCGATAAGTTGCGATTTCTGCCTTCCCGCTGAGCTGCACAAGGATCGCTCACTTCGAGGAAGTGGGATGTCAGCGGCGCTACAATCATGGAAAGAGAGAGTACTAAATGAAAATGTCATTGGCAGCACTATCAAATACAGTCACTTTCGTTTGTTCTTCGCACATTTGCAACTGTGAAAAATTTCATTTTCCAGAAGTTCTTCGTTAAAAATCCCTCAAAGATGAATTTAATCGCTTCCACTAAGGAGAATTAAACTGAGATTAAGAAGACTGAAAAGAAACCGAGCTCTTTAAACAAAAGTGAAACAAATAGAAATACTAACTTGCGAACGAAAAACAAATTAATTGTCCGCGTCTGCTGCTGTTATTGGATATCTGAAATCGGAAGAAGAACAGTGAATTTTCAAACAAATATTTTCATCTATTCGAAAGCCAATAAAAGAGATGCCTCGCGACGTAACGTTCAATAATTAAAATGAAAAAGCGCAATGCGGTAATACAACTCCGAATTGTGAAAAAAACGAAATACAATTTAAGTCGAAGTTCACTGAAAATAAAATGCAATTGTATTCTTTTTTTTCAAATAAATTGACACGATATTCTCTCTAGTTGTCCAATCCTTCGAAAATCAAATCCAAGTCAAGTTATTTGCGAATTTAAATTAAGATGATTCGTTGATGTACTCTGCGCAATATAAGAATCAACGCAGTGCAAAAAAATACAAAAGTTTTTTGCGATGATGGCACAGCTACTCGTTTGTATTGCTCAAAGAGAATCTATAAAGAATGGGGTCATACATTCGATTGCTTACAACATAACGTTCGCAACGAGATTACAGATTAAACAAGTATTGACTGCTCACTATGTTTTTTATTTTTTTCAGAAGTATCCGCAACACATTGTGTAGTTGAGTTGTTAACGTTATGCGATGATAGAGGCCAACTTTTTGATTTTTTATGCTCCACTATGCAATTTAAGCTTTCCATCTTTTTTTTGTGAAGTAATCAGAGGTATTTTACAAAATAGGTACAATAAAGAACTGAAATGAAATATCGTTAATAGTTTTATCGCAAAGAAATTATATTGACGGCAAATAGGTTTTCACATTCTGAAAATATGCCATATGGAATTAAGAAAAGCATAATTCATAAACAATAACTGTTATATTCGAGCAAATATGCTTGCCCAATTTGCACTTTATCGCAAAATTTAAAGACTCATTTCAAAACGATTCAAAACTAACAAACGGCTACTGTAGCTGATCTCTTTTTGGACTTTTCACATATGCGGATGGTCGATTGTATCGATCGATTATCATCGCTAAAACTTGACCCCATATTATTGTTGTCGAATAATTAAAAGCTATTTTAGTATTTGTGTAATTTTGGTCGATGTGATTGTTCGCGGCGAAATTATTTTCTTCAATTATTTTGACGAATTTCAATTTTGAATTCGCTTGCTATCGTTTTTCTTCTCGAGTAATTCAAATGTACAATAAATAAACCATTCAACGATTTCATTTCGAAAAAAATCTCTGAATCGTTTCCCTTCAATTGTCACTTTTTTTGCTTCATTATTATGTTCTAATCATTCATTCTTTTTTTTGCCATACGAAACAAATACGTCATAATAGCGAAAAACCTATTCATTATGCTTAATTGTACCGCAGGTTTGTTTTGTTTTTTTTTTCAAAACTGATCGTGTCTTTTATGATTTCAAGCAGATTCAAGAGTTGACGTATTCCATAACGAAAACGATTTCATTTCATGCACATAATATTTTTTTTTCAGAGGATTGCAATATATAAGTTCGTGCGCTAAGAAAAAAATGATAGGATGAAGGCACGATACATATACATTTTTGTTTACACTACAACACCGTTGCACCGTAAGCTTTTTTCAAAAAGAAAAAAGCTGATCCAGCAGTGAACTGTACTTACGCTCTTACATGCTCACATTTTAATACATAGAGTAAGGACAAAAAAAGTACAAAAAACAACTAGATAGCAAGAAGCTTTTCGATTATTGATGATCTCTGAGAACAATTCACTGATTCGATGCGAAAATTTTTGGTAAAGTCCGATTAGCTGAAAGTTTCGAAACTAAAGAGTCAATTGATAGATGCAATACTTGCGTATCGCGTTCATACATTCAAAGACTTCCCAATGAGCCACATTAAGTACGTTTTCGATTCCTGGCTGATTCACTGTTTTATGTACGGGAAACCAACTGAACTGCACTATAAATGTGTCAAATAACTAACTGTAAAAGATGGCATGGCAACTAAATAACTGAAGCGAAAAGTTTACTTGATAAATTACAATGTTTACTGTTCATTGCATTTACTGCCAAACTACAGTAAAATATTATCTGAGAAGAATCGTAATGATCAGCATTCAATTAAGTCGTCTATGATCTTCGTTCGCGTATTGGTAGCTATTCGAAATGATGCAAAATTTTACTGCAAATTAACAAAACATTTGGCTCGTTTATAAACTTAAGTTGTACATTGTGAACATTTTTGGATCTAAAAGCGTTCTAGTCGGTCATCAAAATTTTCAATTTATAAATATTCCATTATAGTACACCTTTGCATTTCCTAAGGACAACTTTTGCGCAGCCTATGTGCAATACTAATGCCTGAGGCGATTTAGATTACAAAAGTAGAAATGTCAAATGGAGAGAGCCGAGGGGGATTGAGTTCGAGAAGAACGTCGTTGTCCATTATAAAAGTGCACAACAATTTCAGAACATTGCAGGAATGCGCATTATTCGCTCTCTGTAATTAAATTCAGCTCTTTCAACAAATTATGAGCAGAGCTCTCATAAAAATTAACTTCAAATTTACTCGCACTTTCAAATCAAGAAAACAGATGTCATAAATATCAAGTTTCCTGATTCGGTCACATTCATTTCAATGCGTCAGCCGTTTTGATTCACTTCGAGTATGGAAATATCCCTTTTAAGCAGCCACGCATTATACCCAAGAATTACTGTAATCATGATTTTTGAATAGCGGAGAAGTTCGCTCCAGAAACCGAAAAAAGGAGCGGAAAGGTAATGAGAAAAGTGTAATATTAAGGGAAAATAAACAGAAATTTGAAGATGAAAGAAAGGGGAACCAATTGTAAACTGCCATCATTTTCTAAATGAAAAGAATGAAACTTTTCCAAATTTCATACCATTTGAAGGTTTTTTTGTCAGCTGAGATCACGTTTTGACATTTAATTGGTTTCCTGCGTGACGCGTTTTGCAAGCATTGCAAAACGCAATACCAGCTTTGTTGAGGTTAAATAAAGTAACATTTTGACCGTGGGAAATGTGCAATCGTTGTGCTTCACTCTCTTTCTATATGAATTTCCCCTATTTGAGTTGTTAGCGGTTGAAACAAGGAGGCAATGAGTGATGCTGTTTAAACTGGTTTTTTGAAGATCATAATTGGGGAATTTTTCCTTAAACTTACAATCGACTGCAGTCCTAGGCATTTTCGGCAATTCGTACAATCGACTGCGGTCCTAGGCATTTTCGGCAATTCGTATCTACATAATGACGCTCTATCCTCTAACATCTATGTCCAACGAGAAGATACATATGCGAAATCCGTATATATATACATATATATATATATGTATACATATATATATATGTATATATATAGAGAGAGAGAGACTATGTATGCGGGAACACCTGGGTTCGATTCCCGGCTGCTTACCACCATGCCACTGACAGCCTAGCTAGTGGATGGTACTTAACAACAGGCTAAGACAACAAGCGGAATGGCTGTGCTCGGCGTGCGCTTGCATCCCAGAAACACCGAGGCATCGCACTGAAGGCCCGAGCGATCTTTGATCTTCGAATCTTTGAACACAGCAGTTCGCGGATGGCCTTTTCTTGCAAGCTGTTGCATCCGAAAACTGCAATATTTCCAGAAGTGATATTGACGCCGACTTCAGCCACTTTCTCAGTACGTCTAACAAATGCAAGGCTGCTGCTACTGCACATGCAGTTAGAAGCGGCAGATACGGTCTTAGCCAAGAAAAACTCACACTTCTTCGAAAAAGACGAACTATGGTAGTAGAAGCTAATATATATCTAAAGTACAAGCTTCTGTGTTAGGTATTAAGAAGCAAAATGGCAGAAGACTACAGCAGCTTTAAGAAGGAAAAGCTGAGGGATGCAGAAATGCGCAAGGTCAGTTAGATGAATGCTTGGAAGGAACATTTGCGTCAAAGCGCGATCCCATCGGTGTTTGTCGACACTGTAGCACGCAGAACAACAAATCGAGAGTAAACGGTAGGAAGATATTTGCAAGAATTTCTTCGAACAGCTTTTTTCATCGGTAGTAACAGGTGGGAGTCCCGATTTAACCTCGACATCTTCTGTGCCGAAGGTGACACCGAGTGAAGTCGAAAAGGAAGTACGCAACATGAAGCCAAGGAAGGCTGCAGGACTGGATCAAGTCCACGTGGAGGAAATATTAGCAGGAGGTGAACAGCTTGCAAAGGCACTGAGTGCCCATTTCACCTGCTACCTACAGTCAGGAAAGATATCGACGGAATGGAAGAGGTCCAAAACAGAGAGCAACTATCACCCAATATGCTTACTACTGCATGTGCACAAGACTTTTAGGTGAGTGGTGCATGCCCGAACAGAAACTACACTCGCTGGAAATTCAAGTAGAAAGCAAGCGGGCTTCAGAAAACGATTTTCAACCACTGACAACATTTTCGTCATAACACAGCTGATTGAGCGGTACAGAGAATAAAAAATTTCACTGTATCTGCTCTTCGTAGGTTTTAAGAAAACCTTTGACTCTGCAATGCATAACGCCGTACTGCAACCTCTATTAAACCGAGGGATCGATCCTGCGTTTGTGCAAATTATTGATTCATTGACAAGATCACATACGGGAATCACCCTATTTGATAAGCTAGTAAAAATAAGAATCGGTATAGGCGTGAAGCGAGGAGATATTTGTTCGCCCGAAGCCGTCACATATGCCCTTGAAGGTGTATTGCGGAACACGGAAACGACGGAAGGCTTTCGAATTGATGGCAAGGTACTTCAAATGCTCTAACTCGAAGACGATGTGGTGCTCATTGCAGAGAACCTGCAGACATTGCAGGAGTTGTTAAACGAACTTAACAGTAATGCGAAGGCAATCGTGTTCAAAATCCACAGCTGCAAGACGCAACGGATGAAGAATGAGTATTGCTCTGGGTCTGACATGAAGCTGGAAAACCGAAACGTCGAGCTTGTTGATAGCAATGTTTATCCGAGGCAGGCAAAACAAATGGACAACGAACTGGGAGAGGCGTTGAGTAGAAGAAGAAAAGCCGGTTGGATTGCCTTTACGAAACTCCGCGACATCCTCATAAATAAGAAAACGCCACCGCCTGTGAAAGCAGAGTTGTTCAACAGCACCATTCTCCCTGTACTGTTATACGGATATGAAAAGTGGAATACAACGCTTGCATCCATGGAGCGACGCATGGTGGGCATCAACAGGTTGCGAAATATACCCAGTGAAGATGTGCGATCTCGTTCTGGCGTGAAGGACATGATGTACGCCAAGAAGTGATGTACGCCAAGAAATGATGTACGCCAAGAAGCGCACTTGGGCTGGTCACGTGGAGTAGATGGATGAGGCGTACTGTTGAATGGTGTCCACAAAGTGTAAGAAGAAAACCAGGAATGCCGCCGCTGAGATGGAGGGATTCGCTTGTGCGCATGCATGGAATCACATGGACGCGCTAAGCGCAAGGTCTTGGAAGAGTGGTTGCCAGCTGCACCGATGGTGGATGAATCGATGAAATTACAGCTGCATCCCATATTTCTAACAACTACGAGAAAAGCCACTTCGATCGAACCTGTAAGGAGGCATAATCTATGGTACTACCGGGCTTTCAAACAAGATTTGGATGCGATTCAAAAAATTACGGAAGAGTTATAACGCACTGAAAATAAATTGATGCGAAAAATGGCTAGAAAGGTCTAATCATCTTCATCTTTAGTTTCTGGTACCAAAAGTTTGGCTTATGTGATGCATATGTTGTGAAATAAAATGTGCATTAAGCATGGATTAGAATTTCCGAGAAAAAAACGTTTGCGAAAATTACGGCTAAAATTTCCAGAAAAGCGCATTTCGTGCGTACTCCTGGATACGCTTCCGACTTGTTCGGCTCTCTCCGATTAAATCGAAATATTAGTTCAGTTTAAGCATATCACAACCGAAAAACGCAACTAACCGCTGCCAGTTCGTCGTGGCCGTCCGACATTGGAACTAAGAATGGTCCAAATTTAGATCGATTCCTTTCTCCCTACCCAGCCCCCCCTCCCCTCCCTCCATGCCCCCTTACCCTATCTCGCTTCGTCTGCATTTCTGCATCTTTTCATTTCCGCGCCGTAGGTAGATAGAGATGTGGAAAATGCATGGCAGTCCATTGGTGGGACTGTGTATCGCAACCTTTTCGAGTCATGCAACGCAACTGTGGCTGACTTTGGGGCACTCTGCGCATCATTACATGGTCAGAAAGTGTGTTCAGATGTCACAAATCTTTTTCTCAACGCACCCTCACAGCTCATCCATGTGAAAGCAGTAAATTGCCTTTGCAGAATCGCTGTGTACGGCTATGAATGACCGTGATGTGAAACTTTCACGTAACTGAAGGAGAGGGCGATGGACGGGCCAAAATAACAGAGAGCGTGAGACGTAGATTCCACAGAGAAAGAGAGCAACAGGTCGGCGGCGACTAGCGAACAATAATCGTGTGAACCGTTTGTCTCGTAAGTTGATGCCTTGTTTGTTGGGGTGGGTGCATGTGAATGGACTCTTTTCATTGGCCAGTTTTAGCAAACACCAAAACAACTTAACCTACATCCGAGACAATATGAGCGGATCGTCACGAGCTAATTAGCCACTCTTTCTCAATTTGCTCTTCATAGTGTGTTACTTGATTTATTAGTTCATTTATCAGTTAATCGTTTATTCCTTTGAGAACCACCAAAAAGCGCGCCTCGTTTTGCATGAAAAAAAGTGTTGCCTAACTTTTTGATACCTCTTTCAGAAACTGGCAATGCAGATTCGTAATTTTCTAGATTGTAGATTTCACTTTGTGTACGAGTGGAGATGCGCAGCGGACGAATACTGTATTGAGGGTTTTTTTTTGCTTCAACTTCTGCCAACTTGCTTTTTAACTAGTGCAATCCGCGATGTGGAAGTGGTTTTTTGAACTAATTAAGCCGAAATCGAGCGAGAGGGGTTTTATTTTGAGGTACCACGTTGTTTAATCAAGAATCCTACCAAATCCTTGTTTCTCTAACCTTATCGTTCAACTAAATAAACCCATCGTCTTTCTGACAGCTGTGCATCAGCTGTTTTTACTGTACGCTTATTTGATTCATCAATAATCAATATGGTCGTCGTTGCACAGGGCATGACATTAAGAAGCTATTTTGCAGTATAGCGTATCATGCTAAAATGGCTCCGATTGTTGAGCAACTTCTGGTGGGTTATTCCCAGCAGTCGACAACCTATAGAGAATGCTTCTCGGCGTCTGGCTCAGTCACACTCGTTACTGATGGCTGTCACAAAATCCTCGTAGATTGTGGAAATCCATGGAATGGACAGCATCTTTTGAACGGTGAGAAGCTTTTAATTTATCAGCTGTTAAATGAAAAGGCGGTGAAGCTGGTTTTATTAGGTCAAAGATACTTGATATCATTAATTTCTTTTTGTTGATAATATGGGAATAAACAATTTATTTCGATGAAGAAAGTGCTTTATTTTGTAGATGATTTATTGCTGGTTGTTCCCAGTAAGAAATGTAATTATGCATGACACGAAATCGTTATCCATAAAGGCAAAACTTTATTCCACAAGAACAAAAACTGTGGCGGTATAAAAATGTGGCATTAATGTTTGACTATATCTGAAAAGAGTGTTGGTTAACTGTGTAAGCGACTACCTTCCCGGAATCTCTTCGAACATGACCAGAATTTACATCAAGAAGATCAAATATTGCGTTAAAAATTATTATTCTCACATCGCCTATAGCAAATTCAGAACCATGCTTGTGAACCCTTAGAAGTGATGTTGTTTATTTAAAAACGACACGATGTTTTGTTCGGTGTATAGTAATTTTTTATTTCTTCGGTCAGGTATTTATACGTTGATTGCATAACTTTTGCGAGCTTAAACGATAATGCTTAGTTGCAAAGGGTTCTCTAATTTTGTGGCCGCATCGATAAGCGCTCCACTGGGACGGGTAATTTTTCATTTGATGACTAGGGCTGCTATTGCTAAATGCGCACCATCAAATAGCGAATAACCTTTCAAGGGAAACCATCTGCAACGCCAATAACGATTTATGATCAGCTGATTTTGCTAGCATCCATTTTTATTATTCTTCAACTGCTGAGGAATATTGCAAACGTTGCCATTTTCATCATTAATTCCACATTTTGGTCAATTTTTTAATGTTGTTCGGCAACATTTACCTGCTGATAGGCTGAACATTCATATATAGACGTTCATCTGCGTTGATGTACCCAAACTGCTCGAGCAGTCAGCGTGCACTATCCACAGTGCAGCGACATTTGCATTTCAGAAATTTTCATAGAGCCAAGAGGAAGGAGAGAGCATTTTGGCAACTCCCACATACACTGCATTATATTCTCAGCAGAAACCATCCGTCGATGACTGTTTCCTCTGAAGACGTATGAAATGCAAATGTTAGGTTACCCTTGTGAAAGAGCGGAACCTCTTGAGAGATAAAAAGCATTTAGAGCTGCGCGCTCGTTCACTGGAAGCAAACGACATAACAGAGGTGGTCGTAACGCATGGACATAGTGACCACTGTGGTAATCTCTCTTTATTCCAATTAGCCAACATCTTCATGGATCGAGACCACGCAAGGCCATGCTCTGAATACGCTTCTTTCGAGGTCGTATAATACCTTATATCTTAAATACTTATGCAAATTGTATATGTATATGCAAATTACGCAAATTATACATATCCGTCCTGTGGTACTAATTCGTCAAGCATTGAATTTATAGTCATTCACTTTGTCCAGTAGAGTCTGAGTTTCTGATACAGTGCTTTATCTCATTTCTTCCATTATGAACTGAAAGAATTTAACCGAACTTTGCCAGAAAACATTTCGCAATCAGCTGGTCGATAGACGGATAGAAAAAAAAGGCAATTTAATATTGCCGTTGAGAGATTGTTTGGTGTCGCATTTTAAATTAGTTTTGACGTTAATGTAGCAGTATGCTTGGTTATGCAGAACTTCAAAAAATGAGAATGGTTGCTAGGGCCGGTGTACCATAGGCTATGGCAACTTCGCCTATCTGACCGATCGGTTGCGCCAATGCCCAACGTAATCGTGCTCATTGCTACTGTGAAATGAACGTTTAAAAAGTTTCGTTTTTTTGCTCAATTACTTACTTGACCGCTCCTAAAAATGATGCAGGCAGATTCGGAACATGCAGATTTTTGTTCGCTTTCAAATGCCGTTTGTGTTTGCAATGACAAAAAAATTGGTATGGGAGGTTCTATCAGGGTTAAGATCATGTTTATCGAAACTTGCTAGCTTCTGAAACTCGCGGTTAGAGAGCGATTCACGCGTACATGCATGTTGAAAAGGTGTAACTTTGCGAAAGTGTGCTTTGTGAATGCAAATCCGCCAGTTAAACGTTCTGCGCTAACCGTTTTAAGCTGCCTCTCTATTCATTGTGCAGACGATTGAGCCCACATTTTTTTCTACTGGTCTCCTTTTTTGACTGGAAGATTTCTCGGGAATTGTAAGCTGATGTTGTTAGGTCAACAAATTGTTGTAAGTTAGCAGCCGATATACTATCTGCCATTTTTGTTTATCATTCGTGTTCTCACTGAGAGAAGAATCATATAACTGCTTTTTCTTTTTAAATTTCACCGTTTTGTATTTTAGGATGATTTCAAAATAACGGCAAATGTGCACATACTGCGAACTCCCGGTCACACGGACAATGACCTCAGCGTAATCGTTTATGGCACACAGCAAGGGTGTATCGTAATAGCTGGTACGTTTTTGGGGCATTCCTTTCTCATCATATAACTGCACCAATGCAGCAAACTGAACTACCGTGGTCGGTCGGCATGGTTAATTTGACCCACTCTGATGAGGCAGTGGATTCCTGGAATTCCTATAGACGACAGTGCACTGGTTAGTCGGAGTAACAATGAAATAAGAATCTGACTTTAATTGTGTTCTTGCATATCGACACGGTTATTTGCAATGCTGAGCACGTGCTACACAGCAGTGCTTCACGCTCCATCGTGCCCACCACTATTGTACGCGGTTGCATATGTAATGCTGTCTTCATCCGCATTTCAACCGCCAGATGTGACTTGTTGGACGCATCGCTTTCTATTAAGCTATCTGGATTTCTTATCGCTAAGCATCCTTTGAATTATTATCCACTCAAGAGTTCATCAACTATTGTTCCAACAACAGTTCATCAGTCGAATTTCGCTATGACAGCTTCGCTTGAACGAGGCAAAAGCACTTCTGATATGAGCCAGAACGCTTAAATTACGCGAGACTGAGCAGGCCAATTCATTTCGCCCGCTTTCTTGTAAATGGCTGAGCTATTTCGAGCATGCTTGTCGCCTTTTTCTTCAAAATAAATTTTTTTTTTTACTTTAACCAAAACTTGGAACCTCTGAGAGCTGATTTGCAGGTGATATATTTGAAGATGACAAAACAGATGACTGGGAGCCAAATAGCCGCTACAAAGACGAGCAAAGACGAAGTCGAGATCGAATTGTTGCGACTGCCGATTGGATCGTACCCGGTCATGGAAGAATGTTTCGAAACGAATTTAAAACGCCTGAATTCCCTGCAGCCGATGAAAAATCAAAGTGAACACAACATGCACATAGTCGTTCAATTATGTGTATATCAATTATTCGTTTACCTTAAATCATGCATTGAATTTTGGCGCTAACAGCCATGCATACAGAAATGTTTATTTGATTGCCTTCTCTCGATTGTCCCAAATTCACTTTAACGGTTTCATCTTTCAAATGACAGAGGAAGATCACAATATGTATAACCCCATCCACAGGACATTTATCCAGTGTTTCTAAACATGCCCCGTGTATTTTTAATGAGCAGAAAGTTTTTTCCTTCCTTATCAACGAAGTTTTCTCATGAATGCAGCATTTCTTGAAAAGCAAAAAAAAACGCCGTCTTTAGATTGACGATATATTCAATGAATATAACCGTTTAGACGTGTAGTTTGGAACAGATATATACCTAATGTTTTTTAAAAGAAAAATTTGAAAATATATTGAAATTCTTGTTCACTCATTTGTGACTTTAAAGAAGGTGATGATGTCTCTGTTTTTCTCTCCCCGCTTTTACCTCAGTGATGCCTGCCTTTATGGGAATTTTAGCAAGTTGAACGTTCCTGCCATTTATTTGTGAGTTTATGCTGCAAAACAAATCCATTTTACATAACAGATCCGGAGGTAGTACAGCTGAAGTTATGAACTCGAAAGCAAAATCCGCACTTTCCAGTGGACCAAGCAATCAGGCTGGTTCACACATTACCAGAATATGGGTTGCTTTACTACAACAGCTTCTTGCCCGCAACTTGAAAATTGGAGAAAACGTCCGCTGTGGACTGACTGACAGCTATAAAACAACAGCTCACATAGAACCTTCGATGCGCCTATCAATCCATAGCAACCGCTTTGTGGGAGGGGGAGAAGGGGGTGCGGGAGGTGAGCAATGGTAGAAGCAGTCGCTGGGTAAGTCACACAGCAATTTCCGCAACCCATCAGAAGAGGTTCGAAAAAGCGAGCGAAAATTGAGCAAGAAAACGAATCATAAAACGCAATGGTCCTCATCGTCATTTCGCAAACAGGTAGGGATAAGCAGTAAACTCAGTTATCCTTATAGCTCCAAGAAAATTACTCGAAAGAGATCTCGCCACAATAAAGAGGTCATAAAAACCGATAGACAAACATAAAACCTTTGAGTAACATATGTATTTCACACCAAAAACAGCAAAAAACGCAATAAGTTGATTAAAAACAGACGATGAAGAACAAAACTTCCAACAAAATCAGCAACTATTTAGTGCCAGTCAAAAAATAGAAAATACGTCGGCTCAGTTGCTGAAACCAAGAATAATAATTTTCCCTAATATACATATATACTAGCCGTTAAGCATGTATGCCATATGCGCTGCGACATAATGACCTAACCACTGAATCTTTACGTAACATTCACGCAAACCAAAAGCTGCAGATTGCCGCACGCTACCTTTGTTATGTTCACCACAGTTCCAATTACTATGTGATCTGCTTGAAAAAAGTAAGAACTGTATTTTCCGTTTAGCTTTTTTGACTAAAAAAGTTATTGAGGTTTTCCCCGTTACTTCAGGCAACTACACATATTTGCATAAAAGCAGAGCGCTTAACTTGCCGATCGATCATTACGTCGAATGGCTGCGTTGACCGTCTAGTCCAAATGTGACCATGGAGAACTAACACATCTCAAAGATCAACTGCCAAGATTGCTTCACGAAGCTTCTCACCTTGTAGTGTTTTAAAATATTCGATGAGTTTATTTTCTTCATCGCTTTCGTTGGCGCCCTTTTCCAACCTGTCCAGCATGTCTCTCGCTGTCTGCAATTATCATAACAAACAAGCGGTCAGTTTAGGTAACATAATGAAGCTTTTATAACTCCATCCATCCGTTAGATCCGTGTTACATAGGTAACTTTAAAAAAAGACGATAAAGAATGCCTAACTGATGCGCGGTAATTAACGTGCTCAAAACTGTAAGCATGTGGACAATCCCTCACCTAGTTGGCTTGAGCAGAAAGGAGAAAGGAGGAGAGGGAGGGAGAGGCGGAGAGGGAAGAGGAGAGGGAGGGTGGGGGGAAGAAGAACGAAGAGGAAAAGCAGTACAAAAAAAGCTTTGGTGACTATCACCACAAAGACAGTTTCTGCACTCATAAAAGCACGTCTTAGAAAATTCTGATCGAATTTTTCGTTCCGATCGTCCCTACTCGGCACATAAGCTCGCCCAAAAATTCAGTTTTTTTTTCATCAGATGGAATTAAGTTTGCCGAATGCTAGACGATACGTCGAAATAAAATTCTTGTGACCGAAGGCTCTTTCGTTTCTCCATAGCTGTTGATAGATCAATGTCAACTGCCGTAGCTGAAACTGACAAATTTCCCATTTATGCACTAGGAAACGGCACAGACATTTTATCCGTAGGAAACGATCTCGAGGGGGAAATCTCTAGAAAGGATCGAAAATTCTACTCTTTGAACTTGGTACAGACAGAAAAAAGAGCGAAACATCGTACAGGAAGAAATACGAATAAATAAAACTATATATATATATATATATATACATATATAAAAGAAGCAAATCATCAAGAACATACCGTAATGACATTGTCCGGTAGTCCAACCAATCTGGCAATGTTTATACCGAAAGATCGCTCGGCAATTCCAGGTAAGACTTTGTACAGCAGAACCAGTTCTCCATTTTCATCAATTTTCGTCTCAACACGAATATTACGCAGCGCAGTTGGATATCGTTCATGAAGAGCGCTCATCTCATGGAAGTGAGTTGCAAACACACAGAAACATTGGATACGCGAAAGAATATCGCTACAATATAAAGAACTCTGGGCAAAATGTTCACATTAGCAATACAAAGTGAAAAAAAGGAACAGCTTACAAGATGCCCGAAGCACTGTAAAAATTTTTATGGCAAAGAAACATTAGTGCACAAATCCCATATTGCTACATGTAGAGAGGAAAAAAACTTCCGATTTCCTTTTTGCTCATACTCTACGGTATGAAGCAATTCATGAAAATAAGATGCTGCTCCACATTGATAAGTCGTGCGCTATCCATAATGTATAGAAAAACCCAACGTCTTCGGAAGTTGCAATTTCCATTAGCTAACGTTTCCACATAGTGAACGACTTATAGGACGAAATTATCTGCCGCCAAAAAGGAAAACTAGAAATTCATATGCTCAAGAAAGACTTACTCGGCAATTGCCCAAGCGAGTCCAAATCCATCGTACGTTGAGGTGCCTCTGCCAAGCTCGTCAATTATAACAAGCGAATTGCTTGTTGCCGCCTTAACATACGACACATCAAATATTTCAAATTATTCAAAAGTATCTTATAAAAGCGCATTAACCAATTTCATCTCGAGAAAACGTTAGACCCACATTACTAAAATGGTTCGATCAGTCGCCCAGTTTCTTGACGAAAATACTCAACTTCCGACCAAATTCTCCGCAGAGACGAGAGGAGGGGGACAGGGAACTGATAAATCCTCACCAAAAACGGGTCCAGTCGTGGACTGGGAAGCGTTTTCAAAAGAAAAAAACTGTAGTGATATATCATGCTCGTGCGCAGTTAAGTTACTGAGGAGAAAGACAATGGAATTTTTTGGGAGCTGTACGTTTAGAAAGCCAAAGCGAAAGTGATTACAAAATTTCACCATTCTCCCCAC
>JPKZ01001541.1:60692-77986 GCA_000803305.1 Toxocara canis
TTCCTCATTCTCCCCCCCCCCCCCTCCCCCGCCGCCCTCTGCAACTATGCTCTTGTTGCCTCGCCATAGGCGACTTCATTAGCTATTTACATCGAATACACATCTGATGTATTCGATGTGAAGAAAAATTTGTTGCCGCCTCAACATACAACAATTCACGAAATATTCCAAACACTCGATGGTCCTGGAATCCCTAAGGAGTTGAGTCCTTGCCAATTAAGAACAACCTATGGGATATCGAATGCATTTAAGTAAATGCGAGCACAACCGTCAACACGAAAAAAAACCGACTAAAATATCCAGTCGCATTCGATTACACAAACCGACTTTTTTAAGATAAAATAAAGAAACTACCTCCAGAATAGAGGCACTATCAATCATTTCGGCCATAAAAGTTGAGACACCCTTGCACTGATAATCACAACTTCCAATCCTGAAAGGAACTTCCACAGCGTCATCGGTTTTATTCAGGATATCACAAAAACAACCCTATAATAGCTCTTAACGATTGATTATCTCCTCATACCTACGAACTGAACGGCAACACATGAGAACCGCTTCTCTTCCCCACTTCCAGTAAAGCGATTGCAGTCAGTGAAACAGCCTGATCCAACTAAAACATTTTCCTTCGCTAATGCTCTACAAGGAATGTCATAACCCTGCAAAGTACAGCGAAGCGTAGTTTGTTCGACTTTCGACTCGTGGATAGCAGCATGACTCATCTCGCCAACATATATTATTTTATCTTCACACTCGCCCAAACTTTTTCTATACTTTTCGTTTCACTATTCCAACGCACTTTACCGAAGCCAATTGCTTTGCTTTCTTTTAGAAGGAAGTGAATCTAGAACGCCCAATCGAAAAGCATCACCTGCCTTTAGGCCAACTGCCCTTTCAGAGCAGTTATTTAAAGGAAACAACAGTCACCGCCAGCCCAAAAGCTTATCTCACCAGTACGGACAACATGAACGAGTGCTTTGAAGCCTTAGAAGGATAAAAAAGCATCCCATGTAACTCACATGATATGCGCTATGTTGACCCACCATTCAAACCGGTCGATGTCACACGTTCATCATTTATGGGAACTCAAATTATAGCCAACCAAGCAAACGCAGAAATCAATTAAAGAATCGTTTTCTTGCGATCTGACCGGTCGAAAACCCAAGCCTATCGATAAAAACAAGTACGGACTTTTTGCTCCCGTTCCTTCTCATTCCCCCTCAAGGACGCACCAATTTCTCCACAGTCGACGAGCCGGTTTGAAATAGGGGATCACAAGCAATCGTGGGATGAACTCCACACCTATAATGACTCATACTTAGTAACTCCTGGAAACTGCCGATTTTGTACAGACACGCACACACTATAAACTGCAAATTTGGCGAAGGCGCAAAAAAACTGTAGTGCTGGTGCATAACCGGCTGAAAACTATTAAGTCACCAACTATCGCATTACCTCTAACAGAGCCTGAACATCATGAAAATCACAGCTTCCCTAAGATAAGAGGAAGCAAATATTTAGGGTAATAGAATGGTGAAGAGAGGTTAGCTGAAGTAGCTGCATGAAACCTTCACATCTTCCTAAAGAAGATCTGGTTTTCCTTTTGCAGCCGAAGTTGGTCAGGTGGACATCGATAGTAAATCTGTTGCAGAAAACTGGCTACCTTCCTCGAGGACGTGGAGGAGGCTTTGGCTACCGACGCACTCAAATATCCTTAGAAGGACATCTAGTTACTATGACAAACAAGAAAAGATTTTTCTCAATTAAACTAAATGCAGGTAAGGAACAAAAAGACAAAAAACACTGCGCCAAGTTCGGCAGACGTTCAGTCTGGTGTAGTGAACACAGACTGTGGCCAACCTCGCCTCACACTCCGATTCGCCCGGACTTCAAGGGCGAATAAGAGTGAGAGGGAGGGAGAAGAACTATTTATCGTCTGTTGTTGCATTCTTCACAGCTTCCCTAAGATAAGAGGAAGCAAATATTTAGGGCAATAGAATGGAGAAGAGAGGTTAGCTGAAGTAGCTGCATGAAACCTTCACATCTTCCTAAAGAAAATCTGGTTTTCCTTTTGCAGCCGAAGTTAGTCAGGTGGACATCGGTAGTAAATCTGTTGCAGAAAACCGGCTACCTTCCTCGAGGACGTGGAGGAGGCTTTGGCTACCGACGCACTCAAATATCCTTAGAAGGACATCTAGTTACTATGACAAACAAGAAAAGATTTTTCTCAATTAAACTAAATGCAGGTAAGGAACAAAAAGACAAAAAACACTGCGCCAAGTTCGGCAGACGTTCAGTCTGGTGTAGTGAACACAGACTGTGGCCAACCTCGCCTCACACTCCGATTCGCCCGGACTTCAAGGGCGAATAAGAGTGAGAGGGAGGGAGAAGAACTATTTATCGTCTGTTGTTGCATTCAACAACAGTTTATACCGTCATCTCCGTGACTAAAGCGGTGGCCAAAACCAATCAAAACCAATACAGGTATTGGATAATGCTTTCTCCTCCGCCATCAAAACCGACAATTCGAATAAGAATGCACCAAAAGATTCTGGCATTAGATGAAAATCTTCGCTACATCAGCTAATCAAAACATCGCGGCTCTGATACTGGAGAAAAAAATCTCTTTTCGTCACAGCCCCTTATTTTTATCCTTATTCATCAAGTATTCAAAGTCCAGCCGTCCGTGAAACCACACATGGAAGATTTCATATTCCCAGCACTCCACTCAGACAGCGTCCGCGCGATAGAAGCTCAAAACCGACAATTCGAATAAGAATGCACCAAAAGATTCTGGCATTAGATGAAAATCTTCGCTACTTCAGCTAATCAAAACACCGCGGCTCTGATACTGGAGAAAAAAAATCTTTTTTCGTCACAGCCCCTTATTTTTATCCTTATTCATCAAGTATTCAAAGTCCAGCCGTCCGTGAAACCACACATGGAAGATTTCATATTCCCAGCACTCCACTCAGACAGCGTCCGCGCGATAGAAGCTCCACAATCCACAGCAAAGCACTGCTATGAAACGGCCGCCAGCAACAGTTCGAAAGCAATCAGCCGTCCTCGTAGGCAAGCTATCAGCAACCACTATTCGTAAGAGGTAGAAAATTAAGGAAGATATCTATGTGTGCAAGAAAGAAACAACTGACCGTGCCGAAAACATGAAATAATTACAAATATGTACAACGTACAATTCATATACCATTAATACCGCATGAATTTTAGATAAAATGTCCCCCGTCAACCACCCAAAGCTCCTTCCTCGTGAGAAATTGTCCCAAAATCGTTGAAGTATGTAAAAACTTCGAGAAGACAATCGAGAACGGGGTATCCGAGCTGATGTGATGTTCTAAGAAAAAGTTAAGTTGAATCAATATAGGGCGTATCGACCTTAGCTAGTTCTTTTTGACATTGTTTTTCGATATCCTTCATGCGTTCCGACGTCTCCAGTAATTTATCGTCGATGCTCGGTCTGATTCTGTAGGTCCCTGTTTCCTCGAAATACTCAACGTCAACTGTTGACTCGATGAGTGCTGCGAATTTATCGAACTGGAGTACAGCTAAACGAACTGGCTCCTGAAAAATTTGTCCGAATCACTTGGCACACCGGCACTACAGCGTGCCAACTCTTCAGTATTCCGCCCTTTCACCTCTTCTTCTTAACGAACTGAGTTAAAAAAAAAAAAAACCTCGTCTTTTCCTCCTAAACCAAACGTCATCGCCGCCACGCAGATTTGTGCTCATAAGATAAATCACCCCACCACCGCAAGAAGTACCAACAGTCGAAATTAGACAGCCATAATGTGTACGCAACATACACGTTTTAAACATATGTGTGCAGCATCAACAGTAAGCATAAAGGTCACGAAAATACCTCTGTTGGTGAATTCTTATATGTAAAACATGTTATATTCATTCAGCATTCATATCTATTGTGTCTTAGCATTATTTAGATAAAGTACTGTCTTGAATTCCACATGCATAGTCAAAGTTCATGGATATCAGCGTGTTCTCATCATCTCCAGACAATCCATAACTTAAGATCGCTCATATAAAACCTTTAAGAAACTAAAGCTCAGCCATATGCTCTAAGGGATTCAACGGTAGTTCATATGCCAAATCATACTTCACAGTTCAAAAGGAAATTCGCTACAGAGCAAGCCTTAGATACTTCTCAATCTCGAACGCTAACTACATTCCATGATTTAGCTATAAATTAACTAAACCACTCTAATATTTAACACGTTAGCACGTTACCGCTCGGACCTTCAGTACGATGTGTCGATGTTACTGAGGCAATCGCACGCCGAGCACAGCCATCCCTTTGGCTGTTTTAGCCTATTGTTAACCACCCGCTGGCTAGGCTGTCAGTGGTATGGTGGGTAGCAGCCGGGAATCGAACCCGGGTCTCCCCGCACACGAAGCGGGGCTCTCTAATATGGCTCTAAAACAAACAAAAGCTCAGTAGGCCGCCTGATGCTACAGATGTGGTCGACAGTCTAGCGGCTACTGAAAGCAATGCCGCATATAAGCAAATCGTGTAAGCATCAACCGCAAAGGCTGCAACGCTGCAAAATATGTTTGCGCACAATATCTTCTATTATAGTAACTGATGAATGAACAAACGCAAAACACGCCGATCGACAACACTGAGCCACCTCCCATATAAAAAGCATATGTGCGAGATGTTCCGGTGTTATCGATCGATTTGTTTCGCAAAAATACTCTTACCACCCTCAATTTCCAGACTTTGTTGTCACCGGAACTTTAAACTCTACCGGACTGCTGGCCCAATTTCATCATTCAGTTTCTTTTTCTCTCCGTTCCTCATCTTAAGTACTATTTTTCTACGTCCTTCGAGTGGGCTGCAATATCACTTCGCAAGTGGACTGTGGATTAGAGGAAGTAAGCTCATCTCTAGCAGTTAGAAAATTACTGAATAAAGTTATAGCAATTAAGTAAACATACCAGACACAGCTCATTGACAGAAGGAGCGAACGAATCTGATGAAGCGTGGATTTCACTAAACACCTCTTCGAATCGCTTCAGAAGACAAACCAATTGGTACAGACGATAGCAGTGCTTAAAATATCTATCTATCGATTAGTCTTACACAAAACATACACAGTAAACACCAAACTGTTTTAAAAGGACGAAATTATCCGAAATGGTTGGGTGCAGACATATTGCAGTTCAACGCACAAACGATCCTAAAAAGAAATGAAAAATCAAAAAAAACGCGTTTCTGAAAAAAAACAGCAGTTAAAAAACGAGGCCACGGAATGCTGCGTACAAATTTTTCTGAAAAACTTCCCACCCGATGTAAGCAAAATGTTCAAAACGTTGGAAATGACAGCAAAGAAAAACGTATACAGCCACAATGAAGACAGAATATTTGGGGTAGAAAGGTAAGAAGGAGGGGGGGGGGGGATAGAGGGGGATATAGATGCGTTCACTTGCGTGATGCAAGACATTTAAACGTAGTGAAAAGCATTAGCTTTCGTATGTACTCTTACTGCCAAACCTTTATGTGGCCTTCAGCTTATCTGAACTTTAACCTACACGTACTAAATATCAAACGTCTAAAGAAATTTATGGAAGCCTAAGTTTACCCTTAGGAACTGAGAGAAATATCACCCTTAATAAAAGTTCTAGAACGCCGGATAAGGTCAAGAACAAGTTCTCAAGAAAATTTATCTTGGTAAAAGCAAAAAAAAAGGGCCAGACCTATTACAATATTCTCCCTTCCCTCTCTTCGCATATTTCAGCTCGTATTATCTTCCTCTGTTCTTTCTGGAGACTCTCCACACTGCTGCCTGTTTTTAAAACACACAGCGGGTTTTCATCGCCTCTCCCCAATCCGTTTGAATGAGCACAAAATATAATGCCGGAATAGGCAAGAAGGATGATGTGAGGCAAAAAAAACCCGGAAAAATTAACGAAGCCGTTGCAAGGAAGCAAACATGCTAGGTCTATTTCGAATGCAAAACCCATGCACAAGAAAAGCGAACTTTCATTTTCGTCAAAAAAAGCACCTGTTATCTCTTTTTTCAAAGGCATACTAATAATAAATGCAGTAGGATATTGTCAGACCTGAAGTGAAGCTTTTTTCTGAAGCAATTTTCTTGAAAGTGATGCCACATCTGGCACTCTTCTTAGTAGATCCTCAAAGAGTTTGTCTCGGCAACTTGACATCTCACACAAAGCCTCTACCACATCCAATCGCTCGTTTATTCGTCGCAGGTCGAACAAAGGCCGCCGCATCCAATCACCTATATATAAACTATACAGCAGACACCATAAATCAGCTACTTTTCATCTCCAACAATGCTTTGCTGATAGCGACATTTGGCACGGAGGGAAGAGAAAGACGAGAGAATGAGAGGACACTCTGTGGGAAAATCGTGGAGCGGTTCGCGAAGGATAGAGGAACCCAATCGGGAACGACTGCGGAATAATTTGGGTGAAACGGAGAATCTAATTTGCCATCCACGGAATTACGAAAATACATAGTAGCACTCCGAAAACCTATTGTATTGCGCATTTACGATGTAAAGGCAGCGAGTTCCCCTCATAGAAGCGATCTGGACAAGAAGGGATCCTGTCGGTAAACAAAAATGTCGGAGTCCAGAAGGACACTGAGGGGAAAAATAGAGAGCAAGAAATCGACTGGAGTCTCAGCAAAACAGTACGTCTTGGCACCAGAAATACTAAAAAGGTTTACCCGCTGCTCCTTTTGCATCTATTCAAAGAACGCCTTGCGCAAACTTCCGCGATTAAGCTATGAAAAATATGACAAGAACGAACTTACGCAACAGACATTGTCCCTTTGGTGTTCTGCATTTGTTGATCAGCTGAAACAAGGTTCCCGACTGAACCACCACTGCATCTAGAAATTAACTGTCCGTTGGTGTACATAATAACAATCAATTAACACCATTATAAATGACAGATAGAACTTGTTCGAACAGGCTCATAAAAACACCCCTCCTCTTCCACTTGTCCCCCTTCCTTACGATACCTTGGCCCCATAGCCTCCACAAGAAGCGATGAATGTGAGGAAAACTTAATCATGAGTTAATACAAAAGGTCAAGTTAGAACCAGTGTTTTTCGGTCAACAGCACTCCAGGCAGAAAAAATATGGTGCGTTTCAAAGCGACCTAACATTGCAATGCCCAAAAATGTCTTATTTGGCGAAAATTTCCAGCATTTGATTTCGGATGGAATTACTTCTGCTGCTGACTTATCGACCAGGAGTTCGGCTGATATATATATATGAAGGAAAGAATGATTTGCAATTACGCGTACGCCTCAAGCGTATGACCATAAAGACGTTACAAGCTAGGCCCACAATCATGGTACAACAAACTGCAAAAGCGAAAAATCTCTTCACGGTTGCATTGTCACCAATATACACCATACCTGACCTTCCAAAGGTGTAGAACGCACTGTACCTCGACGTTCGTTCCGACATTAATATCGCAGAGCACCATGGAACAGTAAGGAATCGTAAAACATCACTTTTTCACGCAGTGACATTAGTGCCTGCGATGAGGATTGGCCAAATATACAGCCCAAGAAGAGAGGAAGTGGACGGCTAATCTCGCAAACATACCCTCTTTAGTCCTCCCATACCCCCTCCCCCTCTCAGCTCTCTTCGACATTCTAATGGGTTTCATAAACGAAGACCGCATGTTAGAAAAAATCGTGAAGTCAAATACTGCCCCCACACCCCACCCCACCCCCGTACTCCCGCTCCGCTGCCCACTGCTGGCAACTGCCTCGCGGAATCACTACGGCGAAATGTATCAGATATTCATGCTAGAACGCCAAGTGGAAACTGTGGGTCGCAAGCGGTTCTCATGTGACTAATATAAATTATGCCCGGAAGCGATATGCAACCCGCGATCGCTTGCGGGCTAATTTTCACTCGTCGACATGCTTGGTCATTGTCGAATCTGCGCCAAGCCGTCGCCGACTTTACCATGAAACGCTAACTCAAACTAAATCAAGTATTGAAATTGACGCTCCCACGAAGAAAAAAAACGCCAGCCGAAATTTCAAGAGATCCGACGATAGCTCTGTGAGCCAAAAAAAATACTTTATACATCTCTTTCTTACGCGTAACGCATTTTATGGTAAAAAGCATATATGTCAACCAAAATTAGCATTAGGGATCTGAGATCTAAATCGGCAACCAATCTATTTTTTAAATCCGAACCTTCATCATAGCTGAGTGAAAACAGTTCGAGTGCTCTAACAGCTGCCATATCGAGGTACATGAAGCCAGCTGATTTGTAGTCGACTAGCTGGAAACGACCTTCGTACAACGTCACATCGTCTGTTATGCGTAAATGCTGCGCTAACGCCGCCAAACATTTCAGCTGCTGTTCACTTATGTGCATTCCTAAAATGAAAACCTTTCAGATCTCTCATCGAGTTCTTAGTAGATACTCATATGCGATGGCCGATGCAACAAATGAGTGCGGAGAGGTGAAAGGAGAAAAGATGGCCTTCTCCGGCGCCACAATCAAAGTTTGCACTAATATGAAATTGTAAGTTTAGAAAGTGGAAAAAAAATGCGCAGAATTCTCGCGCCTTTCTGAAACTAGCCCTGACGCTTTTTTCTTATTTTCTCATCATTTTCATACTACTTTCTTTCGTTTAAACTTCATTACGAAATCAAGCAACGAACTGCAACTTTCTCCACACCCTCAATTTGTAAGAGGCTCATAGATGAAACAACTACTACCTTTACATTTGGCACTTAACAGCCCATCAACGATTTCCGTGTTAATCGCGTTCAAGTTCTTGAACTCGGAGAATGTGATATCAGCGCGTTTCAATGCAGTCTCCAGATTGTTCATTCTTTTTTCCTCACGTGACGCATCTTCGAACGATTTCGATGCAGACGGCAGAATGATACACTCTCGAGGAACCATGGACACAATACACTTCTGAAACACATAATTTAAATCGCAATAAAGTAACGAAGTTGCATCGCCACCTTCAGGTTTCCATATTGATGCTATTAGACAGTATATCTAATGTAGCACAACTTCAACTCCCTTGGTCAGACAGGCACAGGCTGGGTATAATACCCCTCTCCCAGTTGATGCCGAACAGTCTAACCCCATTTTGTTGTGAACGACTCACTTTGTTCCGATTCTAACTTTCACAATAAACCATCTCTTAGCTTCCTGAGTTACAACAAGCATTTCTTTCCTGCGTTACATGAAGCATTTCTTTCTTGAGTTACATGAAGCATTTCTTCCCTGAGTTACATGAAGCATTTCTTCCCTGAGTTGCATGACGTTGTTTTCAGCAATTCCCATTCCACTATGCAGAACTTACAAGTTCGCCTTTCTTCCCACATTTTGGTAAGAAAATTCGCGTTTTGGGTTCGAAGCTTTTAATATACATCTCACTTAGTCCTTGAAAATAAACGGTTTTATTATATTCGTCAATTCTATCTTTCAACTATATAATTTCACTAAAAACGCATTCCGTTATCTTGGCAACCGATTAACTTAATTTCTTCTGTAATGTATTAGAGGTTGAACACCATGTTCAAACATGAGTCTAGTCTTCACCACCTCATCACAGAGCGCCAACTTATTCAAGTTTGTAGCGGAAGTTGTCAAAATTAGAGTAACGGATCCCACCCACTCTTAGCGCCCACTTAAAAGTTTGTCAAACTAATGATTGCCCGAGTTTTTCTTAAATTTTCTTAAGTCGTCTGATAGTCTGACTTCTTACTGTTCTCGCAGCGGTCTCAAAATCTGCTCACTTTCAAGCTGTGCAAAAATATATATTAACAGCATGGTAATCGCTTAAAAAGTCGTATACAGGGAAAATCCAGTTACTTTCTTTCAAAAATGACGACTTTGTCCAGTAAGAATGAGGAGTAGTCAGATTAGGAAGGGTGAGATGGGAGGGACGGTTGGACGCAAAGCAAGGCGGGAGGGATGAGATGGACGAAAGGCGTATTAAGACGATATTATTTCCCACCCACCGAAAACAACGCTAGAACGTTGTCCTACACGTTTTTTTTTTATTGACATGTATTCCTCTCCAACAAAATTTAGAATAACAGTGGGTTATTCATTTCAAAAATAACACTAGAAAATTAATGCGGCAAACAAAAAACCGTTTCGATTAGGCGGTAAAAATTATCATTGCAGAAGTTGGCGCAGAGATAAGAGATTCGACAGGAAATTCAGTGACATATGAAAATTACGAACGAGATGGCTTATAAAGTGAGTTTTTCGGAGAGTTCAGAAAATTAAAAAAAAATTTTCTGGCAGAAACCTCCAAATTCGAGAAATGATCCGTATCAGAGAATTCCGCAATCGTCATGCGCATATCTTGAAGGTTGCAGAACGCAATCGAGAGACGATTCTAAAAAAAAGTAACCAGATGAACTGGTCAATGCAGCAGTAATACATTTGCCCTCGGGCAGTTTCACCAAAGTGTAACGGCAAGTTGGATGTTTTTGTTTCCTTATTCTGCCACTCCGAAATACCGCTCCATTTCACATCTCGATTCCTTCCACATTCAAATATTCCTTGAAAATGTAATAAATGCAAACGTCAGCGTATGCAGAAATCCACTGATACGTATTACCAAAACTCATGCATTACACAGTCCTGAACAAAACCGGGCAACGGAAAGGTATTTAAAATGTGGAGGAGGACACTATTCGGAACATAGTTACCGTGACAAGTAGAGGGTTTTATTTAGTGCATCAAATTCAAGTATCACACACAGAAGCAAAGCCGTCTCAAATGAAGCTAACTAGAGCGTAGCCTTTCTTCCCCCTCCCCCCTTTCATGTTACCAAAGCTCGCCGCTATCTGAAGCTGCAGATTCTATTTGGAATGTACTAAACGCTTTTCAATTTAAAAAAAATACTCCAAGAGCTATTCATCACCCCATAGAACCATTTCACTCTCTTTCCCTTAATCGTCTCTCACATCTGTCATTAAATCACATCACTGTCTGAAAAACAATAATCTCTTTAGATTTATACGCGGAAATACTGGAGTGCAACCCTCCATATATGGAAGACGATCAAAGTGATAACGTTATCGAGAGAATATTAAACAGCAGCCATAATATGTCCATGTAAACAGAGACGATATGTTAACGTTCTTTTTATTTTATCGCTGTGATTCGCTCAGTCGCGATACCTACATTCCGAACACAAATTCTTCGAAAGTATTATTTGCACTGCAATTCGCTCTCATTTCTCTCATTATCACGGCAATTCAGCACCCCACACAAACATTCCGTTTTTCGCTTTTCATGCGTTCCTTCTGCTCTCAAATAGAACAGCAGCTTTAGTATATCATTTGCAATAGGAAACATCCATCAAAACAACGCCACCGAGATCTTGCACCGAAAATATACTGCCAAGTAGACACCATTTTCAGTAGTAACCTCGTCACTGATTGATAAACAACTTCAAGAAGCGTTAAATTCTACCTTGAACTGTGCGCTAAAAACCACAAATGCGATTTTTTTAAAGGTTTTCCGAGCAGCATCAAGCTATCAGAGCGTCTTAAACTTTTTTTTTAAAACCAAATATGAGCGCACCATCCTCAAAACTGAAAAAATCTTTAAGCTCATTACTTTCCGGCCAAATCCCGCGATGGGCTATTTTCTTCCTCCTCCCTTCCTACCCTGTAGTTCAACTCAGAGGGAAGGAGGCAGAAAGCGGAGCTGCCTAGGTGTGATATCAACATACGACTTTAGCAAACCTCATCAGATCCATGCTCCACAGTAGACGAAAGCGCCATAACTGTAGAAAGCTCGCTCAGTTCCACACTGTCACCAACCACATCTTCAAAGTCGCCAAGACATCCCAGCCAACCCTGAAATATGCTCATCCACATTTCACTTCGGTTAAGAAGATCTATTTTTGATTTCGACTCCTTTCAAACCGAGTAGTTCGACTCTCAGAATGGACTCTGGAACAACTCCAATTTGAATTCCAATGGCAACTCCTGTACGTAAAGGAGCCCGCAGAAGCTATTCCCTGTTACATGAAGCATTTCTTCCCTGAGTTACATGAAGCATTTCTTCCCTGAGTTGCATGACGTTGTTTTCAGCAATTCCCATTCCACTATGCAGAACTTACAAGTTCGCCTTTCTTCCCACATTTTGGTAAGAAAATTCGCGTTTTGGGTTCGAAGCTTTTAATATACATCTCACTTAGTCCTTGAAAATAAACGGTTTTATTATATTCGTCAATTCTATCTTTCAACTATATAATTTCACTAAAAACGCATTCCGTTATCTTGGCAACCGATTAACTTAATTTCTTCTGTAATGTATTAGAGGTTGAACACCATGTTCAAACATGAGTCTAGTCTTCACCATCTCATCACAGAGCGCCAACTTATTCAAGTTTGTAGCGGAAGTTGTCAAAATTAGAGTAACGGATCCCACCCACTCTTAGCGCCCACTTAAAAGTTTGTCAAACTAATGACTGCCCGAGTTTTTCTTAAATTTTCTTAAGTCGTCTGATAGTCTGACTTCTTACTGTTCTCGCAGCGGTCTCAAAATCTGCTCACTTTCAAGCTGTGCAAAAATATATATTAACAGCATGGTAATCGCTTAAAAAGTCGTATACAGGGAAAATCCAGTTACTTTCTTTAAAAAATGACGACTTTGTCCAGTAAGAATGAGGAGTAGTCAGATTAGGGAGGGTGAGATGGGAGGGACGGTTGGACGCAAAGCAAGGCGGGAGGGATGAGATGGACGAAAGGCGTATTAAGACGATATTATTTCCCACCCACCGAAAACAACGCTAGAACGTTGTCCTACACGTTTTTTTTTTGACATGTATTCCCCTCCAACAAAATTTAGAATAACAGTGGGTTATTCATTTCAAAAATAACACTAGAAAATTAATGCGGCAAACAAAAAACCGTTTCGATTAGGCGGTAAAAATTATCATTGCAGAAGTTGGCGCAGAGATAAGAGATTCGACAGGAAATTCAGTGACATATGAAAATTACGAACGAGATGGCTTATAAAGTGAGTTTTTCGGAGAGTTCAGAAAATATTGACATGTATTCCTCTCCAACAAAATTTAGAATAACAGTGGGTTATTCATTTCAAAAATAACACTAGAAAATTAATGCGGCAAACAAAAAACCGTTTCGATTAGGCGGTAAAAATTATCATTGCAGAAGTTGGCGCAGAGATAAGAGATTCGACAGGAAATTCAGTGACATATGAAAATTACGAACGAGATGGCTTATAAAGTGAGTTTTTCGGAGAGTTCAGAAAATTAAAAAAAAATTTTCTGGCAGAAACCTCCAAATTCGAGAAATGATCCGTATCAGAGAATTCCGCAATCGTCATGCGCATATCTTGAAGGTTGCAGAACGCAATCGAGAGACGATTCTAAAAAAAAGTAACCAGATGAACTGGTCAATGCAGCAGTAATACATTTGCCCTCGGGCAGTTTCACCAAAGTGTAACGGCAAGTTGGATGTTTTTGTTTCCTTATTCTGCCACTCCGAAATACCGCTCCATTTCACATCTCGATTCCTTCCACATTCAAATATTCCTTGAAAATGCAATAAATGCAAACGTCAGCGTATGCAGAAATCCACTGATACGTATTACCAAAACTCATGCATTACACAGTCCTGAACAAAACCGGGCAACGGAAAGGTATTTAAAATGTGGAGGAGGACACTATTCGGAACATAGTTACCGTGACAAGTAGAGGGTTTTATTTAGTGCATCAAATTCAAGTATCACACACAGAAGCAAAGCCGTCTCAAATGAAGCTAACTAGAGCGTAGCCTTTCTTCCCCCTCCCCCCTTTCATGTTACCAAAGCTCGCCGCTATCTGAAGCTGCAGATTCTATTTGGAATGTACTAAACGCTTTTCAATTTAAAAAAAATACTCCAAGAGCTATTCATCACCCCATAGAACCATTTCACTCTCTTTCCCTTAATCGTCTCTCACATCTGTCATTAAATCACATCACTGTCTGAAAAACAATAATCTCTTTAGATTTATACGCGGAAATACTGGAGTGCAACCCTCCATATATGGAAGACGATCAAAGTGATAACGTTATCGAGAGAATATTAAACAGCAGCCATAATATGTCCATGTAAACAGTGACGATATGTTAACGTTCTTTTTATTTTATCGCTGTGATTCGCTCAGTCGCGATACCTACATTCCGAACACAAATTCTTCGAAAGTATTATTTGCACTGCAATTCGCTCTCATTTCTCTCATTATCACGGCAATTCAGCACCCCACACAAACATTCCGTTTTTCGCTTTTCATGCGTTCCTTCTGCTCTCAAATAGAACAGCAGCTTTAGTATATCATTTGCAATAGGAAACATCCATCAAAACAACGCCACCGAGATCTTGCACCGAAAATATACTGCCAAGTAGACACCATTTTCAGTAGTAACCTCGTCACTGATTGATAAACAACTTCAAGAAGCGTTAAATTCTACCTTGAACTGTGCGCTAAAAACCACAAATGCGATTTTTTTAAAGGTTTTCCGAGCAGCATCAAGCTATCAGAGCGTCTTAAACTTTTTTTTTAAAACCAAATATGAGCGCACCATCCTCAAAACTGAAAAAATCTTTAAGCTCATTACTTTCCGGCCAAATCCCGCGATGGGCTATTTTCTTCCTCCTCCCTTCCTACCCTGTAGTTCAACTCAGAGGGAAGGAGGCAGAAAGCGGAGCTGCCTAGGTGTGATATCAACATACGACTTTAGCAAACCTCATCAGATCCATGCTCCACAGTAGACGAAAGCGCCATAACTGTAGAAAGCTCGCTCAGTTCCACACTGTCACCAACCACATCTTCAAAGTCGCCAAGACATCCCAGCCAACCCTGAAATATGCTCATCCACATTTCACTTCGGTTAAGAAGATCTATTTTTGATCTCGACTCCTTTCAAACCGAGTAGTTCGACTCTCAGAATGGACTCTGGAACAACTCCAATTTGAATTCCAATGGCAACTCCTGTACGTAAAGGAGCCCGCAGAAGCTATTCGTATGGGCGACAAAAGCGCGAAAAGTCGTCAGGCTAAGAAAGAAACGCAGCACTACATTTTCATTTATACAATCGTCAAAACAGTGCTCGACCATACAGCTGCTCATCCGAACAGCTCTTTCAAAACCTTCTGACATTGCCTTTTTCACAGTTTGGTGGGAACCCCAATTAACCCTGCCCCCATCCCGAGACCAAAATAACTCGGTCCATCTTGATTGCCGTGAAATACGTCTCCGTGTTGCGAGAAGGGGAACAAAACAAGCTGAAAATTCCAAAAAAGAGCGAAGTAGCTTAGAAGCGAATAAGGTACCCTGTAATTCCGATTCTGGACCCAGGAAACAGGCATTAGGCTCCTATTGAACCGGATTGCTGAAAAAGCAAAATCGAACCATTCATTTAGACTCGGCCCAGAATAAATAGCCAACTTCTGGAGTTCACTTCGAAACCAACTTCCCATTCAACTGTTGGGAATGAACTCTCAAAGCTGCCCCATCGTTGGCGCAATTCGCTCGAAAAAAGAAAAATTATCCGAAAAAAAGACAAAGAGAAAGACGATTCGAAAGAAAGCTGAGGTTCGCATCCAATTCGAAAAGTCAGCGATGTAAGCTCATTTGTCTATGTTGCAGAAAACCACATATTTCAAATAGTGACATTTAAATGAAAAAGGATTCACTGAATGAACAATTACTGCCTACGTTCTCAAATATGTGAATTATAAAACTTGTTTAGCTGAAACAAGTGATAAAAGAACTGACACTATATAGACAGTTGTGAATTCGAATAAATATATAGCTGTGGATCTGAATAAATATATAATAGTGGATCCTAACAAATAAGTATACACCAACAGTAGTCAGAAATATAAAAACATTATGAAGCAACCAACCTTCGCCTTCAACGTCCACTCTCCATCACAAGCAGTGTAGACCTCGAGTCGATAGTGCAACATGAGAAGCACGTCGCGTACGACACGCGCGTACTGACCACTGTTGAGATTATGGTAAGTCAACTCCGTCAGTCCTAAAACAACCGCAACTCTAAATTCAGCTCCCTACTGACGCTTCGCTCACCATGGCTCGACTCTGACTACAGCTGGATAATGAGTGCATTTCAATTACGAAAGCACGATAAACTACGTTTTTCCAAAAAAAAAGAGCAGAAATTAATAACCTTCCGTCACCCCGAAATGGAACAGAGACGTATGTGCTACAAACATTTCGATATTGGCACATCTCCCAAGAACATGCTTTCATGAGCTTCAGAAAATCAATTCCTAATTTTACGCCCAGCCATAGAAAGAGAGATGTTGAGGGAAGAGGACAGGAGACCAGCAAGGGAAGTCCTCCTCCTCTCTACATGGTGCGAGATGAGAGGAGGAGTTTAGTTTAATTTCTCCTCCTTTTGGTCTTCGACTCTTGCTATTTATCGATCCGAGGGGAATGGACAAAGTAAAAAAACACTGGACTTCACATTGACACGATCAATATTTAGTGCAAACTTTGAACACCTTGTTACCTAATAGGATCAGCTGCGAAAATAAAACCTCCACATTCACTCCCAATTGGTGGGGATGCATGCTGATGAGCTAGCACGATATCCGCATTGGCAATTTCGCTCACTAGACAAGTTGGTTGCATAAATTTGTATATACATATATATATATATATGTATATATACACATACGTATATTATATATGTATACATATACACATGCATCTATATATATATATGTATACATGTATATGTATACATATATAAAATATATGTATATGTACATTTAATCTACATGAGTTTGTAAAGCGCATTATGATGGCGCGTTCATATGCGTATACATATACATTATACGTATATATATATATATATGTATGCATATATATACATATATATGCACATGTACATATATACATATATAGATACATACACATGTACATATATATATACGTATATACATATATATATGTGTATATATATATGTATATATATGCATATATACATATATATGTATATATATATACATATATATGTATATATGCATATATATACATATATATATACACATATATATATGTATATACGTATATATATATGTACATGTGTATGTATCTATATATGTATATATGTACATGTGCATATATATGTATATATATGCATACATATATATATATATATACGTATAATGTATATGTATACGCATATGAACGCGCCATCATAATGCGCTTTACAAACTCATGTAGATTA
>JPKZ01001541.1:106210-119854 GCA_000803305.1 Toxocara canis
AGAGACCGCATCTGGGTACTTATTCCCTGTATTGTGGAATGATTGGTTAGAAATTTATGTTGCCTAATCCTCACAGTTAAATGAACAACACGTCGGAGTGATGAGACCATGATAAAGATGAGGCTATAGAAATCAGTAACCTCAAGAAATGTATCACGGAATTAATACAACAGAAGAAGTTTGGAAAAGCGCCAGGAGAATGGAAAAGATGGGAATCGCCATAGGCGCCTCCAGCAGCCTTGATACTGTAAGTTTAAGAAAAACCCGAAAGAACATGAGGGGTGTTCAGCTATGCATGAAGCTTTTTTCATTGCGGTGCAGACAGTAATCTCTGACGCTCGCTTACTGAGAAAGGTTGCACTTGGGTACTCGTTCATGAGATGAACGCTGCTGCCATTGTCATGCTGATGAAAGGTTTTTATTCAGGGGAAATTCGATGTAATCCCTATTTTTGTAACATCAATAGTCACTGAGTGCAATAGGTTTGGTGCTTCATTACGAAAAATACACTAAAAATTCGGTATGCGCACGAAGAGTGTTATTGTCAGCAATGTTTTTTTTTCTCATAGTTGACTCATCTCATAATGACTAGCATGGACACTATAATCGACTTGAAAAGCAGTTTTTAGTGGTTCACAGATGCATGTCACAAAGGTCACTTTCAATGTTGTTCCCTCTCACATCAATGTTCACTGTAGACCTTCCCTTCCATTCCCTTCCTTCCCCCCTCTTGCGGTGCAGACAGTAATCTCTGACGCTCGCTTACTGAGAAAGGTTGCACTTGGGTACTCGTTCATGAGATGAACGCTGCTGCCATTGTCATCGCCCATTTCCTTTGGAATTTCAAGTCTGTCTCCTCAAAATTTGCTGTTTCATATCGAGGAATTCATTGTCCGCACTGTTTTGGATGAAATCTTTAGTTGACACAGTTTTACAACTGACGAACCGAAGTCCGCATCGAAGGAGAACAACTCTGGCATTAAAGTCCATGACCTATCTTTTCCCCTCTATATAATTTTCCATGCCTCATAAGTCATCCAGAAATTTACCAGTGCGACCAACTTATGCGCTGGACCTCTCATAGCGCTGTAAAATGTGTTTGTCACCTTGATTATACTAGCTATTCTCATTTAACAGTTGAAATTTCCCAAATAGCCACACGCAGAAACACATACAAACACACAGGCCCCGCTTTAGCTTAGTATGCGAAGAGCATCTGACAAAAGTAGTGCACCGCTGTGCTCAGTCACAAAACGTTGCCAAGCTAATATTTAAAAAGGGGTTGCCAGTTAAGGTCAGACAAATCATATCATGCTTTTTTGAAAACAACATGCGCAACACTCCAAACACATATGAGGTTTCTCACCCCATTTCTCCCTTTCTCGCCTCCATCTTGCCAATTTCGGAGTGATCATTTCAAGTCGGCTTTGCAGGTAACGGATTTTTAACAGGTATAAGAATGCAGCCTGGCAAAAAAAAAGCTTGTATTGAAAAGCAGTTGTTGGAGTTCTTAGGAGAATTTTCTGTTTTCTTCAAAGACGACTTCAATTTTTCGGAAGATTTTTCTCGATAGAAGCTCCCAAGTTTTTCAAGTCTTTTCACTTCCTGGCTTTTTCCTTGTTATCGGTCACCTTTCAAAAGTCCACAGATTTGTAGATGATTCTTGTTCTCGATTTCCTTCCCCCTTAACTGAAAAAAAAAGACATGTCCATGCTTATCTCCAACAGTATTGACAGTGGTGAATGCTTAAAACGAATTTTTTGAAAGGCGAATACATTGTATGTTCGTGTATCAATACAAATTTTCCACTTAAGTAACAATACAGTAACAATTTTCCACTTAAGTTAAAAAAGCGGCATTCATGCCACATTTAACTGGTTGATTTTAACGATTGAGCAAGCAAGTCAAACGACCAACAGGTGCAACTTATAGACTTTTTTCGTTTGCGGAATATAGCGGTCTCATGCTTTGGTAGGAATGCCCCGTCAAAATGATTGTGTTCAATTAATGATCTTAGTTTTGTTACAAATATTATTTACTAATACTAAGAAATTAGGAAAGTTCAATGAGAATTTTATGTTCCATTCTTTGAAGCTTGTCGCAATTACACGCCCTTAGCATTTAGCTTTAAATAGCTTAGCTATCGGGAAACCAGTAGTTAGAATTTAAAAAAAAACAACAAAAGGAAAATTCGACATCTGCGTATGGTTTTATATAGCTCAATGAACATCACAGCGAAGAGAAAGTCGTTCAGTCAAGAGACCAATCAAATCAAGAAATCATGAGAAGCGGCTAACTATGCTCATTTTATTCGATGTTTGGGTAAAGCATCATCATAAGAAAACCCCGACATCAGTGGTTGATGATTCTCATCTATTAATGAACGGAAAGGAAAGGAAGAAAAAAAACGTATTCGATAAAATTAGCAAGAAAAATCGTCCTTTTCTAAAGGTATCCATTCATCCTATCTAAACGAATTAGCTATACACCAGACCAGCTATTATATATACTATGGTGCCTGTTGCACACATCTGCTCAGCAATGACCATCGATACAACGGAAACGAAAACATTCACGTCATACGAAAATCTTTGCGATCGTATCAAATCAAAAGCATAAGACGCATGCCGTATGTTTAGCGCGCATGACGTATCTCTTATGCTGAGCGCAAACTCGAGTAAATGCCGTCATAGTATAATGCCATAACGTATGCACACACATACAATGGCAACCTTACGCTTGCGATTTATTCCAGTTCATGTTTCGAACCATCGATACGATTGGCAACTTTTTGAAAGAATTTGTGTGCAAACGAGTTAGAGTGAAGCAGGAACCTATATTTCTTAAAACAAGATTTCAAACTAAAATTGGAGGATTATCGAAAAGCGCTAGCAAAATAAATGCGGTGATCTTCAGCGAGAGATGTGTTCCATCTAATAAGAATTTGCACTAATATTTCTTATGGTTTATTCTGGATTTTTGAATTTCAATTGTATCTTTAAGAATGTTATTCCTATGTCGTTATGTGCATGAGATACAATAAAATAATTTTTTTTTCGAAAAAGTGAAAAGAAAATATTCCGAAGAATAAAGAACAGAAATATCACGATACGGAAAAATACTCTTGTAGTGGGCCCAAACGCTATGAAATGATTGGGTGAAAAAAAAATGTACGCATTAATTATCATTATGCAAATTTAAGTAAAATGTTTCATTGAATAGAGAAAATCGAATCAGAAATATTTTCCCAACAAAGGATCAACTCTAAGAATAGAAACATATGAAACATGAATTTCATGAGCGATTTGAGTCGCTATACGAAATAATGTTACTTTGGGCGCGCATAGACAACAACGAATGAACAGCGAAGAAAGTGAACACAACTGACAATTTCATTTTTAGAAATTTTCAATAGAACGATAGAACTCGAAAGAAAAAAAAATGTCTTAGGACTTTGTCGACATTGCAAACGATGGCAGTTTTCTTTTTGAACTACACCATTTGAAATACAAAAACACTGGCCATTAATCGAACTCTTCTCAGCCCTTTTCATTATGTGTACAAAAAAAGTGCCCTGAATAATGATGCTGATTTGTGGCGAGAAACTTCAACCAGCGATATTAATACGAAGATAGATCACCCGTCTTCATGAGAGTAATTTAAGCCAGAGGGGTTTTTGAAAGAAAAATACGCAGTGAACACAGAAAGGCTTAGTTGCAAGGAAAATGAAAGTATGGGCATTTGTGTTCAATGCGATAGGGAAACAATTTTCGTCACAACTTCTCACACTGCACAAGAACAACATTTGCTTTACTATACATTTCTTGTTAGAAGCAACCCTTTTCATTCCGTCTACACGAACGATTACTGTGTAAACTGGAACATGCAAGCAAGCCCTCGAACTCAAACCACTAGAGTATAGCGGGCCATCACGTCAGAGGACGTTGTGAGGAAGTGAAGGGGGTAATACGAAGGCCTACTGGGGATGAATTTTAATGGGCTAGCTTATGTGCAGTGGGGGTGCTTTTGAAGGCAAGAAGGTAAGATAAGGAGGTGGGTATGGACAGAAGAGACGAACAGATGAGACATGTGACAGGTTCAAGCTGAGAGGTGGACTGCACTGAGGGGGATGGGGAAAAAATTTGGCGGTTTGCGGTGAATGTTTTTAGCATTTTTTGTTGTATATTATAAAACTAGACTACTCACTAACTGCTGCATTAATTCAATTTTTACATGCATATGCGTTGGCATATGAGTCTGTCTATTATGGTAAATATAGGCAAAACTTTGGTGTCACATTCTATCGGCAACTGGTATCAATACGGTTCTTTGGCTTGGCTCATATTTAACTTTAATTTTTATCATACTGTCCGAAGGCGTCAACTCTAAATGGATACCTCTAATGGACTCCAGATGAATGCAGAAAACGAACGGTCTCGTAAGTTTAAAGTGCTTTTGGAATGGGCCATCGTCTAGCTCAGAGAAAATAGAGAGAACTTCAAAATTTCACCCAAAATTTCACATCTTCTTATGCCTAATTAACATAATATGGGCAATTTTGGCTTGCGTATTTGCAAAATCGCTGAAGTGATATATCACTTTAAATTCGTCTCATACGATTCCTCTACCCCGAACACTCATCAAGAAATTAAGTTTCGCTCCTTAAAAGAGTTTATTTCTCAAAAGCATCGACATAATATCAATGAGATTATTGTCTGTATATTGATTGACAACAATCTGTGTATTGATTGAAGTTTGCTCGGTTGCCTTATTTCAGTGCCACATTTAGGTAATGATCGGCCAAATTCAAGTCAAAACGCCTTGATTGCGATCGCAATCGAAACGAAACTTGTTGATCGAGCAGTGGGCTAATTTCTTGATGAATTTTCGTAGCACTAGGCTCATCGTGTATGGCAAGAAGATGTCCAATAATAGGTTTCTAATGAAATGCCCATCAAAGAGTATACTTAGTTCGTTGCGTGTGTAGAATACATCCTTTTGATTAGATACACCATCCAACTTATTTAATCTCTCTACGTTTCCAAGCGGATAACGTTAAGCGCTTTTACAATCTATCTTCTCCCTCGTAGGGGTATCCGAAACAACTTCTGTTCGCACAATTACATTCATCGTGCACAATACAATGCTTCGAAAAAGTGCAAATAATCTGTAAATTTCATCCATTTCGTTTTGGAGAAGGCCATGATCAGCTTTACCTTTAATGGATTTCTTATTCTTTAGAAAAAAAATTTAGTCGAATTCCCTGAAACGTGTACAGGACTACTGTATGATGGGGATAAAATCGAATAAAGCGATCGTTGCAGTGAAAAATGTAAAATATGAAAAAGATTGCACATAACAACGAAAGCATTTATGCAGTGAAGGGCATCTATATGTGAACTGACATTGGCATGCAAAGAGACCGCATCGCATTTGTTTTCTAGGTGATTTGGTGGGAATGCAATTTAAAAAATGAGGATATGCTCACATTAGGTTATGAAACGGTGCAGGATGGATGGAGATGGAAACCGACATGGTGATTAATACATACTTCGTGTTTGGTTTAGCTTCGTTTACTGACTCTCTTTCGAAAGCCGATGATATCAGTCAACATGCTTGAACCGTTCAAAGAAAATTAAGGTGTAGAGGAAAACTTCTTGAAGATTTGATCAAATGTGCTTAAGGTGCCAAACAAAAAAACAAGACTGTTTGTTAGGAAAAATTTGCTGAAATACGACTAATGAAAATTTCTCCCCTTAGCGCTTTTTAACGCTAAATGATCAACGCATAAATTCATGGTAGCTATACATAATTGAATGCAAACGTGTTGAATGATCGCTTAGTTCGTGAACAAGAAAAATCACTTCTTTACTCGGTTATTTGGAGGAAATGAAGCAAAATAGTAAAAACTCATAGAGAGCATAAATTTGAGTAAAGTTGGATTCCCGAAACGAGAAATACAGATAAATACGCATCGAACCACATTCTAACATACTTCTAGCCGTTCCTAATCTTGCTTTGCTTGTATATCTGTTTTTCTCCTTATTCTCCTTCGGCGTTTCATTCGATGGATGGTATATTCACCTTTACGCATTATGCCGTTTATATAGCCTACTTGCTCGTTAAGTATATGAATAAACTCAACAATAACAACAATAGCGGAATACATCTACGGTATCGTCCCTAGTTGTCGCTATTGCGCTGTTTCATTGCAATAAAGTGTTCCCATTTTTGTCTTGCAACACACTTAGATTCTTTACGTACACGGATAACGATCAATCACTATCTGCATATTTGTAGTACATTTCATACACGTTGATAAGAGAAGAGAACTAACGGCAACACAGTTTATTAAAACGAATAACTGCCAGGAATTTTATAGGTCCAATTTTATTTGGTCACTGTCATTCACATTAAACGCTAAATTTTGCCACTTTCTTGCCGTAACAACTTCTCACGTAAAATCCATTTATTTCGCTTTGTGACTATGGCCGCTTCAAAATGGTGACCTTAAGAACGATTATATGCAACGCAGTAGTAATGAATCACTTCAGTATTGCTTATGCTTCTTAAGTTGTATAATTTTGCAATACAAATGTTAATAATGAGCATGCGATGTTCATTTTGTATACATAATATCAAATAGCATCTGCGTTTTGTTTCAAAATACCCGACGTGATTAGGGGATGTCTAATACCTTCGATTGTAGAGGCGTTCTCATTCCTGTCAAGTGCATATAGAGACGGATTTAAGACAGCATTTTTAAGCCATTCTAATGCACTTTTAATTTGTTTATGACTGCGTATTTTTCTGTTTCCAAGTACGATGCCTCAGGCGCTGAACAGAAAAATGCAGACATCATCATGCCAAATGGTACACATCTATGAGGTAAACGATTGGCTTAAAACATATTTGTCTGTGATGTCCCCTCTTTGATTATGCAAGCTATAAGCAGCATATTCGCTGACATATGAGACTTTTGTGAAACATGAATCGTGAGCAAAAATCTTTCGCTAATCGTTGAGACAAGAAACATAAGCTTTTTTTGATGATGCGACGATGAGCTTTAATCTTAATATGATGAAGAGCAACAATATTTAAATAAGACTTTTGCTTCACATTTTATATAAAAAGTTTTCGGACTACATGCTGTTAAAACTCTATAGCTCTTTTGCATTAAACTACAATTCCAGCAAACCAAGAGTATCTGTTGTGTCTTGCACGGTTGCTAAGGACTGGTGAGCAGAGCTAATCAGGAACGTAACCATGAAAGCTTCCCCAAAGTATCGCAAAATGTTATTTTGCAAGCACTAACGAGGCAGGTTCAATAGCAACGTTTTCGTCGTTTCTCGAACTCCGATTCATAGCAACAATTTGTAGACGAGTCGTCGAATCAATTTATATAAGAAGGACGAAGCACTAAAAACATCGAGCCATCGAAATACTAGATCTTTATGCATGTGAAGATAGCAGGTGTTGTAATAAGCTGGAATTCCTGACTCCCTTCCCCTTCTGAAGTTCTGTATTAAATGTTCAAAAGCTACATTCGAGCATCTATGGTTTAGCGGATAGCACTAGGACTCGCAGCTGTCATCAACAGCAGCAGAAGTTCAATTTTTAGCTGAGAGCTATCTTTTGCACCTGAGCAGTTTTGATTAAAACCGGTAATGTGGTACTCGCAAATTCTGGCATACGTGTTATGACCGCTGTGAACATCATATATTTTCAAAAACTATTTACGCAAGAAATCAGCGCTCCTTTATAATCTGAAATCGCGAATACTTTCATTGAGAGGTGTTTACAACAACACTAATGAGCAGCGCTGTCCGAGATTGTGTATCGATTTTGAGTCATGGAGCTAACTAAGGGACCAATCCTGTGGAGAGTCCTGTGGAGCTAAAGCGCTTCCCGCATATCGTACTTAGCGGTTTTCGATAGTCGATTCTAATAAACGGGCATACCTTACCAATATACCACACGATCTTATGAACCGTTAATTGCTGGAACAGAAATTCTGGGCAGAAAAATAGTTTATTCACTATGGCGGTAATTATATTGACTGCTATGTATGACGTTATGCTTTCAACTAGAAAAACGCATCAGCAAACATCATCTTTTTATTACATGGTACTTCCATACCCTCTTCCCAACCGTGCGATTTGAACGTGTTGTAAACCGTTCAATTTGTGCTAATTTTAAGAATTTACAAACTAAAGCCTTGATGTAAGGCAGAAGTGTATAGAAATTTGATGGTTTTTGTGTTCGAATCATTCGCGACGAAACTATAAGTAATAAGAGAACGACCATTCAGAAATGAACCACAGTGCGAAAAAATTATGCAAATATTGTGAATGTGATTGCAAGAAGAAGTAACACAAATTCAAAAACTCAAAAACTCGAATAGTTGACTACGCAGTAAGCAGCAGTTTTCATCAGAAGCTAATTGCACATCGGCTTACAAATAGGTTGAACAATCTCGGAACCGAAAATACAGCCCAACATTCTCGTTCAGCGCTCTGATCCCCCATTCTGTGGTATTTCATCATGAATGCAATACCTCAGAACAATTTTGTCAAAGCGATTTCATGCAGTGCAATTATTTTTAAAAATTTACCAACAGCAACAAATTCCAAATGAATGAGATTTTTTCTTGCAAAATTTCTGTTTTTTTCTTATAAAGTTTTTATTGCAAAGAGAATTTTTTCAGCCGTCCGTAATAAGCGAAAATCAACTCAAATCAACTCACACATAGAAATAAATGGCTAGCCTAGGGGCACATGTTGAATGGATGAGCAATTTAGCTTTAGCAATTTGGCATAACGAGACACTACTATGTAGAGGCATTGAAGTGCAACGATCAAATCGAATCGAAGTGAATTCGAAGTAAAAATGCGAACGATTGATTAATTTGCGACCGGACGACCGGAGTGCGTTGTTATGGTACCGAATTGAGAATGACTTTTATTTACCTGTACGACTTCAACAGTAATTTCACCATATATCAACATCTTCAAGTGACCGGAACTGTTTACTTGCTCTAAAATTTCAGTTCACTGCGCACGTAAGAAGTGTCGTTGCTCTATTTGCCACTTTTTCCTCCCACAGTCTCCCATCCCCCACCTCACCTCCACGAAAGTCAACGTTCGATCCGCACTTCAATGCAACTGAATCGAAGCAAGCATAACTCTAGAAGCGACCTGTGATGTGTTCAATCGCTGATTGCAACGTCTCACATCAACTTAATAAACTGAACGCACTTCGATTCGCTGACCCTATTTGATTGCCCCCACCCCCACCATAGCTTCGTAGTCGTTTAGTGATAGGTTAGCATAGCCCATGTATCGTTTAATACTGAATAAACAGTTTCAACAAAAACCATCACTGCATTTTTAATATCCTCTCCTATGCCTCCCCCTACCTACTCCTCCCACCCTTTCTCCCTCCTGCTATCGTCACGATGAGAAGCTGATCGCCGTGAGCTTGAGGCGATGAGTGCACCTTTGAGGGATGGATGAGGACAAAAGTCAATTAAAGGGGTCACAAAACTCAAGGTCCAGTAGCTTGTATGATAGTATACCAGGCATTAAGTGCTTTGCAAATGTCGCAAATGTGAAGCGCAAATGTCGAAGCACTGAATATCGCAGCATGGCTCTGAGCCTGAGGACAGCTGTTTGAGGTTGTAGCGTGGATGTTGCTGTACGATACGCAAATTGCAACATTTGAAAAAGATTTATTTCGCAACTTTTTTTAAAATTTATGTGCTTTTAATTAATCTTTTGTTTTGTATTTATGTGATGCTTTAATAAATTGTATAAATTGTTGTATAAATTACTTGTATAAATTTATATGCTTTAAATTTATGTGCTAATCTTTTAATTAATCTTAAAAATTAACATTTCTTTTAATCTGTTGATGAGATTATTTTCATTGAAGTTCGTTTTGTAAAGATACGAACGAGTGAAAATACGTGTTTGAAGAAGAACACTATATGTTAGCAAAAAAAAAGGAAACCTCGACCTTAGCTTTGCGATTGTGTGAAACGCTGCGCTGGGGATGCAAAACGCTATCCCGAGATCAAATTACTCTCCATATGACTGATCGCTTTACTACTCAATAGCGCACAACGGATGAATTGGTGATCGCATTCGTTACACTACAACTCAGCTAGTAAATTCCTAGTAAACTTTGCAAAGAGAACACAAGCAAAGTTCATTGAAAAAAAAAAAAAACTGAGGGCCGGAATCCAACGCTTTTGCTATAGATGCATCTAATAGGTTTCATCAGTTCACATGGTTGCATATTTCAGTTAATCTTCTCATAGTTTACTCACAACTTAGACGACCACATTGTTGAATCCCGAAAAAAAAACGTAAAGACTGAAAAGGTGAAAACCGGCTATCGTTAAAATCTTCTGATTGATTACTGCAAAGGTGTATTGACAGCTTCAACTGAGTTAGTCCTGTCCGCCAAATTTCATCAACTTCATCGACCCATAAGATGTAATCGGTTACAATATTATACATCACGGAATCGTGCGATAAATGTACTTTGCGGACACTTATTACAGCTTATTGCCAGCTTTGCCAGCCTTGCTAGCTACTGCGGACACTTGCTATTGCCAGCTTATTGACAGCTTATTACCAAACCACAAAAGGGATTCTGAAAAGCACTCTTTCTTACGGGAACGATTCTTATCGTGCCCCATTTAAAGCGCACTCCCAAAGTTTGTCATATGCATAGTTGATTGACAAGAAGATTTCGGTGAAGGTCACTCATTAGATTTGATGCATAATCAAAGCGAGTAAAAAAACGCATCAAACTAATTGGCACTTTTTTTTTCAAAGCGGATCTAAGAAGCATGAGAATCGTTTTGAAGAAAATAAGAAATGTCAATAAAAGAAGAATTCTTCATATCCCTCCATCTTGCTCAGTTTATTTCAACCAGAAGTAACACTCTATTGGCCAAACCATTCAAGCGTGGGAATGGTGCTGAGTGCACTTTCTATTGCCTGCATAATGCATAAATGATGATAAAGCAAGCTTGATATAAAAGCGATTATATAGACCTTCGTTATGTAAAATGGAAAACCAGTAGTATTAGAAGTTTATAAAAAGTATTCATTTTTCGATAACCGATTATTCTTACGACGATATTAGACGATTTTAGAGCAACTAATTTCATTTTTTTTAAAAATATGGTCCGTAGTACTATCGGACAACATACGTTTCTTTCCTTTCCATTAATAACTCATAACCAATAAGGAATCTATTATTCGGTGCAAAAATTGTTCTGCCATTGTGAAACGTAATAACAATTCTTTAAAAGTAACTGCTCGACAAACTAGTACACTTAATAAACAAAGAAATACGCTGAGTGTATTATGATTGGTCCGATATGACAATTTTTCCGATCTTTTTCAATGTTTCTTTTCTTGGAACCATTTCTTGAGTAGTTCCTTAAACAGCATCTAAATTGGTATTTTGCCGACATTATGGTCTGGTTTATTGCATTTGCTATCTAAGAGAATACGTCGATCAGCGAACTTGTTCTTAGAACAGGAAAAGAACAGCTAACGAATGAAACCACGACTAATTTGCAAACTTTAATGCGGTATTTTAGTAACTTACAAATTATTGCAAATTGGAACAACGGAAATAATCTTTTCTCTATTTCTTGCTCTTATTTGTACTAGACGAATGTCTGTATTATGATTAAAAGCAATTGCCATCACAACTCATTTTTGCATTACCTTTTTCGTGAATAGCATCATTCCCAAATAATTCACTTAAAAACTGCAATCCATAAGAATTTCTTTCAGGTGGAAGCATTCGATTAAGCGCACAATCATTGAAAAGCTTTTAAACATGAAGCTAAAGGCTATGCGGCTTTTCCTCTTCGGAATTTCCCCGCTAAATTAATGCGATATCCTCGATCAATAGCGGTTGAATACACAGCTGCTATTCACATGGTAGAGCCGTCCTCCAAACGCGAACGTTAGTTTCTTTTTTTGGCAGAACTTCAATCAGATAGCAGTTTGCTTTCTTTAAATGTTCTGTCAACATTTATTTATGACGACGAAACCATTTCACTGCAGCACGTTTCCTCAATGTTCAACCAGTTTATCGAGAGACATGTGATACGGATAAATGGCGCATCGATTGAAGAGAACAGGAAATGATTCCGATGAAGCTTGATTGTATTTAAGTAAAATCACAAAAGGACAATAAACTTTTCATATGAAACAAATTAATTTTTAAAATGCGGATATGACTCGTTACACTCTCATAGTTATCCAAAATCACGTCGATCATAGTGCCCAAGAGAAGATGCTGAGCGAAGAAGGAGGGGTCTTAGTCATAACGTGGAACAACGAGGGAGGGGTTGTTATCACAATGTGAAACGAAGAAGGAGGGGTCTTTATCATAATATCAAACGAACAGTGGTCTTAAATACCTGATATTCCGACAGTCAAAACTGTCGTATTATGCTTGCCCTACACGTATATTATTTGTAGTCCCATAAAGCTCTGTTTACCATACTCACCGCGCACGGTAGAACGCCGGTTTTTTTCTTTGAACGACGATAGAGCGCTCACGATTCTACTGTATTTCAGTTGCGCTATCAAATTACTTGAGAACGCTGGCAAGTCACGATGAAAACTGTAAACCATTGCAACTGTAATATCTCATTTGTTAAGAACTGTGAGCGACTGAGTTATGTCGACCGAAGATCGCCTAGTTCGTGCAACTTTCCTCTTTTCTTGTCTGTTAAAAGCAAACAAATCCAGCGAGCTTACAGTATTCACGGCAGCAGATATTGGCTTAAAAAAAGACATTCGTAGTCTATTCAAGCGATCTAAGCGAGAGATTTTGCTCTAAATATATTTCTTCCTCGCTACCATTTATGACCGACATTTGGAAATTATCGCCGATACGGTAGCTGAGCAAAAATTGACTGCAATTCTTAAATGCTGCTATTTACTATGGCGCCAACAATAACGATTGTTGAACTTATTGCGAAATCTTTCTCCAAATTACACAAGTTTTCATGATTCTTTGCACGCTAATTTGTGGCACTCAAATTGTTTCGAATCCAACTAAAGCACATTATTGCGATGATCGTTGCTGTTTTTAATGTCAAACAAGATTGCAACCTTTTACAATTAGCTCCCTCGTCATTATTGTTTAAAAATATTTTCTTTTTTCTCATCACAATTAACGCTTTTCTTGAACTTAATTTATCTTCACCAGTCTGAATAAGTGATATCTCAGGGAAAACTGAATAACCGTTTAAAATATTGCATTAAAATTCTTCAAAAATACTACTCGTGGTTTAGAGTTGGCTTGAGAACAGTTAATGTACATTTTTCACTGTTCGAACGTTGAACGATTGTGATTCGTCTTTCCATGTGGAAATTAATTTTATGTTTAGAACGGATAAAAGATTCAACAAATGAGTTTACCACTTCTTAGAGCATTAATTGTTCTTGATCATTGACACATGAATAGCGATGCCGCATATGAAATGGGCATCACAAAAACATAGCAACGCTCTAGAATAGAGCCCAGAATGCTGCATTAAGGACCGATAAGATAAGTATATTTTCTTTTCATCCTATTATATTGTTAGAAAAAAAAATTAGC
>JPKZ01001541.1:143808-190879 GCA_000803305.1 Toxocara canis
GGGGATAGGTGAGGGAGGGTTCCTCACTCCCTCTACTTCCTCTGGTTACGAGCGACCATGCACGCACGTATGCCTAGGACGCTATGTTCCCGCAATGTGCTTTACGACGACAATGCAAGTTTTAAGTTCTCAGATCACATAAAAACGTTGACGGCAGAAAAAAACGCTGAAGGGCCTATAACGTGAAACTAATAACAGCGATGAGACAACGCAGTTTCGGTGCCCCTCTATGCCGTCAGTGTGCATCGCCAACGACGCGAGCAATGTTATACGGTACAGGCAGTGTGCAACAGTAAAGCGACACAACGATTGGGCGCATTCGGTTGCGCACTTGGCCATTGAATAAGCAATCGCAATACACTACTTTACCGTAATAACTGCAAGCGGAAAATGTGCCAGCAAATTTCTTAAATTTCTTATTTCTTTGTCTTCTTTGTCTCTCACAAGCATATTCCTCATGTTTGTTAGCTCAGCTAGTTATCCAAACTGGTTGAGACGAATGCTGGGGGCAGTTTATAGCTATCGTGATAGCTTCGGACAGTGCGTAAATTTCAGCTTGGACGATTTCGGCTAACTGCTTTTTTCTTCTATCCGCAATTTTTTTTCTCCCACATATAATTCTTACTACGATTTTTGAAGAACTTTTGCGAAAAGAAAAAAAACAAACTGTTCATTTGATTAAATGCCTTACAGGTGAACTGCATTAAGTTAAGAAGTAAAATTCGAGCTGTAGTCGAAGAGATTAGAAATTCATAGCGCGCAAAAAAACATCCACAAACACATTCGTCAATAACGAGAAATATCTCGGTTGTCGAACGATTGCATATATCAGAATCATTTCTAATATGACACATGAACAAGTGTACGCATCAGAACAAGCGTACGCATCAGAACAAGTGTACGCATCAGAACAAGCGTACGCATCAGAACAAGCGTACGCATCAGAACAAGCGTACGCATCAGAACAAACGTACGCATCAGAACAAGCGTACGCATCAGAACAAGCGTACGCATCAGAACAAGCGTACGCATCAGAACAAGCGTACGCATCAGAACAAGCGTACGCATCAGAACAAGCGTACGCATCAGAACAAGCGTACGCATCAGAACAAGCGTACGCATCAGAACAAGCGTACGCATCAGAACAAGCGTACGCATCAGAACAAGCGTACGCATCAGAACAAGCGTACGCATCAGAACAAGCGTACGCATCAGAACAAGCGTACGCATCAGAACAAGCGTACGCATCAGAACAAGCGTACGCATCAGAACAAGCGTACGCATCAGAACAAGCGTACGCATCAGAACAAGCGTACGCATCAGAACAAGCGTACGCATCAGAACAAGCGTACGCATCAGAACAAGCGTACGCATCAGAACAAGCGTACGCATCAGAACAAGCGTACGCATCAGAACAAGCGTACGCATCAGAACAAGCGTACGCATCAGAACAAGCGTACGCATCAGAACAAGCGTACGCATCAGAACAAGCGTACGCATCAGAACAAGCGTACGCATCAGAACAAGCGTACGCATCAGAACAAGCGTACGCATCAGAACAAGCGTACGCATCAGAACAAGCGTACGCATCAGAACAAGCGTACGCATCAGAACAAGCGTACGCATCAGAACAAGCGTACGCATCAGAACAAGCGTACGCATCAGAACAAGCGTACGCATCAGAACAAGCGTACGCATCAGAACAAACGTACGCATCAGAACAAGCGTACGCATCATGTTAAATAAGCTATTGTCAATTTACATATATTTTCGATAAAACTTATTGCAGGTGAATGATGAGTTTGCAAACATTGCTGTTGCCATTACGTAAAACATTTCTAATAGGCGAGTAAACTGTTGAGTACGTTCTTGACGATAGACTCGCTCGAAACAAAAACTGATGACAAAGTTGTAACTTTTTTAAAAAAAAAACAGTTTACGCAAATATATGCCATAAAATTTTGAGCTAATAACATAACGAATTTTCATGCAGAGGTAAAAATTTTTTTAAAAATTTGTGAGAATGCAAGAGTTTCGAAGGCTGCATCTAATTCTCATTGATATTATCGATATGCTAAGGCGCATTTTTTTTAGAAGTGTTTTTTCTTTTTTGAGAGAACTGGTTGAAAATTTTCAATGTCGAACATGGCCTCTTAACGCCTGCACATTTCAACTTTATTTCTCAAGACATCTCTTTACTTACTGATTTAACAAAATTATTTCGCCCTATCAAATGATGCTACTTGCCACATAAAATACTGTTATAGACTTCCGAATGTTATAATTCATTCTCAACGGGTACGTAGTAACTTCTTAGTGGAGAACTTTGACATTTCTCACTCAACATATTACCTCTTTAGAGTACATTTAATGACTATGTGCACACGCATAAATAAAAATAAAATCGACTCATTCCGACTGTTTAATATCAGTGCTGATGTAACAAAAAGCTATAATGAAACGGGTATCGGAAAGGCGCAACAGACACTTGCTTTCATAAGTTATGGCTATTGCAACAAACTGGAGAAACATTTAGCACCATTAACTCAGACAACTTGTGCGCTCGTTGTGTGCAGTTTTATATTGGGTTATCTTTTTTGCGCAGTTTCGAACAAGCGTGTCCAGTTTGCCCCTAATAATCACAAAAAAGATGAAGCTGCCCCACAGGGCTGTCAGAATGCCGAATGAGACTCAAGTGGCACCCAACAGCGTTGCCAGCTTTTTCTCGCTCAAGCATTGGGATCCTGGTGCCCTATTTAAATACGGCTAGAGTTGTGACTCTGATATCACTGATGACTTCCACTAGCATAGAAAGGCTTACGCATACATAGACGAATGGTACTTCATTATAGAAGTTTATAGAGTAGATTTATTCATGAAGCAAATGGAAGGTTATATACTTTATGAGCAACTGATTCAGCAAACAAGGCTGTAAAAGGAATGATATGTACGTATCCCCCTTCTTATTGGCATTTAGATGTATTTAGGTTCTTTAGCGAGAGCGTACACAACATTTCATTTGATGCGCTTTCTGATTGCATCTTCACAACAGCTTCGTTCTATCAGAAACTTAATAGCGGTCGAAAGATGCAAAAATCAGCGCTGAAACAAAAGCTGGCTCACGTGGGAGGATTGCAAAGTACAATAGTGCGCGAAGAAAATGCGCATAAGCAGCTCATAATAGAAGCTAATGTTAGGGGGATTTTTCACGCTTCTGCAATCCATATGCATGTGCTCAGCTAAATCCCTTTCATACGACTGCTGTTTTCAGTGCTCCTTTCTACTTCACCTTAAATGCGTTCAGCTGATGCGCATTGCAAGAAAATTTTTTGACCGACAGTAGCGTCTTACTGTAAAATATCCAAATCAAATGTACCAACTTCAAGCAACCATTGGGTTCATTCTGAGGGTTCCGCCAAAATTCGCATTTGATAACAAAGCTGCGCCATAAGCGTATTCGAAATCATTTTCATGAAGATAAATGGTAATTGCATCCCTCAGGCTCTGGACCAAACCTCTGCCTTCTCGGCTTATGGGCTGATGCTATAACCATTAGAACCACTGTCGCATCCCATCTGCTTCTTCTCTTCGCTGATGGTTTTCGTCAGTTCTGTTGTGTGCAGAATGCAACAATGAAAATCGTTGCTCCGACTGGAATGTACCAAACATATAAGCAACACAAAACGCTAAAATCGGAAATTTTAAAAAAAATACTTCGACGAAGATCAAATCGATAAAGCAACATTGAGCTTCTATAGCAAAATCGAGACGATTTTATAACTGCGTAAACGCTCAACGATGAAAACGATGTATGGTTATATGTAAAGCGTTATAAACTTTATTTCGATTATATTCTGTTTCCAACGTATATCAACGACAACTTTATAGCTTGTATTCAATTCAAGCAAATAAACAATGAAAATTATATCCTAAGAAAATCTGATTGACATTTCATGCACATTATTTATGTATATATAAAGTGACGTTTTCATGATGTGCACAAAATGGCTAAATATAAAGTTGAAATACATCGATTTTGAAATGCGCATCGCTGTTGACGAAACTTTGATAAATTCAGCGATTCATATGAACTATCTAAATTCAAACGCTTCACATTATTTAACAGCTTATGAGCACTGTGAAAAGACAAAATTCCTAAGAGAATTCAAATGACATGTTGAACACAACGTGAACTCACCACCGAGTTCATCTCGGGAAATTGTTTTTTCTTTTCAGTTTATAGAACGATGCGAAGATAGCAGATCATGAAAAAAAGTGTGCTATAGACAGTTGGAATTCATGCACGGTATTGTAATCTTTATAAGAACAGAACAATCTGTTTAGCTTTCAAATAGCACCAACCCTTCACAGTATTCATAAGATGGACAACGAAAATCGAAAGTCGGCCGAAATTATCGAGAGTTTCGCCGTAGCAGAGAAAAAAAACTCTACGCAAGCTCAGGAGATTAATACTCATTCTTGAATGAAGTCTATGTAAGCTTTTAGAAGAAAACGTGCCTTCCTCACCACCCATTTCTTTCTACCATTAAATACGGATACGAAAAAATCGAATGAGCATAACGCCAGTTTCCACATCCGATTATTCGAAGAAGGAAGACTAAAAAGTTTTACGAAAAAAAAAATCTCTCTTCTCATCTTCACCTATTCGTCCACTTTACCAGCCACCTATTAAGACTGTACAAACTGTTTACTCTAACAATGCCCATAAAGACTACAGAGTAAATTATAAACGTTTCTGACGAGCCATCTTTCAAAGACAGCATGCTTGAGAAGTTGATGAGTTTAATCTCGACAGCGGTAGTTTTTTGTTCTCGAAAAAGTTTAGCGCATTCTGGCGTGATCGGTGGCAGACTAACTCGTTCAATTCAGCATTAAATAAAATGAGCACTTCCGCTAACATGCTCAAATCCTGAAAGCAAACTTATATTCGCTAAGCGCTTTTACGGTCGGAAAATATTTGCACATGCTTTTAATGTCATGGCAACCAATAGAATCCGCTCGATGTGCGCTGCTAATTGCACTGAAATTTTAATGTTGCTTGTTGCAAAATTTTTGCAATACTTTTGAACAACCATGACGCCATTGGGAATGTTGATTTCAATTTTGTACATAGAGAACAATTGGAACAGGTGAAAAAACCAGCTGTTCAAGCATATTTTGTATAGGCGAATAATCGTACCATAAGCGCTAAAAACTAGAATGAATATACACTTGAAATACGCTAAAAACATACAATTGAAATTCGCACATACAAGCGTGGATTGAAGAGTGACTACCAGCCAAAACAACCACTCCGAAAACTATTTCAATGCTCTCACTAACTGAGAATACAGTATTTTACAAATCTAAGACGAAGCTTGAAAAGAGCGTTTTACATGACAATCGAGTGCTTTCACAAAAGAAATGAAATCTTTTAAAAAATATACGGTGTACAGCTAATCCCTATAATTGTGTTATTAGTATGAAATTGTACTCACTAACCGTATCTAACCTTGGTCCACTCCTTTCTCCCCCCCCCCTCCCCTCCCCACCCCATACAGAATCTTCGGAATTACTTTATATTCTATAAAGCATATCGGAAAAAGTCGCAGCTTCTATATTAAGCAAATCAAGTGGCCAATGTCTTCAGTCTTTATGTAGAATCTGCCGAGCTTTTTTTCTTGACTGCCGTGCTGTTGTATGCAAGAAGTGCCATAAAGCAGTCAAGATACGGAATACAATTTTTATAATCGATGAGCATCAGCTAAACCGTTTTCTGATAGGCGTAATTTGATATCAGCATAACCAAACCATCAATTCAAACGTCATCCAAATAAGCAAATAAATTGCAATGAAGAATATTCTGTAAAAAACTGAAACAGTTCTTAAAAAATATTGCGTTAAAGATCGAATTCATAATGGCAATTAAGTGAATCGATCCCAATTACGTGAAAATCAACGACAAAAAAGGAATAGAAAAAAGCGAAGCAAAAAAAAATGGTACAGATAAATGAATGAGCAGTAAATAATTCAATGCGCTTTTCATGAACAATTGCGGATAGCGTTGCAGCCATCAATGGCAACAACCGAGCAGCACAATCTTTGCGAGCAAAAAATTGCGTTCGAGAAATCATTTTGTACGTTTAGAAATTATTTATTTAAAAAAAAATGCTCTCTGTCATCATACTTTAATCCAAGCAGAAAGGTGTTTCTTTGGAAGCGTTCCATGCAAAATTTTTCCAATGAAAATTTTAGATAGCAGAACGACAACAACAAAAATCCCTCAAACGATGAATACTCAGTTATGCCGACGATATAAATTTTTTTTCTGAAAAAAATTTATATAATTCGACTTCATTGAATGAGTAGCGTAGAAATGTAATGCTTGTTATGAATGAGTAGAAATGAGTAGAAATGAGAGAATGAGTAGAAAATATAATCGAATGCTTGTTATGAAATTGCGTAATAATTGTTGACAACATAATGAAGGCCAGAAATTTGCTTGACGCTTTTTAAACGTTTACTTTATATAAAGACACAATTCCGTGAATTGTTCAAGTGCGCTGATAAATTCGAAAAAAAAACGGAATTTGAAAACGATCGGCAATTATTGATTAGAAGATGTATATTTAGTTCTAAACTTTATAATTAGCTTTGTAAACCTCAATTTAAACGATGCAATTGGAGGTTTTCTGATCTAAAGAATTGCATTTGCAATTATGTAGTATGTGTTGATGCTCTAAAAGTTTTAAAAAATGCTTAAAATCCTTTACGAAATTCTTATAAGCTGTTTTCAAACAACCGCATATATGCATCGCTTTAATTCGTTCTCTTAAGCAAAATTTGATTAAATAATTTTGCAATTAACTTAACTTTCATCTTATTGCTTTGATCTCTTGCGCTGATACAATCTCAATAAAGTCTAGCTAGTTTCAGTTGATTGTTTCACAAAGTGTTACAATATTTCAACGGTTCCATATCAACAAGTTAAAAAGTTTTAAAAAATCAATAAGTTAATCAGTTATATCAATAAGTTAAATGGTAGCTGATTGGCTACTTTCGCTGTTACGAATGCTTTAGGTAATGAACAGCGTTGCTGCTTGCATATGCACGATTGACTGATCATTGATAAATTGAGTGCACTTGTTCGTCCTACGCACCATTCCTTCCCACTTTTATCGTGGAACTTGATCCACAAATCATATGAAAACTGACTTCACCGATCTCACTAGCAAACGCTACTTTTAGAATTTTTCTAGAAGATAATGATTCTAATTTTCTAAACACTTCGTAAAGTAATATGCGCAGATATGAATATTCATATGCACAACACAAGCACAACAATTAGTCAAAATACTGGGAACAGATGAAAAAAATCAATAGCAAAAAAGTGCAAAACTATAACAAACTTCAATGACTAGATTGACTCTTTTAGTAGATTTAAAAAAAAAAAAAACGATACATTCTTTGTATCTATAGAAATGCTCTATCTCTTTTTTTAGTAGATTTTAAAAAAAAACGATACATTCTTTGTATCTATAGAAATGCTCTATCTCTTTGTCGAAAACGCAGTCGCTTGAGGAATTAAGAACGCTCTAAATCATCGGAGTTGGTTTCGAAATTTAACGGCGCACAGATGAGATTTTAAGTTGTATTTGACTGTTGAAGACAGCAATGGAAAAGCGCAAAAATTTGAGGAATCAAAGGCTTAATAAAGGACCAAGCATTTGATGGTTAATTATATGTCGTAAGAATAGTCTCACTTAGTCAAAGAATAAAATGGACATAAATTTAACAAGCAATGCGCAAAAACCAATTTCAAAACGGATAAGCTCATGTACAAAGAGAAGCAATTCTCATCTATAAAGCTAACATATTTTCTCAAATTGAACATATGCTCTATTTTGAAGAATTCAAAACTTCTGACTTGGCGGTAATTTCATGACTTTTTCAACGGTTAGGTGAAACTGTTCAGAAATTTGCATACGATGGAATATTAACAATCATTGTAGGTTTGAAAAATGTCAACATAGCAACTGCGATCGAGCCCAACGTAAACATGGTACTCCTCATTGAGTAAATGGAAAGTTTGAAAGCAAAAAACGGACGAAGAGCATTCATTCATTTGCATTTCGATCAGGACAATCCATTGTTCGAAAAATGGAAAGCTTAAGAGAAAATGGAACGAGGAAATGTACGCAATCGAAAACAACCTCCAAAAAATTTACCAACCACTCATTTTTTTGAAATTTCTTTTTCCAAAATATTGCGCTCTTACTAGCCTACGGAAACGAGCGCTTAAAATGCACACTAAGTGAATAAGCAATTACGTTAAAAAATCCATCTTTTCTAGCAAGGAAAATTATTAAACGAAAAAGGATAAACTAAACATAGCAGCAATAGATGCAATTTTTTTTATCCGCACCCTTTGCTTCGCACTTTTAAGCACTTCTTATACGCCATCTCGTTGTGTGCCTCTGAACGCAGCAGCAATTCCCTAGCTTATCATAGCTTACATATTCGTGTTACTCTCGTTTTAAGTGAACTAAACACAAACGAGAAACATAGAAACTTTGTATTTTGTGCCGTTTTCCTCTAGCTGACAGCGGACGACTGCTTCGTTTTTCAATGCTCTACATAGCACTGTGTAATGTTGCAACTGCCTTCTCGTGTAAGTAACATATGATCGTGTTTTGATGTTGTGTTCTTCACACACACACACACACATATACACACATACACACACACAAATAGATGCATACAACAAGTTTTTTGCCAGTCGTTATCAGACTGAATAGGCCGCAATTGAGCTTCGTAAGGCCGCTAAATCATTTGGGACGCACATAGAAAAAGATTTATTCATGCCAAGAGCCAAGTGGTTAGCGGGTCATATTTTTGAACGTAAACAATCTTTACAGATATAAACAATCGTTATACTTCAATCCTCCTTACACGTATGCAGTAGCGTCGATACCGATTATTGTTCATTAGTTCGTTGTGAGCTTCGAATGAGGTTGATGTCATTTTCGCACCCCCCAGTAAAGTTAGAAGCAAAGTTCGATCGCTGTCGAGTGGCCGCCGTCGTCCTAATTGCTTGCTCAGAAGAACGCACAAACAGACTGGTTATGCTAGCGGAAATGCGTAGGCAGCGCCAGCCGTCGACGTAACATGGTCAATAATTTGCATAATGCACAGCTACGACTACTACACTAGTATTACTATTGGCACTACTACTGTAATAATTGAAAACTCACATTTGGTATGCAAAGCCACAATCGAATCTGCATATTTTCGAGAAATGTTCTACGTACAACCCAAAGATGCTCTATCGATGTACTATACCGTCTGCTTACTTGGAACAGAAATTGGGAAAGTTTAAATTTTTTAATCTGGTTTATAATCAGAAATCCTTCTTAGTTGCACTTTCAATCTTTATAATAAGTCCAAAGATTCTCGCAAACATTAAATCCTACGGAAATTACGACTAAATAACTTTCTCTAAAAATTCCTCGAAAAATCGTTTACTCATGACGCACACAATACGGATATTTTGGAGATGGCTCCAACTATGAACTCATCTGTGGCTTTAGTCGTTTCGCTAAACTGAATCGGCTTATAAAAACAAATTAAAATTGAAAGTCTCACACTAACACAAATGAAAGTTTGTTAAACGAATGCAACAGATAATAATGTAAAGTATCGATGAATAATATTATGCAACGAAAAAAATTCAAAAATAGCCGAAAACCGATGTGTATGCATATTTAAGTGCGCTGAAAAGTAGGTTCGAGAATGAGAGGTTTTCGATAAGATTTATGAAACGGGAAGGTTTCACTTTAGAGGTTAGTCGTAAATGTTACTGTGATTTATAGAAAAACATATGGTTAGGCTTACTCGAAAGGTAAAAGGCATAAGCCTCTTACTCGAAAAGCAAATTTGGTATTGGCAAAAGCAAATATGGGCATTACATTTTTAAGTAACTCACAAATATCACTAGGCACAAAAACTTTCAAATTGTTCAAACAATTGATTTCGAAGTTCAGAACACTGCTTCGGAAAAGGAACGCTAAACAACCATATGCATCATTTCGCAATGGATAAATAAACTGATGCTCTTTCTAGTACCTCGAAGCATGAGAAAAATAATTTCGAGCAGTTTATTCAAATGATGACTATAATCGGCTATGAGCTGTGAAATTCAAATTTAAAAAAATTTTTCCCTTGCCGATGCGACCAAAGTCTCAAGTCAAAGCGGATTTCAAACTTTTTCGCCCTCTCGATCACCCCCTCTCCCTCCCCCACCCCGCCTTTTCAAATAACCCGAGAAGAGAGCTTATAAGACTCGCGAAAGGACAGATAGCTCATCTGTGTTCCTAGTTTCTTTTGTTTTTGAATTTTTTCAATGGCTAAACTCTCTGCCCAACTTCGTTTTACCTTAGAACCTTAAGTAGGCTCAGGACCCAATTTCCGACAAAAGTATAACCATCCAAACTTGGGCAGATTTCATTCAACCTAATATGAATGTAAGCATACCCATCTGTCGCGGTCAAATAAGCACGGAACACACACGCTCACACACACGCACACCTGTCTGAATCAATCTGAGTAACGCGCATAAACAGTGGTATTGAATGAATAAAATTACACGACACATCGAATGCCTCAGACGTTCTATTTCTTCGCATCTTGCCAGCAAGCTAAATCTAAGCCGAACAAAGAAAAAAAACGGCGCATAGTTTCGAGTCAAAAAGAAAAATGCATACACCTTAATTGAGAAAAAAATTGTTACGAAAAACTTTCCAAAATGAAGCAATGCGGTTCTCTTACGCGCCGTTGCACATGTAACAGAAACCCGCTATCATGAAGCAGCCAACCCCATTTGACGTATTCAATTCAGCGTCTCGCTGGAATAGTGAGTCAGTCTGTTTTCGACTGTGTGAACAATAGTTGTTAATTTTGCCTATACAAATAACTCCGATTTTTCTGGCATGCCACTTTGAACTCAATAAGCATGATTTTTCACAACCATGTTCAAACGATCATTCTCGATTTCTTTCCGCCCTTCATTTTTTTTCCCCTATTTCGCCCTTTCCTCCCTCTCTTTCTCTGCTAGCCTGCTCTTATTTCTTTCTCTCTTCCGACCAGTTCCGCGTGATAATTTATTTCAAGCTGTTTGTTGCACTGACTATTTATTTATTTGCGAGCTTTTAAAGACATTTTTACGAGACTATCAGTCAATGAGCAAGCAGCTGTTGCCTCTGGATAACTCCTATAGAATTTATATGCAGCACAAGTAATGCGAAATCAGTTGTTTTTTTTTTCAGTGGAGCATTTCCCGGTTTAGATCATTCGCCTCATTGACTACGCTGTTCTCAAGAACTTTTGCATCTAACCATTCGACCATTCGACCCATACATAACGCATGCGAAAAACTAAAACGACGTTTTATTAAGCATACTGTAAAAGCAATGATTTATTCGGATGGGACGGATAATGATCTTCTGCGATCTTTTGGATAGTAATCTTTCAGCATACTGTAAATGTATTTGTTCAAATGGGATGGTGATCCCATTCTATGAAGGCAGCATTGAACGACATACTGTAAAAGGTGATAACCGGTAAAGTATTGATTAATTCAAATCGGCTAGTGATCTTTTCTAAGAGGCATTCCAATGCTAATGACCAAAATTGCTTTATCTCTGTTCCATCGTTATCCGCTTCGAGTCGTATGAAATGTTATAACGCGAACAAATACTATCAACGCTCGAATTCAATGCCATTCCAATCAGCAAAGTCTTCTTTTCAAATTCAGCCCAATTATCTAAAGTTTTCAAGAGATGGAGCTAACGCAATCTGTCAGTCACCTCAAATTTAATCTTCTCTCCGGTTAATCTGTACTTAACACAGGCCACTTCAGACAAATTCTCTCTTAAATTCGATTCTCCATCGCATCAAATTCACCATTTGGAAACACGATTCAACGCAAGCTTCTAGTTTCTCCTCTTCTACTCCCCCTCCCCCCTCTCCCATCTCCTTCAAATCAAGAGGAAGAGGGAGATGGAGGGGGGGGGGGAAGGGAGAAAACATCTCTGGCAATCTGTAATAACAGAATTCCTGGGGTTTGCATTAGACGGATTGCGACGGCAACAAAGTTTTGCTCGACTAATCTTCTTCACCTTATTTACACAAAACGCTATTACACTGGTATGCATACCACAATACGAACACAATAAAAACTGCACAGATATTCGAACCGCAAATGAAATCGCTTTGCCACAAATAGATCAAACAAATAATTATTTGGGAACATTCTGCTCGATGCATTCCACACTCATTTGTTAGCTGGAGGTTTTCCCGTTTAAAAAAAAGAGGAAAAAAGTGAAAGTGAGCTCCATCAGAAAAACATTCACGAAAGAAAAATCCGCAACTTTTGTATGGGCTAATTTGAAAGAACTGATCCAACTGTTTCATAGGGTACTCAATACTCACGTGAAATAGTTGCAGGCGAAACGCCCAATTGTGACTGCTTATGTTTACCATTTCGGCAACTTGGCAATATGATTGTTTTCTTGACTTCACCATCTATCAAATCGTAATTTATGCAAAAGCAATGAGGAAAGAAATTGGAAAAGCAAAGATGGACGAACGACGAGAATTGTTGGCATGAAAAATAACATTTTCAGTGCCGTCATTAATGCAGTAACCGTCATACGCAGGTCCTAGAGGAAAATAGCCTTGCTATGAACATTTCTATAGCGCGCAATGTCACGAATAACTGTAGGCAATGTATTCAAAATCCGGACTACAGAAGAGCCTAAATGACCAAAAATAAAGCGTTTTTTTTTCGACCCATACATAACGCATGCGAAAAACTAAAACGACGTTTTATTAAGCATACTGTAAAAGCAATGATTTATTCGGATGGGACGGATAATGATCTTCTGCGATCTTTTGGATAGTGATCTTTCAGCATACTGTAAATGTATTTGTTCAAATCGGATGGTGATCCCATTCTATGAAGGCAGCATTGAACGACATACTGTAAAAGGTGATAACCGGTAAAGTACTGATTTATTCAAATCGGCTAGTGATCTTTTCTAAGAGGCATTCCAATGCTAATGACCAAAATTGCTTTATCTCTGTTCCATCGTTATCCGCTTCGAGTCGTATGAAATGTTATAACGCGAACAAATACTATCAACGCTCGAATTCAATGCCATTCCAATCAGCAAAGTCTTCTTTTCAAATTCAGCCCAATTATCTAAAGTTTTCAAGAGATGGAGCTAACGCAATCTGTCAGTCACCTCAAATTTAATCTTCTCTCCGGTTAATCTGTACTTAACACAGGCCACTTCAGACAAATTCTCTCTTAAATTCGATTCTCCATCGCATCAAATTCACCATTTGGAAACACGATTCAACGCAAGCTTCTAGTTTCTCCTCTTCTACTCCCCCTCCCCCCTCTCCCATCTCCTTCAAATCAAGAGGAAGAGGGAGATGGAGGGGGGGGGGAAGGGAGAAAACATCTCTGGCAATCTGTAATAACAGAATTCCTGGGGTTTGCATTAGACGGATTGCGACGGCAACAAAGTTTTGCTCGACTAATCTTCTTCACCTTATTTACACAAAACGCTATTACACTGGTATGCATACCACAATACGAACACAATAAAAACTGCACAGATATTCGAACCGCAAATGAAATCGCTTTGCCACAAATAGATCAAACAAATAATTATTTGGGAACATTCTGCTCGATGCATTCCACACTCATTTGTTAGCTGGAGGTTTTCCCGTTTAAAAAAAAAGAGGAAAAAAGTGAAAGTGAGCTCCATCAGAAAAACATTCACGAAAGAAAAATCCGCAACTTTTGTATGGGCTAATTTGAAAGAACTGATCCAACTGTTTCATAGGGTACTCAATACTCACGTGAAATAGTTGCAGGCGAAACGCCCAATTGTGACTGCTTATGTTTACCATTTCGGCAACTTGGCAATATGATTGTTTTCTTGACTTCACCATCTATCAAATCGTAATTTATGCAAAAGCAATGAGGAAAGAAATTGGAAAAGCAAAGATGGACGAACGACGAGAATTGTTGGCATGAAAAATAACATTTTCAGTGCCGTCATTAATGCAGTAACCGTCATACGCAGGTCCTAGAGGAAAATAGCCTTGCTATGAACATTTCTATAGCGCGCAATGTCACGAATAACTGTAGGCAATGTATTCAAAATCCGGACTACAGAAGAGCCTAAATGACCAAAAATAAAGCGTTTTTTTTTAAAACACGGTACGCAGAATTCGAATGTGCTCGCATAATGTACAAATTCAAAAAAAAACTTGAAGTTCACTTATTAGGTGGATAAATTGGGTGATAAGAGGAAAACGAAAAAAAACTGAACCTTCTGCAGGCCCAGATTCTCTATAGATGGATTGGGTTGTTTAGCTATAGTTGTCTTGCGACAGCTGCCTGGCTCTATCGCCTTCTCAGAGACCACTTATTCATGAGTTTGAAGTGAGACTACTAAAGCCGTACACATAAAGCTCCTTCCAGCTCAAATAGACGTATAATTGTTTGCACTTATACTGCCGTCGAAAAGCACTCAAATTGGAAACAGTATCTGCTCTCATAAGTATGCAAACAGCAAGACAACACATAAAATGACCACTGTACAAAACAAAAATTGTGAGTGTTTTTATCATAAACCCGATAACTTCTTAATCTCAACGTGCCACGAGCAACTCCACCGATTTAGTGAACAGCCTCTGATTGTCATGAACTTGCTGTTGCGTTAAACAGTAATGACACCGTACCATAATTTGATGCCGCTCAACATGATTTCTTTCTATAATTTAGCATATTACGCATGAAAAACAAATGCACAGTTATAATTCCCTCGCCAGGCAGTCCAAGTTCACCCCGATCTCTTTCCATTCGTTTGTACGACTGAATGACTCTTTCTCAAAAATAAACAACAATATTGAAAACCCCCATAACAGTTCAACAATGCACCAAATTGATCACCAAATTGCATATTTCACCTGGCAACTGTACTTCTGTCCTTTCCCTCTCAGCAAGTTAAAGCACTCTTAGAACAACATAAATCCTCATGCAACAACATAAATCTACAATACGCATCTTTCCACACCTCACTGAGATGTCACACCACTGCCGTTTTCAAAACGCATCTTCGCACACCTAACTGCGACGATGTCACATGACTGCTTTGCCCACCAATGCCATGAGTCTCCGCTGGCACTCTTTTTTTTTTCGGTGACTTGTTCTTAACGCTTACGTTCGCCCATCTTCACAAGCTATCCATTCAACTGACGGAGGAGGATGGGAGATGAAGCGGACGGACGCGTAGCCGCCTACTCACGATGAGAAGAGGAAACGAGCTGAGAAAACGATGTCCCATTCCCTTTCTTTTTAGTATCCTGATGTAGGCAAAGACAAATAGAACAGTCGACGGAGTCGTATCCTCAATGCCACCTCCCCTCTCTTGTCCCTGTTACTGACGACTTCGGTCGCCCTACCACTAGGTCACTCCCATAGATCGCCACTGCACAGAAGCAAAATAATATCGTGCGCTGAAACATCCGAAAACAGAAAACGTCATTTGCCGATTCGAGAACATCGAACGATATAGACAGCTATTTTAAACGGTAATAATTCGTAAACGAGGTCGCTGAAGATTAGCATAAATGAACAAAGAGCAAAAAGGCGACCGGATTAACTCACCTGCAACTTGTAGCCGTCCATACACCCGTATACTCACCGATCCTGGGCAGAGAAAGAACAAAGAATGCCGAGAAGAGAATGAACGTATCCGAACAAGACAACACTCCAAGATACCAGTTTATTGACGAACTAATCATGAGTCGATGCGTAAAAATACGAACCGAGGTAAGATTTGCACACAGACCAAATACAATTGCCATGAGTCTCCGCTGGCAGTCTTTTTTTTTCGGTGACTTGTTCTTAACGCTTACGTTCGCCCATCTTCACAAGCTATCCATTCAACTGACGGAGGAGGATGGGAGATGAAGCGGACGGACGCGTAGCCGCCTACTCACGATGAGAAGAGGAAACGAGCTGAGAAAACGATGTCCCATTCCCTTTCTTTTTAGTATCCTGATGTAGGCAAAGACAAATAGAACAGTCGACGGAGTCGTATCCTCAATGCCACCTCCCCTCTCTTGTCCCTGTTACTGACGACTTCGGTCGCCCTACCACTAGGTCACTCCCATAGATCGCCACTGCACAGAAGCAAAATAATATCGTGCGCTGAAACATCCGAAAACAGAAAACGTCATTTGCCGATTCGAGAACATCGAACGATATAGACAGCTATTTTAAACGGTAATAATTCGTAAACGAGGTCGCTGAAGATTAGCATAAATGAACAAAGAGCAAAAAGGCGACCGGATTAACTCACCTGCAACTTGTAGCCGTCCATACACCCGTATACTCACCGATCCTGGGCAGAGAAAGAACAAAGAATGCCGAGAAGAGAATGAACGTATCCGAACAAGACAACACTCCAAGATACCAGTTTATTGACGAACTAATCATGAGTCGATGCGTAAAAATACGAACCGAGGTAAGATTTGCACACAGACCAAATACAATGATTGGCAACGTGACCATGCCCAATAATAACACCTCCTCATTGTCGTAAAATTGATAGGACACGTGGCACTCGCATTCCATAGACAGCATATTACACCAATCTGGCAAATCTGCCTCCTCCGCATAAGCGGCCACACTTGATATCAAATCGCTACCGGACACTGTAGACTCCGGTACAGAAACCGATGTATGAGGCGGCTCTGCAAAATACGCCAAATATGGTAGTGGCGTACTCGACGAATGATTTGAGGAATACAAAGAAGACACTTCATCTGACACCACCGGCCGCCCTTCCGTATCATCCATTGCGACAGACGGATATAGTAACAGCAAACTGGCGGCAGATAAGTATTAGGGAGCAAATGAATCGGAGGAAGATCGAGATAAAACAAATCTACTGGGATTGCAGTAAAATGGAAAGCATCGCTTCGCAAAATACGCAACAATATAGTATGGGAGGCGCGTGAGTCGAACAAAACATAGGAGGAGCTTTGTAGAGCTGACAAAGCTGCCCGTTGCTGCAAGCACTACGCGACTGCGATGGCTGCTTGCGTTCCAAGTGACGACCGCCCCTCCGGGAGTAGTCCGACCACTCACCGCATCCCGACTGCCCGCCGCTGCTTAGCTAGCCTTCACCGTCACCTTCCCCGAAAAAAAATCAAAAATACTGACTTTCTAGAACTTCTATGTGCTCCCCCTTGTAAATGCCAACAAACTTAATTCAGCGAGTAATGTCAGTGGCGTAGTCAAAACGTAAATTTCAAAGCGGACCTATCTCGACTTCTAATGCAGCTGAAAATTTGATAGATAAAAGAAATAAATCCAGAAAGATGAAGATTCTAATCAAATCCACAAGCCGTCCATAACTTACAAATTCCTCACGTACAGAACAACAGATGGAAAACATTTCCGCAGCAACATTTTCAATACTGAGAGAAGAGGATGTTCCCATCTGCACCCCCATCTCCCCCTTTTTCGTCTCCCTCGTTACTATTGTCAACCACACCACTGATTAAGACGACACATCAAGAACAAATCAAGCAACAAGATCACACCAACAAACGCAATAGAAAGAGGCAAAATCTTTACATTTCCAGTCGGAATCAACGAAATAACTAATACAAGAGAAGTGAACAAAAAATAAAATACCACCATTTGCATGATATTTTGAAAAGACGCGATTTTTCGAAAATCCTTCACACAACTACACCTTGACTTGCATTTGTAGATTACATGCCTGAGAGACAAAGTGCTTCAATCTCTTCTAAGTCGCGAATTCTACCGAAGACACACCACATCTTTAGTTATTATTGAGAAGGCCTCACAATTTTCCCAGGCCCAGACGGAAGTCATATCCCTCACTCACGTCACTCCTCTTCCTTTGCCGAGCATCGAATGCCAACCAACGACTTTCTGTTTCATATATATCGAAAACATAACATTATTTTTCTCCTCTCTAAATGATATCAAAAACACCACAACTAATATTTTAATCCTTTTAATCGCCCCGCTACTTCCATACTGGAACATGGCGCTCCTCTCTTCTCGTTTCATCTATTGGCGTTTCGCATCAGGAAATCGTTGTTCATAGCGCTCATCGCGCAGGTATTTGGCTGACACCAGCTGACCTGAAATCAATCATTCGGGCGGCTGCTGCCGTAAAAATAGCCCAAAAGCTTCCTCAAATAAATCCGACGCGCTCATCTCTCCCTGCCTGCTGTCATACACCGTCCAAACCATTGTCCAACAAACGTTATTCCATTCGAAAAAAACAAACCGCAAAGTGTGCTACGGAACTAGCATGATATGTGTGCGCTTTCCGAAACGCTCCTAAGACACTGTCGTAAACAGTCAAAAACCAAACGAGGAATGCTCAGCTCCGCATAAGCTCAACCGCTCAACCCCAATCAAAAAGTTGCTGGTGCGCACTTTATTGATAGCAGTTGAGTGAACTGTTTGCGATACTGGACCGATATTGCTGTTAGCGTCCCCTTTCCTAGGCAACTCAAACTTGACGCGCGATGCCCTCTGTTCATGAACAATCTCTAACGTTCTTTTATATCCTCCACAATCCGATCAAACCTATTTTCATCTTCTCACGTACCCAAAACTGATACACCAATAATTGACTAATTCATCCGTTCCCTTGTAAACGATGTCAAGCATTTATCTTTTTACATTGCACCCTGATAGTGCATCTGAATGCATGACATATTTTATATCAAAGGCAACGAGCAGAAACTCTTCAAAGTTGCACTAGGCTAAATTTGTCGTATTTCGTTCTTTAATAGGCGCTGAGAATGTAAACGGTAATTCGATTGCGCAATTTAAAAGGCTGTTCGGAGCCGCAAACATAGATACAGATATTGTACACCTTTCACGAACAATACGACGCATGCTGAAAAGTTAGTCATCGAAAAGAAACGAACTTAGTAATACTCCACGGACAAGGTTCGTAATACTCCATCTAAAAATGTAATACTCCGTTTAATAATTTAGTAATACTCTATGGCCAAGGTTAGTAGATTTGTTTCAAAATAGCTTCTCAAGAAAATAAACCCCAAAAAATAATTCACTCATAATATCTTAGGCCCATGGCAAATATTGACTCTAACAAAGAAAACGGCCATTTTAGGCACATAACAACAGCAGCTGTTAAAGGAACGATTTTCGTAGGTGTATTACGTCAGCAAAACGTTTAATGATGCCACACGATCAAATATCATAAACAACATAGTGAATCGACTGAAAAAAAAAAATGGAACATTCATTAACTACTGCTGCAAAAATAAATGTGAGAAGGCTAAGGTAAGCAACACATAGAGCATCCACTTTAATTTTGGCTCTTGAATGGGTGATTAAATGTATACATCAATATTTCTCATGCGAATCAACAAGTTACAAAACTGAGAACATTGTTATATTTGTATCGCAAACATATCGATGTTCTGTGAAATACTCTTCATATTTAAAAATTTAAAAAAACCAAACCATATCGACTAACCATCAATACAATACAGCATAAAAGAAATCCCATTCCAAATAGCCTTTCAACGAACACCATAAAGAAACTGATTGAAGCGCGTGATACTAATTTTAGCATCTTCTATGCATCAACAATCTAATTTTATCTATTCGCTAAAGTGCTGTCCAATTAAAAACTATTTAAGCGCGCCGCCACTTCATAGCTCCTCAATACACGACAAATAAAACAAACTTAATTTTGACAATAATTCAATTAGACTACACTCAACGTTGTTTAGCAACGTAAACGCTTAAAGTGATAAGAAAAAAAGCACAAAAAAAATATTCACTATTAACAATCTAATTCATTTTAAAAATTCTGTAACGCATTTTATACGCGTTCAAATAAACGCTATTATATGCAATACCTACTCAAGATTCATGCAGTTTAGTTTAATTCGAACGTTCCTCATAACTTACTCAATTCACATGACATAAGCCGCTTAATAATATTGGCCAATTTCATCAATACTAAAGTACAAAACACTTCCAATATCCTAGACACATGCACCTCTATTCCAACTACTACTAGTAGTAGTCATTCGATTGCAAATACAACCAATACTATTTTCCACCTCAGAACGCTTGCCTAATTCGTAAAATTGAATAAGCAAATTTAAAATTCACATGGCTGCATCGAATGTAATGTCGCACAACTTCTTAAAATAATAATTTAAAATCAACGCAAACTCTAATGAAAATGATTTTGGGCGAAATTCTTATCGTCTGCTAAACATCTCTCATTTGCTACAAGCAAAGCTCCCACCATCTCAGCTTTAAATCTTTTCAATCGTATTTTCAAGGAAACATTAATTTAGTGCAATCCCAATGAACACTTTGGGGCCGAATGCAAATGAGCAGTGTTTTCGATCATTTCACAAAAACATCGCAATCGAAGATCATTGAGAGCGATTGGTCTTAGCACACCTGAAGTCGACATTCAACGTCGCACAACTTCTTAAAATAATAATTTAAAATCAACGCAAACTCTAATGAAAATGATTTTGCGGCGAAATTCTTATCGTCTGCTAAACATCTCGCATTTGCTACCAGCAAAGCTCCCATCATCTCAGCTTTAAATCTTTTCAATCGTATTTTCAAGGAAACATTAATTTAGTGCAATCCCAATGAACACTTTGGGGCCGAATGCAAATGAGCAGTGTTTTCGATCATTTCACAAAAACATCGCAATCGAAGATCATTGAGAGCGATTGGTCTTAGCACACCTGAAGTCGACATTCAACTGCTTTTTGTCGATCCATTACTTTAGCAAGCAAACAAACCATATTACGCACTACCTCCCCATGTTCTACCGTCCATTTACGTCGAGTCGAGATCCATTGATTTAAGCGAAATTTAGCACACGGAATACACAAATCTGTTCAGAGTAGACTTTCAAAACTCGCCCGCTAAAGCAACCATCACTGCTTATGGAGCCCTCAGACTCTCCACCTTTTCTTAGCATCACGGATCCCGATTCTGCAAAAGCGAGCACTTCCCCGACGAAGAGATGTGGCTGAAGAGGGCCGTGAAAGGGACACACACGATTTCTCGGCTCTTATTACAGCTTTCTCTATCACTTATGAAGATATCTTTTCATTACAACCTCTCTGCTTACTTCCCTTCTTTCCTTTCAAACTCCTAAAGCTGTCCGTGCATAAAAGCATTGTCCACCGCGTTTTTTATAACCATATTTTAATAACTAAGGATATAATTGTACCACTCTTTTGAATGAATACTGCATTACAATTTTCTTCGGAAAAAAGGTATAAATACTGCACTTCATAGCTGTTCCTTTTCATTGTGAACGCATCGTGTGCAGGACAATGCAAGAACTACATACATTTCTTCCTGCGACGACAGGAAGAATGTTGTCCTTTTTTGCCACGAATAATGTGATGAGCCATTATCTAGAAAAGAAAAGAACGGAAATATCCCATGTCGAATTTGACATCTCTTCTTTGCACGAACAGAGTATTGCGAGTTGATGCGACATCGTAAAAGTATAAATTGCGACTTGGCATGATATCGTAAAAGTGTAGAAAGTATAGCAGTTCTCGCTATGATGAAATTATTGCTCTCACCTTTCTGGCTCCTCTAAATAATGCACAGCTGCATACACTATAAGGCACTTTGATGATGTGCCTCGCAAGAAATTCATTTCATACATTCCTGAGAGTTAACTTTCCATTTCCCCGCCCACTCCTTGAGAACAGAAACAGAACAACAGCGACTAGTCCACCTCTCCTTTCGGTACTGCGGGGATGGAAGGAAGGAGGCGGGACCGATAAGCGCTTCATCCCTTCCGCCCCCAGCTTTAGCCATACCAAAACCATTGACCACTTACAAAAGTATACGCATTCCTCTATCCGCAATATCTACTCATGTGCATCTACTTTGCCAAGAAAGATTAGCATAAAAGCGCTCGCCCATAAATCTCCTGTAAACACTGCGTAGTGAAACAAAATAAATAAGCAAAACAAAACGCCGTACAAAAAGAATCCACCTAAGCGGTAGTCAATGTGGCCAATGGTGTAGAAGTTTGTCGTCGGTGCTAGGTGGAGGCACTGCCAAGGCACTGCGCGAGCACAACCGTTTTGTACTCTAGATGAATACTTAAGTGCTAAATGTTTTCCATGATCTGATAACACTCACCTACAGTTAATGAATACCAGCTGCCATCACAGCGGCACTAGCGTAATCACCCAGCCAAATGCAACATCTTTCACATGTAATCACGACTGTACATACCCTTTCTACATCACTCGCCCTCCCTCCCCATATTTTGCGAACTCCGGCAAGGTATGCGCAATATGGAGTACTTTACGAGGATGAAAACAAGTTACCAAAAAAAAATCGTGAAAACGAGAGAGAAAGACGTGAATAGAGAGAAGACGAGGAAGGAGAAAATTCGTACCTTCATTCCAAACTGCCATCTTGCTTCATCGCAGATAAAAGGGATCACATTCGAGACTTGAAACTTGAAACTTGAAAACTGTGATGAGGTGGTATTCACACACATGTAAATAAATACGTTGGGCCGAAACATAATTGAATCCCCAGGTTATCCCAACGCATATGTTCCACTTCCCCTGTCTGTTACTTTTTCCTCGAAACCAATTATTTCCTTTTAGTCACTGCTGACTGCCGCCAGAACGGAAAACAGACCAGAAGAAATTGGATTAATTGTTGAAAACAAACTCGAGACACTTTTGAAAACAAGTGTAGCACCAAGCAAATTCGATTTTAAAAATTGACTCTATTTTGAAATTGATTATACTACAAATCTGTCACCCTGCTCGCACGAAAACCTGTACGGAAAGTTAAATAAAGATTCCTAAGATTTATCGAGCTTCCAAAACCAACTTTTACGCTAGCGCTGCAACCGCAGAAAGCTGGCGGCTGAACAGGAGTGAATAAACCGTTGCCGAACCTGGCGGCGTATGCAAAAAATCTTCAGACAATATCGAGCAGAAACTTTAGAAAATTGAAAAATCCAACAAAAAACCAAGTCCTTTAAACAATTTTACAGAAAACTGAAAAAGAATTTTTCGTTTATTTAAGCAAATGTGTGAAGGACAGAAAAACATTCCATACGAGGTAAACGTGAATAAGTCTTGCGAGATCAACTAAACTGAAACTGAGTCATAAAAAATGTCATCCGCTTTTGATTAATTCTTTCCAGTGAAAATTATAACGAATTTTAACTGAAAACAACGCTTTTAAACAAACTGCAATACTGATATGCACTTTTGTTTCCCTCTAGCACGTTCTCTCCTCCGTTACAGCACATGTCACGTGGGAGTCGCTCACTCATGAACCAAAAGGGCATCGCATGTCAATGAAGTGCCTCTAACGACTTACAATTTCACGATTTCCTACTAAGGCATACTCCAAGCTACAAGATGCACACGACAGCCGCTTCTTCTCTCTTCACATCTCACCAATTGTAGCAAAATGTTTGCAAATACTTTAGATTATTGACTGCACTGTGTTTTCTTGCATACCAACTCATACATGCTTCAATTACACTTTTTGACTTCAAGTTCAATACAAACATCATATTGCATATTGCATGAAACACTGCACATACAAGCATCACACTTCCTCCTCATCCAATTTTCGATCTGGCTGTAAACGGTATGCTGGTGCTTGCAGCCAATCCGGGATTGTTGAAGAAAGTGTTGGAAGTAGCATCACAACGGAAAATCGCTGCGGCATCATTCAGCTACGAATAATGAGCTATAATTGCCAATATAATTAGTATTAGATCATTTAAAAAAATAAATCAACGTACTTCGCAATATACGCAGTTGCAATAGTGGCACGTTGTAGAAAACAGTAAAATGCGACCAACCGTTGAACCACGTGCCATGAAGAGCAGTGAACGCGTCCTTGCAATCGGAAAACGTAGCAAAACGCGCGAACACGACTCCCTCCTTCGAACCTTCCTCAACATGTACATGTAGTGGACGGATTGGAGATAACTTCTGCAATAACGCTCGCTTCACATCTGCGCCATCTCTATCCGCTGATCTGAAAAAAAACAGTGATGCCTCAAAGGTAGATGACCACAGATCTTTGCACTAAAAACATTTTACAAAACATGATACTCAATTTTCTACCTTTCCTCAGTTCCATGACGAATTCCAGCGAAAGAATTTTATTTGAGCCAATCTCTTCAAATAGAATTATCATCAAGCGATTCATAAAATCACTTAATCATTAATGTAAGAAGGGAGAAAAAGTGCAAGGAGTAGCGTCAACTCTAATTATTCTCCCTGTACTATTTCGCTCGCCTCTCTTCGTGCCAGTGAAGCCGCCTTATCCAATGGTGTGAACCACATTTCAAAATGATGCCCATGGCGGAAAACTGCACTAAGAAGAGTATTTCACTTTTTTTGGCAAATTATAGTGCCAAAAAAAACTTACTGAGTGGAAGGGAACATTCCACGAAGCTTCAAGCAGTGAGAGAGCGCATGATCAGGTACGTTTAACTGCGACTGCCCATCAAATGCTGAAACATCACTCACGTTATCACTGAGGACGCTCTAGTCTCCAATGCGCGCGCATGGCGACAGTTTCGGATAACGGCTTTGCAGAACGCCAACACCTCGTCCTATATATCATCAGGAATATAGGGACATGATGTTCAGGAAGACGGATAAGTCGCCATAAGACGATGAAAAATCGAATAAAAAGAATCTGTTATTGCACAGCTGGTTACCGCTTCAACTATCACCACCTGCCTTAAACAATACCTCTACTCAACGTTTATTGTATTTCCATCCTTACAAACAGCAACTTTATTATTGCTCTGACCACGTACAACGCAGGAAGCTTTCGCACAGGAAGAATACGCTTTATTGTGCCTGCCATGTCCGAGAGAATTTCAGCAACTAGTATCTTAACTCAAAAGAACAGTGAATGCGATCGCCGAATTGACTTTCTACTGCGCCATCGACGATACGAAATTTACTTCGTGTTGAGATATTAAGATGTGGTGCTATGCGTTGACATTAACTGAAGGGCAAGTGAAAAAAAACAGCACAGGAAATAGTGTGATTCATGCCAATTTAAGAGGCAATATCGAAAGAGCAAAAGAGATCACTGGGGAGATCACTGATTATTTATCGGAAAACATCTGAAATCCTCAAATTATCAAATTCGTCAACGAACCATTTCCTTGCCATCCGGTTTTCTTGGCAGGTAGCCAACGCCACACAGCACACTCCACTCCATTGATAATGCGGCTTTCTACAGGAAATAGTGTGATTCATGCCAATTTAAGAGGCAATATCTAAAGAGCAAAGAGATCACTGGGGAGATCACTGATTATTTACCGGAAAACATCTGAAATCCTCAAATTATCAAATTCGTCAACGAACCATTTCCTTGCCATCCGGTTTTCTTGGCAGGTAGCCAACGCCACACAGCACACTCCACTCCATTGATAATGCGGCTTTCGGTGCTCACTCTCGACTCATTTAAATTGATGAAACTGACCGCTTGCTGCCAACGGCGCCATTCGGGGCTATCGCGAAGCCTAAGATGTTGTTGAACCGCTACTTAAACGTCAGCCAACTTAGAAAAACGTCATTCTTTTTAATAATTGGCAGTTTGGACGTGAATAAAAATATTTAATCAATTAACTATAAGCGCTGCTAAAGGAGCTTATTTAATTATCGTATGACACAGCTGCGAGAGTTACCCTCCACACGATATTCACAAGCGAATTCGTTTTCTCTCTAAGCAACACCATTACGACCACGCCCTCAAAAAGGCAGATTGCTTCTAGCTCGTTTCTGCCCCAGCCCTATTGCCATAGGGAAACGTTCCATTACCTTACAACTTACAATACTCCAAGCGCATCCGAGTCTTTCAAATATTACCCACTTCAACGTGCACTTTGTCCAGTTTACAACAGAATACACTGAGGAACTGCCAACAGCACAATCAAGTTCGTGCTTCTGACAAAGGAGAGTGTTGCAAATAGACTGAAGACCAAAAGCAGAAATCTGCAAAACAGAAACCTCTTCGAAGGAGGGATGAGCATGTCACGAACGTGAGGTTCAGCCACATATGCCTGCCCTTGCTCGCTTGAGTCACGAATTATGTCTGTAAACGCGTGAACATACTTAACAAGTGCTTAGTTAATCTTTAAAAATCTGCCTTATAAAGCAAGAGAGGCGACAAGTCAGGGGATGAGGAGGCGCTGAACTTGGCCTAAACCTAAGGGAGTGGTGCAGCTCTTTTATCACAAAACAAAAAGATAACGTACTTCCAAGGGAACGTAAGGATTTTAAAAATAACGAAAATCTCGCTATTCGGGCATCCAATGCTATATAAACTCCAAAAAAGATCGTACTCGGAGGGAGTGTTAAAGAAAGCGGTGGGAGAATCTTCCCATCTACTCTGGGTTAGGAACTGTCTCACAACCCACAGCATAGGGAAGACCGGGTAGAAGAATCAATTTTTGCCTCCCTTGCATCCTTCCAATAGATGGACGGCTTCGGCCTCAACCTATTTTTATTATATCACAATCTACCATAGCGCACGATGGAAAATATGGAGATTACTCGACGATATGAAAGCAGCCAAGACTTTTTGTTCAGTTATTCAAACACTTCGCTAGAGACCCAATATGAATTAGAATTCAACATGAGAAATGAACGAACTTCTGCTCAATGAAATCAACACTTCCTTGTGTATATCTTTTCAATCATGACAATCGTCTAGAATCACCACATCTGATCGCTTATTAAACACCAAAATCACGTACAACTGATTGCTAATGCTTTGTGTTTTTTTAAACCCCCTTCATCTGGTTAAGCCTTAAGTGAAACGCGGACAAATCCGAAAGCATTTGTCTATTGAAAATGAAAGGCGTTTTCCCAAAAATGCGTTCTAAAGATCTTCAACTACTATCAGGGGCGATTTTGAGTAATTATATTTCTTTTCCAATGTAAGCACCTGGCCGGATTTGTCTGAGTTCTATTCGTTCCCTAATGTTGAGCTTTTTGCCATCTCTGCCTGCGTAAAGCTAAAATACACCATGCAATAAAACACTGTCAGAATTCTTGCCAAATGCACGGCTTTACAATTATGTTTAAAAACTTCGGAAAGAAAGAAAGGAAAAATAGAAAGTTCTTTAGGGGAACGTAAGGAACGGAAGCGCTGACGTTCTAGTGAGGACAGCATAAGAATTTAAACAACGTCTGTTGCTCCCCTACCTTAGGAAAGATTAGAAAACCTTGCTTAGTGGCAGCAAGTGGCCGGTGGGAGAAAACCCCAACATTCCCACTGTTCTATACCTTTTACTGTTTATGTATTTGACATTCTCCCTGCAAGTTCTATGGAATCAAAGCAAATGCTCTATTATCTGCAACTCTCTTTTCATTATATACTCCACAAACTGGATACGACCCATCCCTCCCCTCCCCTCCCTCCTCCACCTCGCTGCACCTTCAACAATAGCCATGGTCAGAAAAACCAAACTTGGAAAGAGAACGGCAACAAAAACGCACCGGTAATCTTTTCAATGAGATCGAAAACCGCACGCTTCTCCTCAGCTTGGGCGGCATGCCAACGCTGATTCACGAAGTAGGCGCCCATACATACCGAAATAACTAAAAACCGTCTCTTGACACGAAAAATAAGAATCTATCTAAGAATCTATCGAGAAACTTCTGAAAGGGAGCAAAAATGTTGGATTCGTGCATGGTCAATAGCGAATACTACAAATTAATGTCGAAAATGTTTGACACGTCAACAGAAATTTTACTTTATGACTTCCCGTGATTCGCCTAAAACTTCCAGCACCATTTAACGTGAACTCACACTCTCGAAACTCAGTATTTCCGATCGCTGAGGAGAATGGAACTAAATTTGAGCGCAAAAAAATGCGAAACAGAACTCTAAAAGAAAGCTCCCAGTTCAGGAGAAAATCGAACATAACGAGTCTGTGCAAAGGATGAGCTATTTTGAAAACGAGATAGAAGTTGAGAGAATCGAGGAAGATAATCGGGAGTTTGAGCGAAGTGGTCCCCACGAAATGAAGGGCTTAATATGAAGATGGGACAGGAGCGGCAGTAGGGGAGCTCAAATCGGAATTACTACACTGCATCCAGTTGAGAATCGACTCTCCGGCCTCTTTTCCTAACGTCTTTTTATTCAGGTGCCTACCCTCCCCTCTCCCTTCACTCCACAAAACTGCTGTTCGACAAGTGAGGAGTTGCCACTTCCCATATTCCTTACGGATCGCACAAACTCCCCGGAGAAATTACTGCCAAATGGCGGCATCGCGCCCTCTGATCGGCAACAACAGAAACAACCGGCTTTCAGCTTTAGCTGAAACTGAAATTAAAGGAACGACACACATTAAAACTATTTATCTCTTCCATCCGTAACGAGAACTGGATCACTCACTGATGGCAATGATAATTGTCGGCAGGATGGCGTACGCATAAAGGAATATCGCGGTTTCCATTGCTGCATCTTAAAAAAAGCTCTTTTAGCTTCAGTAAAATTCTTCCCATAACCAGCCCAGCTTTTAAAGCATTAAACTTGACAAATCACTTTCGACAAACATGAAAAGCAAAAAATTTTTGCAGCGAAAGATAATGGCGACCCACACGCTCCTGTGTCAATCGGCTGAAAGTCATGGCTGTGTTCACTAAGCCCACCCCTCCCCCCAATCCTTATCAGCAAAAATGTCTACCTGCGATCCAGCTCACATCCTTTGATTTCAACTTTGATACCCATACACTCATCTTGTCACAAATCTTCACCATTAACTAGTCTTCCTGTCATTCCATAATTCATTTTCGCTCCAAACACTCGTAAGTTCCAGAAACTTAAGCAGACAAATACCTGACCACACATAAAAATGATTTCAAATCCTCATCGCTTCCAGCTACTAAGCCAAACTGTCGAGAATGTGTTCATCGAATTCGTTGATATGGACTTAACCACTGAGAGCAGAGATGCACAACTCAGGATTGCAAACGGACAAGCTGGTCTTAAGGATAACCTCAAAAACGTGAATACAGCAGAAAATTTGATAGCACAAAAAACTATCATCTGAACTTTTTAAACGTTGAGAACAGGTCTGCAACAACAAATTAACGCCCATCTAGCACAGTGACAAGTAGGCCAAGCTCATTTAACAATTGGCCTACGTTCAACGGTAGCAGGTTGGATTCTGCCAGGACACTACCAGGAGTGGGCCAGATGAACAAATGTGTGTTTGCACAGATATAAATATAATAAACACTGCAAAAGGAATCCCTTTTGTTTAAAGGAGTAGCAGCATTCCAGAAAATGTAGAAGTATTGTTGCTTTCGATAACCAGCTGCACAATAACAGACCCCGTTTGATCAACATTCCGGCATCTTATAAACAGTCCTCTATCCTCGCTGACAATGTATGCCCTCCACATGTCGAAACATGGAACAAATAAGAAATTGTACAGCGCAAATGGTGTTTGTAAGGTTACGTAACAAAACTATTATAATGAAGATCACTATTACCTACAAAGTAAACCTATGCATAAATTATTTAAGAGGATTGTTGAAAGCATAAAAAAACAAGAAGAATATTACTAGATGCAATTCGTCCTGCGTTGATAAAAATCTGAGTGTGAACGGTAGCCAGGTAAGCGAGAAGAAGAAATGCAAATAGCAGTGTCAGTGAGTATAGAAGTAGTCGGGAGACGTCAACCCCACGCGCGGATATATCACTCCGTCCTCTTGCCGCACCCGCATAGGCACCACCCAAACCGTACGTCTGTCTACGATCATAGTGGCCAACTGACTGTAAATAGCTAAAGCTTATTACTGCATATAGGACTTCGCAAACGGCCTACAACAATGGGCAGTGGTCAAACACTCCAGAAAAAATATATCGATAGATGACGAAATGGAATCGCTATTTTCAAAAACGTTGTGACAGTTATAAATCGGACCTGCAAACAGCTTATGCCACATATTCGAAAAATTTCGATAGAAGAAAGACAGACAAAGATGAAAAGGTGTAATTCACAATTTAAATCTTTGAAACAAACCTTTGGTGATGATTTGAATGGAGCAGTGAGTGCAGCAATAGCACGAGAGGGAATTTTGCTGATTGCGGCGAGAATGGAGACACGTTTGACAGAAGATCTAGGTGGAGCAGGAAGTAAGTAGTGGTTCGTGAAACCACTCGATGGCAACTCTCGCGAACTCTCCATATGTCCATCATCTTCGCCTTCCATCTCTTCATCCTCATACTCTTCTTGTTCCTCTTGCTGTACTATACGACGTCCAGTGCCAAAAGGATCACATGTTGCCGTGAATGCCGGTCGGTCGCGTGATTCTGAATAAAATATCGTAGAGTGAAAAGTACCTTCGAAATGCATTACATTCGAGATACTCGCAATGGCGCTCTCAGAAAATGTGCGAATGGGGGAAGGTGGAGGCAGAGGGGGGAGCCGGAATGTGAGGAGGCGGGAAGACGCAGAGTGGAAGCCGGTCACTTTCTCCTCCTTCGGAATGCACAAGTCACTAGAAAAGATCACCATCGCCATATGCGACATATTCATTGTGCTTTCTTCTACGAGAAATTTCTGCGTATGCCAGTCGGCCTTCCGCCTGCAGGCTCTCCGATATTACAATATTTTGAATAAGGCAACGAAATTTTCACCAAAAAACGAGCCGCTTAGACTTGAACAGTTTTTAAAATTTGCAACAAACAAACTTCTGCAGCCGTTTCAAACGTCGGGAAGAGCTGATGCCTTCGTCTGCCTCGTCCAGCCATCCCTTGCACTTCAACCTTACTGGCAGTTTATTTCAATTTCTTGTATTCTTGCAATAATATCTAGTTTAATGCCTAGAAAGCTACGCCACTCCTTCGCCCCCACGCAGCAGCGAATGTTAAAATTAGTTAAGAGAACGACTAAAAAATTGAACAGAAAGAAAAAGTTTAAGGTCCTAAAAAATTTCCGCCGGAAACGAATTTTTCATTCCAAAATTTCGCCTATCTGAGGCTTTCCGTTTCAAAATTTCGGCTATCTGAGGCTCTAGAAACTTGTGTCAGTGTTTTGAGAGATCCTCGAGTTCATCGCTCACTTCACTTAGTTTTGCGAGCAATACATACTGAAAAATATCACTATCTTAAGCACAGTCTCAGCTTGAGCAGCTCTTCACATCCTCCTCTCATGATTTTAGGATGCTTTGATGGCGAATAAGCCAGAATCTCAAATGCGGCGACAACTTTCAAAAGGCGAGATCAGAACAACAACGAAAAACGTTTGCCCTCTCTAAAGTGCGCAATTCGATGAGCTTCGCCGCTTCTATATGTTATGTCAAGCACGGGCGAGCGTGATTAACATAAAGAACACCTGCAAACATACCGAACTATCTCCATATTAAATTTCCTGATGGCTATAAATTCGACAGCATCTCCGCGAAAAAGGGTTGCATCAAAAGGATCGTTTCTCGTCATGCTCAGGAAAATGAGGTTTTCTTATGAGAAATATGGTGTTTCAATTTACTGACAATACGAATGACTACGACATAAAGAAAGTGAATGACTCGATAACGCAATTTTGTATGATTAATTTTCCAAGGCAGAGGTATTTTCATGATGGTTCAGACTTCGTGAGAATCTTGTACGATGGTGAGTAAAAAACGTGGCCAACAGGCAGGACATGAACCCGCTACTTTCTGCTTGTCGGCTGAATACTCTGCCTACTTCAGATTTGTCGGCAACATCCAGTAATATAAACTGTTAATTGCCCATCCGGCTTGCCGACAACGTTTTTCTTTGCCATCACAAGAGAACTGTCAATGAGTCTGAGCAAGCCCAAGGATGGCTGTCATGAAAAAACAATCATATACACCATCTCATCTGAAATGATTTCTGTTCTACTTCGACTGGGGTGCTTTACGCCAATTGCCAGTGTTGCATCACGCTCACACTGCAGCCCATGGGACAAACAACAATCTACCACTAGCTTGTACTGCCGGCACAGCATTCACCCAACAGGTGGAAGGTCGTGGCCGCACGTGCTGACAAAGTTTTCACTCGCCATCACGCAAGATTGATAATAAAAATCGCTGGGTCTCATCAATTAAGCCTCATACTGTTATCATTAGCTGTTAATTTGTCACAGACAACTCCTCAAGAACCTAGTTTTCATAAATTGCCTAGCATAATAAACTTTGCTAACAATCCCTCCCTCCTAAAAAAATCGAAAAAACTAACGGCTGAGATATAAAGTGGTGAGATCAGTGACAGCTCCTGTCGTTGAAGGTGCCGTTGGAGTGGATTTGAAAATGGACGATGAAGTGCTGTAAGAAGAGGGTGGCTCAACGCGATGAATAGATGAGAAACGCGGAGGGGTTGGCGTGCGCTGTGAGATCTTAGAAGGAGCCTGAGGCGCCGGCGCCGTTTTCGGCGCCAACATTGGAGCCGTGATGTTCAGTAGACCAGGGTATATCTCATCTGCTCTGAAAACATTCACGTTACCCCAACGACTGATAAAAGTTTGCACAATCATGTGCTTGCTGAAATTGTTTTGCAAGGAAAATTCAGACAGTTTCAATAATTTTTAAGATGGCTGCTTCACCTTGGCAAGCTGCAGAACCTACTCAAATCGTCACCAAGAAAGTATTCTTTCAAGCAGCACCAAGTTTTGTTCTAAATGAACTGATAATGGACTGTTGTTACCGCACATGAACTTTCTGGCCATTTTCATTTTGTGGCCTGCAAGAATACTTTGATATCTGGCGCCCTTATATAGTTTGACAGGTCAAACAGTGACGTGGTAAAAAAAAAAACGAAACATCAAATACACCTAGAAATCAGCTCAAGATTGATGGCAAATCTTCTTGCATGGAAATGTGCTAACCGGCCGCATCAACTATTTCCTGATATAGGAATAATACTTCCTGGCCACGCGCGCAATAAGATTCGGACAGTTTCCCAACTTTGGAAGCAATCATCGAAAGGCCACGATCAGTGGACAGTTGGTTTGTATACCTATATTGAAGAATGCATAATCAAATGAACAAACATCTGAAGCTACTGAAAACAGCGAAGACCCCTTGTCCTTGACTCAAGTAAACGCTTCGTCATCTTAGCCATATAACGCTATATGGAGTAATATAGTTAGGTGTGCGAAACTGAACAGCATTACGGAAAACATTAGGAGCCACCAGTTTCTATTTCCGGCTCTCCTAACATGGAGGCAAAAATCTACCAGAGCGGGAAAAAACTCATCAGACAGAAAAAAAAAATAATGCTTCTGGCGCCCTAAGCCCAAGCAATATAGCAAAGAACAAACCGTTTTTTAGACGGTGAGGCTTGTGGTGATTTTTTGTCAAAAACTCATCAGACAGAAAAAAAAATAATGCTTCTGGCGCCCTAAGCCCAAGCAATATAGCGAAGAACAAACCGTTTTTTAGACGGTGAGGCTTGTGGTGATTTTTTGTCAGAAGACGGTGCTTGTGGGACAGCTGCAGTTCTGCCGCGCAAGACTCGCAGTTCAGGCATCAACTCCTCATTCTGAAATGCACTCTCGCGCTCTTCTGAGTCTGAGGTATCTTCGGGCTCTGACCTCGTACCCTTATGACGACCACCACCACTCTGCAAAGATTTACGTCGATCGGAGGGATGGCGCGCTAAATCCGTCACCACTTCCTGCAAAATCCTTATCCTGCTATTCGACTAGTTACATCAATATAACATTTCAGTAAATTTGTTCCAAACTCAAACGACAACTACTGCGCGATTTCATCGACGCATCATTTTATGTAAGACAACTGTGTTGAGGCGAGCTACAAAACTGCAACTGCATAACAGCATCAGGAATGCAAAATAAAGTGCGGCGTGCTTTTCACTTCACAGGCACAAGTACTAGAAACTTTTTAAAATGAATTTCTTACCAAGAGTAACAACACATTAAAAAATATCATTTTCGAATTTCGCATCTATATGAACAGAGATATGATTTATTCTGCAAGCGTTGTTTCCTTTCGTTAGGGAACTAGACAACTCGATTAGTGCGATTTCTCTAACTGCGAGTGGAAAAAAAAAAGTGCGCCGCTCATATATTGCAGTATAGGTTAGTTTCATTTAGCCGACCGATAAATCTCTCACTTTGGAAACCGATTCCACTCAGTAATCGAAACACATAATTGAAACCGTCGAAACGATCGACAAAATACTATGGATTAGTAAGAGTTGATGAAATTTTCGTGCTAGTTGGTCTGTTGACCATAAAACAGCTTATTGTTAGAAAATGCACAAATTCAAAGAATCTTTGCCTCGACGATAAAAGAAATAACGTCAACTCACTATGAACACACGCACATAAACAGGCAAGGTTACAATCCAAGGTCACCTTATGGTCCTTTTGTAATAAATCGACACATCCTATGTCCTTATTAATATCCAAATGATATGCAGTCAACCCCTTCTGGCTATCCCAAAAAAAGTGACAATTACCACTCTTCTCCACATGCCCTCTTTACCATCAATGCGGATGAGAAAGTTTTCAGAAGGAAGCGAACATTTAACAGACAGCAGCAAAATGAGAGCCATGAATCGACAACAAATTCGCTACTCACCGTACTTGAGGTCATCGTCGTTGACTTGCGCTTAACTCGTACTGGAGACTTGGACGGTGAACGTGGGCTTACGGGTGACGACGCAGGAAGTGCGCTTGAACGACGACGTTTTTCCAGCTGTTTCTCGTATAGCGACCGGGTGGTCGCCGTTATGGGACCAACGGTCGCACCCAGCGCACTCAGCTCAGCACGTAGCTCAGCATCACTCAAACTGCTTACAGAAGCCATTTGCTATAAATCACACTCAATTTGACGAGCTTTTAAGGAATCGCTTGACTGGATTGCAATTCTCAAACGATACGCTTCCAAATGACATGCAGCAATTTCTTACCACACAATTTTCGTGCAATACGTCTAGTCAGTAGCAGTCTTTATTAGATTTGTATCACAACAAGGCTGTCAATCAAATCAGCCATAGACAGTACCAGCACTCGAAGCAATTTGAAAACGTATGGTGTACGTCATGTACGCATGTGAAAAATGTAGCCGTTTATGCCCTACGTTTTTGATCTGCTACGGCAGCGGAATCCGTCACATCCGGACTATTACAGTTTATCTGTTCAAAATGTATTGTATTTCTCACTTCAAAAGATCTGTTCGAACCGTATAAATACTAAATTGCATGCTGGAAAAACCCGAAATAAAGAACCACATAAAACGTTTAATTTCCCCAAGCGTTACCGCTAGGCTCAGCTCTTTATCAANAATATTTAATCATTTCATAATCGCCTAAAGCATAACGAACTTTGAGGAACTGATCAGCTTGAGGTCAATTAATGTGCAGTTATGTTTAACTCAATTTTAAACGTTTTGCCACTATATTTTCGTGAAAACTTTTATTCGGATTATTATTGTTTGTTTTCCTGTTTGCCAAACAAAAATCTACCCCATAAGTACATCGAGGTAACGATATACATAACGGGCAATACTAATTTGCAACTAGAAAATCTAGATAAAAATCTTGCCCAAATGATTAAACGACATGAAAACTGTCTACATGGTTCGGTTTTGGTTTCGCTGATAATAAGTATCGGTGCTAATTAAAGCGCTGCTAATCAACATAACGTCAGCGAGAAAACAAAAATGTGAACGCTATTCACGCCAAGGCGACAGTTATTTGCCTAAATTTTGGCAAATTATATGCACCCCGCTTCTGGAGTCGTCTAATCTAGTAAACAAAAGGGTAAGAGAACTACAAAGTTCCACAACCATGGCACTCAAAACACACACAGTCCTACCCTCTTAACTCCTAACGAAACATCTGCCGAAATGGAGAACAGAAAAACCTCAAATCAAAACGCAAAATTAATGTTATCCGCCTATCACAGATTCAAAAAATCACTCGATGACTAACTAATAGACTGAATTCCATGACTCAAAGAGAACTGAAGTGACGCCATTCTCTAGTCAAGAAATTTTCGAAATGCGCGCCGTTACGAATCTTTTCGAAAATCGAGCGCTCGCTCACATTACAGCGCTAAATAAATTTTTCTGTACGTAAAAGTTTCGGTGGGGAACGTTTTTTTTGCTTGAAAATAGCGACGAAATCTTCGTGTAGAATTTGTGGGATAGAGATTTGTTTGTAACTAATAACAATATAAATTGTATTATGAAGTTCTGATGGGACTTGTACAAGTTTCCTCACATTCGTACAAGATAGATTATAGTTAAGACCGGATATAATGCGTCGAGGAGATGGTATAACAAGTTTATGCTGACTTATTGGTGATTGTACGTCGTTCAAGCTTCCGTCTGTGCAGTCCACTCTTCGTCACCCCGTTCAACAAATACGTAAACGATGGAGCATACAACATGTTAAAAGTTACAGAATGAACGATCACGTTGACGTTGAAATGAAGAAACCTGAGCACATTTTTATTGCTATGAAGCGTTGATGAATTTTATGGAAAGATTCGTCCAGACTTCCTACATGTGCTTTTCCTATATTATTGCTTTTATCATCATGTTTCATGATTCTTCCTTGATGCATTCTTACTGTCTCTCCACTCTTTTGAATATGCAGTACGGCGACTGCATGAAGATTTCATCGCTTTTTTAAATACTAGAACGGACTGTTAGTGAAAGGCTTAGAGTTTATTCATTTTGTAATACAACTTCTGTTTATATGAGACTGCCGCACATAGATCCGTTTTACGAATTGTTTTGCATTTCATTTAGTTTTCGACTTCCCTTTTCTAATGATTCATTTCACCAGTTATATGTATTATTCAAACATAAAGCTCTTCTCTTAAGTGTTGGTAATAATTCGATAAGCTGATATTGCTTAGGAGTGTTTTTCGATACGACGCGTTCGCGTGACCTTTAACAGTCCTCCAGTACGGCGTTAAAGGCGAATGACGTTGGCCCGTTTGGTTAGCAGTTTGCATTTGTTTTACCGTCAACTTGGCTCGATGTCAGTGCGAGAGGATGCGCTTTCCAATTTCCGCAGTATTGGCACCAAAATTGTTTGCGTGGGAAGGAACTACAAGGTGACCATTTGTTTTTTTTTTCGTTCATTTCTTCTGCGCTCCGTATAAAGGAGTGAATACGGAGGGTGTAATGTTACGAAATGAAAGCGACTATTAAGTTTTTCTTACTTACGCTTCGAAAGTTCTGCAATTTCATTACCGCTGATGGTGGTATAGGGTAAGCTAATATCAGTGGGAGGTGGAGGGACGGGGGGAGGGGAAGGAGGGGACGAGTTAAAATTTATAGATGAGAGTGATCCGAATAGCTGATGCTGCTAAGTTACTATCAGTTCCCATCGTGCTGTTAGCAAAAAAAAAGTATCCCGCGTCAACTAAATAACTCAATTAGCTGAATAGCAGTAATTAGTTACGAGGCTAATAAACAACTTAGCAATCAAATTAACCAACAACTAGTGTGAAGCGAATATCGATTATTATCGTATAAAGGGGAAATTAAAATTAATAAATAATGTGAACGTAAAGAATATTTAGTGATAAGTTGCAAAAGGGAAAATTGAAACGGAAAAAGATGAGAAAATGCTTAGAACAGCCATAATGGGAGACGAATCATGAGCAACAATGAAGTCGCTTCATAAAGCACAAATATTTTATGAAACACATTTGGTGTCGTTTTCAATTAGAATTCCATTTTCTTCGAACATATCGTAAATATTGATCGCTTTTACTTGATCGATTTATTCGATTTTATCGCTGCTATGCTCGTAACGATTATTCACTTCAAACAGTTTTGTTCATTGCATAATTCTCATATTTGAGCTGATATTTAGTATTGTTATAAAATCACATTCGCTAATGATATATAGCAATCACACAACAGTGAATCGATACCTTCTTTTCAATTAACTCTCATCGAGACGTTTTATCGCCCCATTTTATATTGACTAACCCTTGTGCGCCATGAATGAGAGTACATGGAACTCTCACAAAACTTTTGCCGAATTTCCTAAATGTCAGCAACAAAAAAAATCAATAGTCGCTCCTTGTCTTCAACACTATACATTTTATAAGCAGTTCAGTGCGGTTTTTCGACAAGAAAAGTAGTGACAAAAGTGAAATTTGTTTTTTCCTTACACGTCTCATTCTGCTAAACTCGCATATTAGTCCGAATCGAATTTTCGCACTTCTTGATACGTTACAAGTGGTTTTCTGTTGGAGATGGTGGTTCAGATGGCTGCACTTATAGCATACTTTGATTAGCATCAAATATTATCAACCCATAACTCCTTTTTTTCCTGTTTCCTCAGCACCATGAATCCAACCGAACCATTTGCATATCTTTTGCACTATAATTTTCTCTTTGTTATTTAACATTGCTTCGAGAAGGCAGTTTTATAATCGAAGAGATTTGAGTTGATGAGAGTAAAATCAAAACAAAAACAATGGAAAGAATACCCCAGAGGAGACTTGCAATGGGAAGATGTTTTTCTTCTTTTTTTTTTGCTTGCCAGAACAAAGCTAGTTGCAAAGCAGTATTATACTATATTTGTTTTTGAAAGAACCAGTAGGAATCTTGACTGGATGCTATAGTTGTTATGGGCTATAAATGATAAGAATATATTTACTTAGCACTTCCTACTCGGAAAAAAAAAGTTTTTTTCCGAACTTCCACGGAAAAAGAAACTTTTTTCGCATACTCTTCAGTTCTATGTTTTATTTCAGGATCATGCGATAGAATTGGGTAACGTGATTCCAAAGAAGCCATTAATATTTGTAAAAACGCTCAATAGCTATGTGGTTGAAGGAGAACCGATTATAATTCCACAAGGATGTAACAACCTTCATCAAGAAGTTGAACTTGGCGTTGTGATTGGCAAATTGGCTAAGAATGTTAAACGCGAAAATGCATTCGATTTTGTTGCCGGTTATACGGTAGCACTGGATATGACTGCACGTGATTTTCAGGTTATTTATTATTTCTACCAAATGTGTTGTACTTATAGGAGTCCCCATAATGACGTCATATGCATCGGTGGGCATATTTATGTCCCATAATGACGTCATATGCATCGGTAGGCATATTTATGTCCCATAATGACGTCATATGCATCGGTAGGCATATTTATGTCCCATAATGACGTCGTATGCATCGGTAGGCATATTTATGTCCCATAATGACGTCATATGCATCGGTAGGCATATTTATGTAACTGTCGGTCTGTTTGCTTGTCCATTAGCGTTTGCTGCAGACTTTAATCATGACATTTGATATGCGTAACCTCTATGCATCAAAATTGATCCTGTGTCCATATTCAAATCAACTTTGTTCATCCGATGAGAGGATGATGTGGCATTCGTAACTGTGTGATATAGGTAAGAAGATTCTTTGTGTGCCACCAAGTTTGAGTCAGATTTTTGGCTCATTATTTTTTAAGCAGAATTTTTACCGCCACGTTTTTTTTTTGCATTTAGCTGTCCACTAGCAGTGCCGAAATGAGATTTAATTATTCGGGACGTTCCAGTAACAGATGGTCGAGACATCTGTCCCATCGCACTTTCTACTTTATCCTTTCCTTTAACGAGCGTTCATTAAGATAATTGACGGTTGATGTCAAATCTTCTCCAGCTGTTCCAACGACCATCGGGAGAAATCTAACCTCTTGATCATAGATTTCTCTCATCTCCTCCGTTAAGCTAGGTCGTACTGGATATGGGATATTTGTTTCACCCGATAGTTCTGTCTAGTTCAGGTCGTGTCGATGTCGTAGTCCCGCTGGATGGGCTACGGAGAAGTCAATAACATAGATCCTTTTGGCCATCTTTTCGAATACATTTTCTTTTCGAGATGATATGGACAAAAGAGTGAAAATGCTATGGGACGTCGAAATATATATGTCGCTTTATCGGGGCCGTCGTACATATTTCGACGTTCCATAGCACCTTCACTTCCTCGTTCTCGACTGTGCTTGGCATCTGGTTAGTATCGTGAATGATAGGTAGCCCATATTTTTCACGAGTCGTATAGTACACGTTCCGCCCAAGCGTGTCGTGCCTTGTGACATTTAGGCTATTAAGCCATTTCGAGCAAAATGACGTTATGTGATTGACCGTGTCTTCATCACGATGGCATTGACAGCATTTCGTCTCTCTTCGGTGTCTTTCACCTTGATTCGATCGAGCTCTCGTCAGCAGGTTGCCCTCTTGCACCGCAAAGACATTCCGCAGGTTTAGTCAGCTGAATAGTCCACGTTTTATCCACAAACAGGAAAGTCGTATGTCAAGGTCTTCGTTATTCAGAAGTCTGCCCGCCAAGAGCCTGTTTCTCCACAGCTCGAGATATCTTCTATTCCTGATCCGCTCCATTATCAAGCATAGGCTTCTGCTTAATGTTGATGGGTCATCGTAAACAGTCTCTTGGAGGTGACTGTTCTACTTTCCGAATCTACCGTGGGTTGAATTCCGTATTCTGCCAGTATTGAGATCGCGTCCTTTAACGGGGATCGCTTATTTCTATTGGCTAGTTGTTTGAAGAGGTTGTAAGGGTCTGACATCTGAGTGCCCGTAGTGAGATAAGCATATATTGACGCTATGCAGTCCTCCAGCAGTGATTCAACCGGCTTTAATCCATATTCGCCAGGCTCTCCGTCAACGTACAGGCGGGCTATTGCACTTTTCTGGAACCGGCATTTTTCGTTTTTGTCGATCTCCTTGGCGCGCTTCCTGGCTTCATTTAGTTTTTGTCCTTACCTGCCTGTCGTTAGGAACGCATAGCGAATTCCTCCTATCGCAATCGTTGAAAAAGCTTGCGCTTTTTGCCTTCAGGTTAACTCACTGCCAAAGATTCAGCCAGCCCGGTTATAAAGATCCTCTTCAGATCTTTTTAGCGATTCTTTCAGCGGCAGAAAACTTTGTTCATTCCCAAGGTATCGATAGTCCTGCTGGAGACCGAGGACTGGAAGTTCGTTTTCCAGTTCTTGCCCGTTCTCTTCATTTCCTTTTTGCGGCATATAATGTGCGGTTGCACATTTGGACAAGTTTAAACTTAGCCCAGTCGTTGCAGCCATAGGCTGGACTGTACGAAGGGCTTTTTTCAAGTCCTGTTCGCTGCGAGCGTACAGCTTCAGGTCATCCATATAGAAATAATGACCCATCTTGAAGGCTTGGTCCGTGTTGATGCATGCGCTGAGCTTCACAGGTTTGGTATTTTTATTTAGCGCGTAGCTGATGGGCGACACGCATAATACAAATAATAATGGCGATAACGAATCACCTTGATATATTCCATTTCGAACTCTTACTTCTTTCGATGCACTATTCCGATTCCGCGCTTGTATCCAGAGTGTATATCGCGTGCACCAGCCATTCATCAGTTTTTTTTTAAGTGACCAACATCGTATGGAGCAATCGTACACTCTCGAGTAACCAAACAGTGAGGTCATGTGGGATTGAGTCGAACGCTTTTTTAAAGTCCAACCATGCGGCTTTAATTCATGTCTTTTTTTGGTCGTGGCATTCATTGCTATAGCTTCGTCATAGAGGATGTCATGTATGCATCCCTACTCGGATTTTTTAGCGCTTATTGCATTTCTGGTATGGTCTTCTTTTTTTAGACGCTGTAGTGCAGTCGCAGCCATGACAACCGTGAGCACCTTGTAGCACGTATTTAGGTACGTAATTGGCCTGTAGCCTTCGCGTTTCGAAAGATCTCCTTTTTTGGGGATTAGCATAGTCCTTCCCCTTATCATCGAGCCATCTTTGGCTTTTCCAGATTCCACCCATTTGACGAACAGATCTCCGAGAAGTTCTTTAGCCTTTGACAAGGAATTCCACCAGAATGCTTGCAGTCCAGTTGGGTCTGTTGCTTTAAATGGCCGAGCCTTCCGAATTGCAGTATCAAATCTCCCCAACAGTTCACCTTCCGTTATCGCTGTCATTTCTTGGTATTTTTGTTGTTCTTCACGCCAGTCCATGAGAAAATGGTTGATATTTGGTTTGCGTTTCTTTTCCTTCCGACTATTTTCTCCCAGAATTCTACACATTCTATAGCGATATCTTTCCATCTCCTTCCGATTCCCCGTTGTTTCTCCTTTCGCTTTCCAACACTTTTATTGATGGAGTTTCCGGAAAGTGTTTTCTAAGCCTTTTCTTCCTATCATCACTTTCTCGGAGTTTGATCCTGCTTTCGATCAGGAGTGGGCTCTGCTTTGCACGTTCCAGCCTATTTAGCAGCTGCGACGTTCTACGGGTTCCCAGCTCTTTTCACATTCGGTGGATTGCCCTTAGTTCAATTTGAGGTGGCCGTTTCCCTTTTCGTATTCGTAGCTCATTTGATACCATTTCAACTATCTTTTCAAGCCAATCCTTTTCACTCTATTTCCTGCGGTACCAATTTACACTACCTTGTAGTTTCTTGGATCGTTCATCTGCCTAGCTTTTGCTGGATGGTTCTTGCAGCCGCGTATGTGAGAGCATTGAGTCGGTCGATTTCTGATTCTGTTAATTGTTCCGCCTATTCGTAGTATTGTCTGGAGCACTCTCGGGGTGGTTTTCTCACTGTTCTACCGTCGAAGACCGAGGCCCAGTGACAATATTCATAGAAAATTTGTCGGGATTTGTAATAGTCCTCGTTTTCTGGATTAGCCGTTGTTTGAGTTTGCTCACCAACTTCGTGCTTCTCACTTATACGACGCTCAAACTTCATAGACTCACGGTCCTTTAGCGGTTTTGTCAGTTCTGCTGGATAGGTTTTAGCTCGATTCCTGTTCGGACCCCCTCGCCTTTTGTCGTTGCATCGCCCCTATTTCCGGGATTTTCTTCAGAGTTGGCTTTCTTTAACGCCCCCATTTCGTTGCTAGCGCTACTTTAGTTCTCGGACCGAATTTCCTTAGGTGGGTCTTCAGCACCTCTGCCCACTTGATTTTCCCGATGTATCGGGGAGCAAACTTCCAGGAGAGCCCGCTATTCTTTTTCGGTCCACGAGTTTCGATTGGCAACATTGGTGGGAATCTCTGGTATTTCTTCACCTCCAGCATCTCCGTTATTGGTCCGCAACTTTTCTTGGAGATGTTCTCTGGGAACGTTCAATTCTACCGCCTGGGATGGTAACCTCGGGTGTTGAGTTCGAGGTGCACCCTTTTGAGGTCCCTTTCGGGGCTCTCGCTCGTTGGATTTTTAGTCTGCCGTGAGAGTGTAATTAGTCCGATGACCATGGGAGAAAAGGGCCCCAAACAGGCTCCATGTCTGCGTCCGTCTTCCTGCGCCATATGGACAATTCGTTTGGTGATTTATTTAGTTTCGAAAAGTCTGAATTTGGTCTAAAGCTGGGAGAGGAGTCGCCGGTCTGCCATATTCACCAACTGGCAGGGGTTATCCTCGGGCAAGAGCCCAAACGGGTCACATGGCCATCTTTCGCCACTGGAGAATTTTCTTTTTTGGAGTTTGACTGGCTCGATGTTGTTATAGTTCTTATCGGTTGCAGATTGCTGCATTTGCCTGTCGTTTAAAGGTTTTGCCACTTTACTCCTGGGGTTCCAGCGCCCCATCGAATTGCAGTTAGGGTTCACCTTCACATTTCTTGAGATACGAAATCTGGCCTGCCCTTTTGTAGGGACGGCTTCTTCGCTACTCTTAATTCTGTCAGCGATATCTTTCTGTCCCCTTGGAACTGTCACTAATAGGTTGAAATCCTTCTAGACGTAGTTTTCACATGAATACTAATGAAGTTTGGGGCGAAGTGACCGGATTTCATAAACTGCAAAACCCTTTCTTTTTTTCAGAAGAAATCAAATACAACCTCTATTGTAAGTGATCGATAGAGCAGTATCAAAGGGAAAATAATAAAAAGTGATAGCACGCCAATATTATTCAAATGTAAAGCGTTTTAATTCGCGTGAAAGGTGTAATGCTTCCTTTTCCTTCGTCTCGCAACACTTACGCACAACGTACAGTGGCGTATCCCGCAACGTATGATTCTTCCCGTACCACGATCTTGTGATTCTTACAGTAATTTAAACCAACTATTAATGTTTCCGCATTATCTTATCGGATGCTAACAGTTTTTCTTTTGCATCAATTTGTTTTGTTGTTATTGTTTTTTTTTTTGCTTTTGTTTAATTGAAGTCATCTTCAGGACGAAGCTAAAGCTGCGGGTGCACCATGGTTTTTATCGAAATCGTTCGATAGTTCTTGTCCAGTTGGTCACTTCATAGAGCGTTCGAAAATCGCCGATCCGCACAATGAGGAGTTGTTTTGCCGCATAAACGGTATCGAAAAACAACGCTGCAAAACGAACGTAATGATGTTTAACATTCCCAGTCTTATCGAATATATTACTCAGTTTGTCACACTTCAGCCAGGTGATTTACTCCTTACAGGCACTCCAAAAGGTGTATGCAGTGTTCATCGTGGTGATAAGATTGAATTTGGTCTTGAAGGCAAGATTACTGCGACATTTACGGTTTGTTAGTGAGTTAATTAAAGTTCATATAGCTTTCACTCAGTCATTCCTCCGTGCCTCAATTGTTCCCATTCTATGCCTTCCTATTGCCAAGATTTGTTCATTGTTTTGTAAGCATAACTTGAAGCATATTATGAGATCGATTTCTTACCGCTATCGTAAACCTCCGAAAGCAAGTACTGAGAATTAGCATTTGAACTCACTAGAGCCGTAAGATGAGGTAAGAAACTTCGAACGACGACAAAACTCGGTTTTTTTTCAAATAAAGTGGCGTATTCAAGAAGAGGCGATGGTGATTTTCGACAAAACTTTTGAAGATTGACAATAAATTGACAACACTGGCGAGGCTGTGGCCTACATCGACGGTGATATAGCTGATGATGTTGTGATGATCAAGTGGGTTGTCGAAGACCAAAAAGCACCAGCGCTGTTTCTCATGACTTTTTTACTACCGTTATAGAACGTGAATATCGGCGACATATAAGTGCCCATAAGCGGGGTTAGGCAGATCTCAAAGGGCGTTGAAAGCTCCATCGGAACCATTAATACACTGAGATAAAATCTGGTACTTTTGTAAGAAATCAATTTCCCAAAGATTGCGCAGTTGACGAAAAACGAAGGTTCGCCAATATATGTCGACGATTAAGTGCCTATAAGTGCGTGAAGGAAGGAAGATTTGGGAACCGGTGTTGCGCACGACTTAAAGGGCATTGGAGGATCTGCCTGAATCATTAATAGTCTTTGAAAATTGACCCTATCCAATATTCCTTCCTATGGTGTTCCGTAATATCCCTCGCCCATTCTTGCCTATCTATAGGCCAAAAATCAATGCCGTTTTCCATGAAAAAACGAAAAAGAAGAGATGGAGACTACAGACCAAATGGAATAACTAAGAAAGTGGCAGAAGAGGAGCTTGCATAGCCATATGTTGTCTAAACGTGATGTGTAACAAGTGAACACTTGCCTATAAATGAACGTAAAGTGTTCGCATGGGCGTCGCGTTCTAATGAACGCACTTTAGATGTGAACTAGCGAAGTATAGTCCGCCTTCCCCACAAGCCACATCATCGCCGCTTGATATCAAAGAACTTTCGCAGCATCCTAGAATAAAATACATGAGCGGAAATGGCATCACTGAAAATTACGGTGCAACGGCGACCGTCAAATTTATATTGAACAATAAAAACCCGTAATCGTTCCTTTATTGAACAATGGCTCTGAAGCTCCGCGCATATGATTTCAAATGCAATTTTTCACTAATAGTAAGCCAAGTTGCCATATGCTTCCCGTAACCCCGCTTAACGGTATGCCCGAAAAAAAAAGAGGAATAACTTGCCATGCTGCATTTCTGTTCAACTCGTAATCAAGCAACCGCTTTTCGGCGAGCATCCCGAAGTGGTTATGGTGGCCGGGATGAGATCAGAATTGTTCGCGCCTATCTCCCCGAAATTTTCGCGCACACTCTAACAAATTTAATTTACAAACATGCATACATTCACATTCCCAACTACCTTTAATGCACGATGGATCTTCGTAGCTCTCTGAATCGTATGCATCGGTCACATCACATTTTTACGAAATGAACCTGAGGACAACCATTCTTCGAACTTATTCTTCCCGCCTTACCGCTTCGCATGCGCCACAAAATACCATGTGAATCCAAAATCGTTCCTAACTTTTGCCTCGGAGCCCATGGAATATCATAGACTCTGTATGCAACAAACTCTAGATGCGGCACAGACTCTGGATGGGAAATTTCATCGCGGAAGCTTTTTATTCGCGAGTTGAAACTACCAGATAGACAGATATACACACATACACACACGCACAAGCAAAATAGGACCACAGTGCGATTTCGCCGCAAAACAATCAGATAAATATTGATTAACAGCTGATCACATAGGTCAGAGAGTATAGTTCTACCACAACAATAGTGCAAATGAATAAGAAGAAGGAAAAAACCCAAAAGTGAAGTAGAAGCTGTCGCTACGGTTTGGAAAGTGCAACTTTGCGACCCACATTATGCGATCAACGGTCACAGATATGAGAGAAACAAGGAAGGGAGAGCAATAGTTCGCCGCGGGCCTGAAGAAAACTTTCAAGACTTCAGCCAGCTATTTTAAACAGTTTGTTTTGCTTTTGGTAACAAAAAATAGGGAATTATATTTATCACCAAAAATTCTTCCTACTGATACAATGACGTCATTTCCTCTATTTCTGTGCCTATCCCCCCCTCAGGCAATATTCGAGGAAAAGTCCTCAACCACCCGCTCATCCGTATCGTAGTGCTGACGCTTCAAATCGTCAGCGATTGACGATTGCTGCCCTAATAAAAGATGACAAACATCCAGTAATGTATCCTCATCGGGTACATCTGTAATAGTAGCACTCCCCTCGTACAACCAAAAAAAAAAAAAAA